>CAEFZP010005037.1:35000-192500 GCA_903064625.1 Mallotus villosus
CACTATGAGCATGAACACCAAGACGCAGACACACTCACGCACAGGCACACACAAACACACAGGCCCAGGGATGTGAACAGCTTCTGACAGGGCAGCGATAGTGGAGCTACACACTGAGAGACACTGACCAGCTGCACCATAGCCCGGGATGTGTGTGTGTGTGTGTGTGTGTGTGTGTGTGTGTGCTGTGTGCATGCGTGTGTGTGTTGGAGTAAACATTGAACACGTCCTTTCCTATTTTCCTTTGACTGTATTCCTAAAACATTCATTTCTGTCCATAAAAGAATTGACAGGGAGTGGCGAAAGCTCGTAAACGCCAAAGACATTTCCCACCAGCGCTTCATCTCGACCACACCGAGCCCTCTCCCTTCCACTGAGGCTGCAGCGTAAAGATGGCTACTTATTGACCTGCGTCAAAGGCGGCTTTCTTCTGCTTTTTCTCCTTTTTCTCTCTCCTCAGAAAGAAAAAAAATCCCCCCATCTAAAAATAAAGTCATTAACCTGCCGGGGGGGGGTGTGCTGGTGCCTGGCGTGACAGGCCCGGCGTTGGAGGCTGACCTTTGAACCCCCCTTATCAGCAGGCCTGTCAGAGTATCGACAGGACAGGAGGGTGTTTATTTCTGGAGGGGGGGGAAAAAAGGGGCGATTTTTCATCTCCGCTCTGTAACAACAAGCCTTTCTCAGTTTGTGCACCGGGCAAATATGCATTTGACGAGTTAAAGGGGAAGCTGATTTTTCACTATTTATGTCTGTGTGCGTGCGTGTGTGTGTGTGCGTGATACCAGCAATTGTGTGTGTGTAAGAGAGATAGCGGGTGTTTGTGTGTGTGTGTGTGAGGGGGTGTGAGAGGATGGGAGTTTCTCCCTCCCTCGGCAGAACGAGAGGTAGAATCAGGCAGTGGAATGAGAGGTGAGGACATGCCCATGGGGCCCTGAGACAGAAGCCTCCCAGATCCTGGTGACCCACCAGAAGATACCTGGCTGACTGACTGTGGGAGAGGAGGGAGAGGGAGAGAGAGAGGGAGAGAGAGAGGGGGGGGGTGTCCAGGAGTGGTGGGGGGGAGGGGGACTGGAATAGGGATCATTTGCTCTTGACAGCCCCCATCATGCACCAGCTAAGCAGCAGGGCCACAACACGTTCACCACAGACAAAACACAGACACAGGGCCGTGCGCGCGCGTGTGTGTATTCATGTGCACGCATGCATACGTGTCTATGAGAACCAGAGTGAACGAACAGAACTCTACGTGTGTGTGTGTGTGTGTGTGCTGTGTGTGTGTTTTCCTCCACTAGTCTCCACCTGAAAGGCCCAGGGCAACAGTGCTGGGTTGTTACAGACAAACGGTGGAACAGGAAGGCCCAGCCAGGAGCCCCCAGGACACACACACACACACACACACACACACACACACCAGGTCCACACTCTGCCACCACACACAGAGCACCCCGACCGGGCCCCCTCCCCCACCCGCGGGGCTCAGCTCCCCGTGCCAAGCCTGGCCTGGCAGAAGCCTCAGAGGGCTATCCTGAGGTAGGGCCTGCCAAGTCAAAGACCCTTTTATGTTCTGCCTGCACGCCCAGGCTCGTAAAGCTTTAACAAACACTCCGGCCCCGGACACACACACACACACACACGTACACACACGTACACACACGTACACAAAGATGTCCACAAATACTCACTCAAACACACACACACTTACAAAGACATCGACAAAAACATTGAAGAAATAAAGGCACAAGCACACACACACTCACAAACAGAAACACACACAGACTCACACACAAGCTATAGGAACAAGAACTGGAATACACTCAAAGACACAAACTCTCCCCCGACAAGAAAGATTTGTGAATCTCTCTTGACATTGTTTGTGGGTGTTCAAAACTCGTCTTCAGAATACAAAATCTTTCCCCATGAAAAATTCATCCGTGAAACACCACAACTCTCTGCAGTTATAAAATGACCAGTTCTGAGTGGATATGCATTTACAGCAAAACACGATTACAGGCCCCGGTCCCATTTCCAGGTGTCTAATGACTTAATAATAAGCTGATGAAGTCATTTAGTTGTGTGGCTAAGTGACATTCACGTATTTCGGCAACAAGAGAAAAAAAAGCCTCGATTTTTGGACCTGATAGCCCAAACAAAGAGGCACAATTCACACACACACACACCAAACACGCACACACCAACACACCAACCCCAACACACACTTGCCACGTTAAACACAACAAACGAGGGGGAAAATATGTCACTATTGAAGAAACTCCCTCCCTCAGCCCCCTCTGACAGACACCCCGCGAAGGCAACGACAGGAGGGGCTGGAAAGATGGCACGCTGCCAACGCACAGCACCCTCCGAAATACCTTTGTCTCTCCCCCCCCCCACACACACAGACACACACACACACACAACGACACAGCGGTAGGCAAGCCGGCACAGGTGACGAAGACACTCGGGCGCAGCCCTGCTATGCTGTGTTGCGACACCCACAGGGCGCTCCTTGATCACGGGCTCCTTTTTCTTCAGGAAGAGACGTGGCTGCCAGGAGGCCGGCCGGGTATTGATCAGAGGCCTCGTTACAATGGAGGCCCCGTAGGGAGGGGGAGGGCCGGAGGACGGAGGCTGTCAGAAGGGGGTCGAGCAGCAGGCGGCTACTGTAAATAAAGCTGGGGTTCGACGCTGAGGATGAGGTGGCGCTGGCGTTGGTTGGCTGGGTGCTACCGTTGCGGTACGCGTGCAAACACGCGCGAGAGCGAGAGCGCTCCACGCACACACACAGACACACAGACAGACAGACACACAGACAAACAGACGACAGACAGACAGACAGACAGACACACCAGCACTGAGTCTGTCTAGGCAGCATCATCTGCTCTATTTGCAGAGCAGTGCAGTCTGGAGACTGGCGGTGTGTCTCTGTGCATATCTTACATTGTTTATCATGCAAATGAACAGCCACTCTGGTCTGTCTCTCCAAAGGCCCACAGACACAGCCTCTGCCCCAGCCTCTACCCCAGCCTCTACCCCAGCCTCTGGCCATTAATCTGAAACTTAACAGCCCCCCAGCCCCAAATTCTGGCTCCAACCCCAACTCCAGCTTCAATTGTGACTCCAGCCCTTGATGTCCAGCCCCAGTGAACCAGACTCCACCCCAGGAAACAGTTCTCCGAAACCCCACAACCAGCAGCCCCTCTCTCTGTCCCTCTCCCCAGCCTCTCCCCACGCCTAGCCTCTCCCCAGCCCTAGCTCTCCCCACCCCTCTCCCAGCCCAGCCTCTCCCCAGCCCTAGCCTCTCCCCAGCCCTACCCTCCCCACCCCTAACCTCTGCCCAGCCAGGATCCCATCTGTCACCCATACATCTGCCTCGACACGGTGGCCGCTCATGCTGTATGTCAAGCAGCAGGATCATGTGTGATGTGTGTGTGTGCGTGTGTCATGTGTGTGTCATGTGTGTGGGTTTGTTCTAAAAGGAACGGGGTCACCAGTTCCTAGAACAGGCTGGCTATGGGTTACAGCAAGGCAGGGACTGTATGGGGTGCATAGGGAGATGGTATATTGGGGCAGGCAGGCAGGAAAGGATATAGGCAGGAAGGCAGACAGATAGACAGAGAGGAAGGCAGGCAGACAAACAGGCAGGCAAAGCGACGCGGGCAGTAGGGGACTGGTCATGCTGAGGAAACATGGCAGGTCACATATGGAACAAATGTTGGGGGGAGGGGGGCAGTGTCGGTATGGATCTGTCATTCTGTCTGTGTGTGTGTGTGTGTGTGTGTGTGTGTGTGCGTGTGCCTGCCTCTGCCAACATCATGCTAGGTATGAGACAAACAAACAAACAACAGCACAAACCCTCAGCAGTCTCACAGGCAGAGCACACAGGCTATCGTTACCACGCTTCGCGGTACACATTCAGTCAGACCTACTTGGCATTTCCCTCAGCGATGATGTCGTTTGCTAAGCTTCTCCTGGTGCCCCCCTGCCCCCAAACCCTCCTGACTCCCCCTCCCCCAACCCAGGATGTGCCCCCGGGCCCAGTCAGCTGTTCTGACTCGCTCCCCTCTCTCGATCACGCCGCCGAGCGAAACACGTCACATGATGCGACCGCATGAAGGTCTCGAACATCAGGAAGTGCGTGGGGTATTTATAGTAACACGTCAGAGACTAGCGGCGGCCTGGTGCTACACTGGACAACAGGCCAGGAGACCCAGAGGAGTGGACGTACCGGGACCACAGACGCACCGTAGCGGCTAGGGAACGACGACAACAACAACGTCGACCATCAAATACGTGACGGTTTTGCAAAACAACCGCCTGGTGACCAGCTTTGACGCCCGTGCTCAAGAGCGTTCTACGCGTATGTTTGTTTGCGAGAGCCGTGGGGGTGTTTTTCACTCGCTTCATTTAGCCGTGGTGGACCACCACTGTGAGGACTCCTTCATTAAGGAAATAAGGAGCGCCACTGCAATTAGTGGTCGTTGGACGCTCAGATAAACACGTTTCTTCCATGACAGTTCAGTATAATTAAATTCCTCTGGATCTTCTCCTTTTCTCCCCCCCCCCAGTGCCATAGTGAGAATTTGCAAGGGTGTGTTTGAGGCAGAGAGATACGACCGAGCGGGAAACCACAGAGAGATGGAGAACCATCTGGTAAAGCCACATGAGAGAGGAGAGAGAGACAGAGAGAGAGAGAGGGAGAGAGAGAGAGAGAGAGAGAGAGAGAGAGAGAGAGAGAGGGAGAGAGAGAGGGAGAGACAGAGAGAGAGAGACAGAGAGAGAGAGACAGAGAGAGAGACAGAGAGAGAGAGGGAGAGAGAGAGACAGAGAGAGAGAGGGAGAGAGAGACAGAGAGAGAGAGGGAGAGAGAGAGACAGAGAGAGAGAGAGACAGAGAGAGACGGAGGGAGACCAGAAGATCTGCCCTCATCTGTGGCGATGGAGCCGAAACAAACAGTCTCTCTCTCTCACACACACACGCTTACGCACACACACTCCCCTGTAAACACATGCACGCGCTGCATTTCAGACCGTCGACTTGGCCGCGAACGAGCCATAACCTTTGAATCCAGCAGCAGGCTTTTCCCATTGCAACAGCGATCCGACATGAAGCAGCCAAACCCAGGAGACTCTGACAGCACCAGCTCCTCCGGATCCCCCATCACCCCCCCCCCTCCCTCACAACAACAACAAACCATAAACACCTGGCCACCCTCGCTTGTTTTCCAGAGGAGCGGCCATTTTGACCTCCTCCACCTCCTCCACCCACCCCGGGGGCCATCCTCACCTGTGATATTCTCCTGCTTGGGGATTATTCCTTGCGGGGGCGCCGATAAACAATCCCTGTCCCTGTCCGCCGCCTCCGCCGGGCGTCCGGCGTGCCGCGGCTGGTGCAGGCGTCCGTGGGGCGAGGGGGCGGGGAGCGGCGAGGCCAGCGGGGCGGAGGGCGGGCGCTCCAGAGGCTTGTCCGAGCACAGCCCCCCGCGGCACTGCCTCCTCTTGTGCTCGATGAACAGCAGGATGTCGGACAGGGGGAAGCGGGCGTGGCACTGGCCGCAGGTCAGCAGGTCCTGGTCCCACTTGGGGGGGGTCTCGGACCCCCCTGCCGTGGTGGTGTGGGCCCAGCCTGGGGGAGTCCTGGGGGTCCTCGTCTGGACCAACAGCCGACAGGGGCTCAGCTGGAGGGGGGGAGGAGGAGGAGGAAGAGGGCAAGGGGGAGGGGGAGACTCAGTATGCAGATAAACAAGCCATGGATCTCATTAGATTCTAAAGGAGTAGCCTGTATAGATGAAGGGGAGGGAAAGGGGGACGGGCAGATGTGAAAAACTCTCGACACTCTCACACGTTGCACACAGATTACATGTGTGCGATACAGTGGAACACGCAGTATGGAGGGGAGATTGTAAAAATGGTGTCGATCTGTAACAGGGCTCACTCTGTAATCGTGGCGGAGCGTTATAGAGAGAGAGGAGGAGGGGAGCGAGGAGATTCGTTGTCTGTGATGTCGGCTGATGTGAATGATAACATCACATTTATTTCTGTTACTTGGCTACTGTACTGTATATCACCACTGCTACTGTGAAAGCCCCAGAGAGAGAAGGGTGTGTGTGTGTGTGTGTGTGAGAGAGAGAGAGAGAGAGAGAGAGAGAGAGAGAGGAGCTTGAGACAATACAGTAAATCATACTGATAATGAGATCTATATCTAAGTCTTATTACATTTTCATTACTATTACACTGGCACTGTCCGTCTCCTTAAAACGGGGTGATATTATCATATGATTCGTTGTGTTATTATTCTTCACATTAGGAAAGAAAGAAAGAAAGAAAGAAAGAAAGAAAGAAAGAAAGAAAGAAAGAAAAAAGAAAGAAAAAAAAAGAAACAGCACACATTTTCGATAAGCTGTGACCTGTTCAGCTTCCAGCCGAACGATTAAGTCGCGCCTTGACCCTCTTTATTGTGGTGCCAATCTCGTTTTTTAATGAACCTAACACCTCAGAGAATCAAAAAATAGATTCTAATTTGAGTTCAAAATGATTGGACCCCATTTCGTTAAAAGTGCTGGGATCTCGTGAACTGAGGTTAGACATTGAGGGGCGAATGTGGAGTAGGTCCCAGAAGTACAGAAGGAACGAGCATTTAAAAGAAGTAATCTAGCCACGGTAAACGACATCGCCGCCCCAACTGGGATGTCGAGATAAAATGTGATGAATTCTCGCCGCCGGTCGAACCTTTAATTCCGTGTCGGGTCAGACGAGACGCTGGTGAGGGACTATGCAAGATAGCTCTATACCTGTATGTTGGACTGAATTAAAGATGAGGGAATTCTTTCCTATTTTATGTGCTTATCTCGAGAAGCTTCTGCTCTGGACAGAGAAGTGCAGGGCTAGGTGGGGGAAAAAAGGTTTTCTTCAAACCAAATCATCTCATTTTTGATGCAGGAAACAGGGAATTGAATAACTTTCGAAACTAAATATAATCCTCTTTTCCAGGATCCAACTATGTAGAACTGCAAAGATGTCGAAAAGAATGTAGGCTTAAACGTGATTAACTGTTGGGATAACTATGACCCACTTGTGTATGATAATAGTACGGTAATGATTTGGTGTAGGGCCTATATGAACGCAGTGTATTCATAATGACAATAAACGTGCAGGCTGCATGTCAACACGCTATACTGTAGGTAACCTACTTTAGAAAATGACAAGGAATTAAATTAAATTAATAATATTACCAATCCAATAATGTAGCCTAATCTCAAATTTGCAAATTGTCTGTTTCTGTTATCATGCATTTGCCATATTCTAATGATTTATAGTCCCTTGTGTGCATGTTGATTTTACTAAGCATTCAGCCATTACAATTAGGCTACCTTATGAGCATAGTCAAATCCAATTGAAAGATTTCGACGTGACGTCCTATTATCATAGAAATGGGGCTAATGTTGGGTGGAGACGATGCAGCAATACAATCTATTACTTACAAGAGGAAAACATGGGATATAAGGTTAAGACCTGAATGCAATGATACTATGTTGTATCTTGAGCCTTACAAATAAAAAAATAAAAAAACGAATATGTTCTCTCAGTCAACACATTTTAACTGTGAAATTCGTGAACAGATTTGATCATTTGAATAATCTTTGAACTGATAAGAAATACACGGCATTACATATTGCATCAACGACGGTAACAACCTAGTAATTCACTTTCGTTTCCTTGTCGATCCTTCGGGAGATTGAGACTCCAATACGAAAACTTGAAAGACAAGGAACATCAGATGTAGGCCTACGACCGCGTATGTCTCATAAAACTGACGGACGAGCTTGGTCAAGCAATGTAGATAAAGCGATAAAGGAGATCAAGTTCAAGTTCATGGAAGCTGTATGACTACAATCATATTCTGCCCCCTACTGGTAGCATGTAGAAAAATACCTTCAATTGAAGGCATATGTTAAGAGAGTATAATTGGTGTCCACGATGATCGGAATGGCACAGCGTATATACATAACGTTTTGGAAATGTTAGGACAAACTAACTCGAGTCGGAAATACCAATAGCTTGCTGTGTTATGTCCTATTAATTTAGAGAAGCTTATTTCTCTTGTTTGGCTATGGTAATAAAATCTCCACAAATGAGAGACCGTGTCGTTCTTCCTGGGCACAACATGAGACGCTAAAGCACCCGGAACACAGCGACGGAAAATATATGTAAAGGCAATCGAAATAAAGTAACAACGTATTCTCCCTGTGCATCTAAATCCAGAAATGTCATGCGAAAACTCTTACCTCTCGGTTGCCCATTCAGAGATAAGATACACGTTAAACGCAGAAACGTTCAAATATGTTATGTTAACGTAGGTAGTAGCCTATTAGGCTAAGCCTAAATGAACGCATATTTTCAAAGATTATACAAATAACGTCCATCCTCACATTTACTTAGCTGTAAATAATAAGGTTTTTGACGGCTGGTATTGGTGCGGGAGGATCCGTGTTATGGAGACTCAATCACTGGCAAGACTCCGCACACGAGGTCTGCGCTGCAGTGTAGCGAGTATGTAAACATCGCTTTTCCACATCACAGGCAACGAAAAAGCCATTCAAATATGTAGGAACATCGGCAAATGTGGGATTTTTCGTAGAGGAATATAGTTTGCATTTGGCGTACCTGGTCGAGAACTAATTCTCCAAGCAACCATACCGACCTATAGGTCCCTATAGCCAAGGCAAAGGTCTCTCTCAAGCCCTCTATAGTCTCGGCTAGGCTACTCTATACATGCCCTTTAATGGCGAAGGAAACCTGTGTTAAAAGTGAATGTTACACAATTCCAAGACGAGAGTTTCATGCAATTACAATTACAAAGTGCTTGCAGCATTTCACGAAGCCTAGCTTTCGCGTAAGTTATTCAGTTCAATGAGAGAACGAATTATTGCGCTGTAAAGTTATATCCACTTGACCGCGGTGCGCGTCGGCATGTCCCGTTCACTATTGGATTCTTCGAGGAAGTTGTGTTTTCGGATGAGAGGCTGTAGGTTGACACATACTTCTACAATTATGAATGATGTTATTTAATTCTACTTACGCGAAAACTCCCGCTTGCTCAAGTGCTGGGGTTTGCCTTGCTTGCGGCGAGACATGACGGGTTAGTGGTGTCTTTCAGCTTAGTTCACATTGGTAGAGCCGTTGCACAAGGTAGAGTCCAAAGGAAATATCTTCATAGATGCGTTTGACATCCAAAAAAAAGAAGGAATTATAGATCATACGGAGCGGACGCGCACGGTACGGGCTGTGCGGAGGTCTTCATGACTTTTTTGAAAAGAGAGAGGGACAGGGGTATAGCAAAGCCCCCCTGAGCTGCAAGTTCAAGTGCGGACGTGACGTTCCTACGAACTTGAACGTCAGTAGATGGATGGACATAGACATACAAAACAGGGGCAGGGCGAAGCCGTAGAGAAGGGGGGGGAGACGGGGTAATAAAAACCAATGGACAGGCATTACGGTCTGCATATGAAATAAGAAAGAGACCCCGAAGACGCCAATGGACAGAGAGGATCAGGGGGGCTGGGCCAAGAGACAGAGAGAGAGAGAGAGAGAGAGAGAGAGCGAGAGAGAGAGAGAGAGAGAGAGAGAGAGAGCGTTACAATACACATGCATGTTAAATGGAGGATTAAGCCAGAAAGGCTATTGGTTATGAACACAATGCAGAGGGTAGTATAGTTTTATAAAAATGGCCAACAGGAACAAACAATTGATTATAAAGAGTGGTCATTACAGTCACATTTTAGATGGATAGTGAAACATAGTTACACTGAATGAAAACTGCACATTTATGTTCATCCAAACGTCTTATAGATGCATTTAGGGCCAGCCTCAAATGGGTTTTACAAATAATTTAATGCATCATCGCCATCATCAACGTCGGCTAACATAAATCCTTATGGTGAGAATGTGGAATGAGATGTTAGTTTTTTCTAAAAAGTCCCAAAGTTGTATTACAATCGTTTGCAAATAGCTAGTAGGCTAGTATGCGAGTCAATAATATAACAATTAAATGATAAACATTTGATTTCCTAACTTAGACAAGGATCCTGGGGACAACTACAAAACACAGGGCACACCATAAACCCAGAGTAATTCATTTAACACATTTTCCTCGGGAAAAAAGTCCCTCTTTTTCAAACCCATAGATTTGAATGACAATGTTGAAACTAACTGTTGCAGATTGCTTATTTTCTAGAGATTTAATGTCAAACCCGTCTGTAAAAACCATGATTGCTCCTATAACGGGCAAATAAACTTCAAGACCATTTGTAGAATATTGTATCCTCATGGGCTTATATATATACTTCAGAGCTTGACAAACCCAATTTCAAACAGCCTATTTTTTAACACAACTACCCCACGTAATTGTTCGGTCTTATTTCATTAGGAACTGCCTCACATTAGACTTTCAATCGCACCAATTTGAAGAGCGTCTTCCCATTCGCACATGAGGAGGATGGCTGTATTCAATTGGATGTCAATACGACGTCGCCATCTAGTGGTCATTTGCGAACACTGCAGAAAGTAAAAAAGGAAACCCTCATAATTGCGGAGTGGTATAGGCAACCAGCCACTAGACTAGACTAGGCTATGTCAACATTGGATGAATCCATGAACTCCATTTGCACAATGTTCTGTAGAAAAGAAGACAAATTAAGTTATTGGCATCCAAGCTCAGTCATATGAGAGTCTTCGGCTTTGCAAACGAAAACAGGTCAAACATACCAAAAAAACAACGTAGGCTATTACATTTTCAACATTATTGTCAAAATAACAATAGGCTTATCGCAAATAAGGTAGGCTACTAACAATCCATTGTGATCAAGCTACACACTAAGTTAAATTCAGGAATGGACAGGGTAGGCTACCACACACAACTTCTAAGATCTAGTAGCGCCTATCCTCCACGCATCCTTCAACGTGCGTACGCAAGAAGATGCGCTGTTTCTCTTTTATTGCGTAACATGAACTGATGGTAGCTTTTCGCTGTCCTGCGCTGCAGCTTTCAGGGACGTAGCGCCGCCTTGAGGCTAAGAAAGAGAGAGTTCGGGACCTGGGCAGGGCAGTGGCTTCACTGCACCGTGCATAAAGCCTTCACTGGATAGCCTACTATATCGGATGCTGAATTATCTGTAGCCTACCTGATAAAGGGTAAGATGCATGTTGATTATTTGTTCCATCCTGTCACTACCACGCCCATTGGTTTTGTTTTACGGTTGGAGTCGAGATACGGCGCAGCGAAATGAACATCTTTCTATTTGTGTCCGGGATAATGTCGTCCATAATGATACAGCCGCGGCTGCACATATCCTGATATTGGTGACTTATCTCACGTGATGATTATTATTGTTAATCCTTTTAATTAGCCCGTATTTGTAAATAGGCAAAACGTTAGACATACACAGTGAATGTAGGCAAACGGTTACAATCAATAGTCTTGCTGTCCATCGCAAAAGAGAGAAAAACACATGAGATATTACTTGATTCGATGGTATCAAGAATGAGCATCCCTACATGCTAATATTTCTATTTTGACCATTCTCAAGCGAGGGTAGACCTGTGTCGTTGGTTACCGTGTAAGCTTATTTATCTTAAGGTATCTGCCTTTATGTTTAACCAAAAGCCAAGGGGGTCATGATTAATGCTCAGACTGTTGCATTGTAGCCCGCAAATGACGAGCTGTCAATTGCGATTGGATGACAGCAATCGAGAGAGGAACGGATAGTCGCCCAGTGTGTGTTCAAGCGAAACACTGAGCGCGAGCTGGGCACAGGAACGAGGCTGGAGAAGGGTTAAGTAGGCCCTTTCTTTCCGAGAGAATCCGGCCTGTCACGTCCCATTCAGATAAGATGCTACCACACACTCTGCCCCAGATATGACAGAGTGTGTGTAATTAAATCTTACTAACTCGCTGATGGGTCTTTTCGAGGTAGGGTGAGTCAGCTAGTGTAACCTTCAGGTTCTGCTCAGGAAGAGAACTGAGTGTCAGGGCACAGTGTAATGCCGTCCGTGTCCTTGTTTAGGCCAACATGGGACTGAAAGTGAAATGAGCACCATATGGCTGTGGTTCTTGGAGCATAAAACTAGGTGACAGTGTGCTCTCTCTCTCTCTAGATAGCTCTATCTCGAGCGATCGATCTCTAGAGCTCATCTCGATCGTCTTGATGCTGTTTCTCACGACATCGCGCTCTCTCTAGCTCTCATCTCTCGCTCTCTCTCTCTCTCGCTCTCTCTCTCTCTCTCGTCTCTCTCTCTCTCTCTCTCTCTCTATCTCTCTCTCTCTCTCTCTCTCTATCTCTCTCTCTCTCTCTCTCTCTCTCTCTCTCGCTCTCTCTCTCTCTCTCTCTTTGAGCACACGTCTGTGTGTCTGTATTTGTGATCTGTGTCTTTAGTATGCTTTATGTATAAGTTAGTGTCTCTCTCTGTCTTGTGTTGTGTGTGGATTCATCTACAGTACAACCCCACAGTCTCTCTTCTAGAATCCTATCCATCTGTAAGCCTGCATGTCTAAGTGGCCTATTAACCTTCCTGTTGAGTACTCAGTGTCTAAAACTGCAGCACATGCAGTACAATGTATTATAATATCTATCATTGTTTGTTTACTACCACTAACCCCTATTATGTCTGTTCACGGCGGAACTGTAGGTTTGGTGACCTGCAGACTCTGACTAACTCAATTTGAAGACCGAGCAGGATGTTCAGCACTCAGTAAGGAATTATCTAATTTCTAGAGGAATGGAGACAGTCTGTTTCTGTAATGTATTGTTAGCAACACTGTCTAGAGTTAGATCGGTATGCTATGGTATAGGTTCAGATTGACTGCTGACAGTTTAGTTTTTCTTATTTTTTGGTTTTGAAAATAAGTCCATTTAGACTTTTGCTACATGTCAGTTCTTCACTGTGGGTGATTGTACATGCTCTGAGATATGCTGTGATGTATAGGTTGTGCTAAGGGTCAAAGGTGACAAGTGGACCGCGGAGATGAGTTTGACTTCCTGGTTTCTGGTGAGTGGCGGGGGCACTAAGCACCGCCTACCCCGCGAGATGATCTTTGTGGGTCGGGACGACTGTGAACTCATGTTACAGGTGCGTCAGACTCACTTCCCCCGACGGATTATAGTATTTGAACACATGGTAATCTGGAGTCGTCGGGATTAGGGTGGATTATAGAGATTGACCGGATTATGTGTTTTGTAGTCTCGCAGTGTGGACAAACAGCATGCGGTGATCAACTATGAGCCAACCACAGATGAACACAAAGTCAAGGATTTAGGAAGTCTGAACGGGGTTAGTAAATTCATACAAAACTAGATCATTTGGTATGCCCCAATTCAATGTTTACAATTTGTTAACATTTCCTTTTTTCCCAGACATTTGTGAATGATGTCAGGATTCAGGAGCAGATGTATATTACATTGAAGATCGACGACAAACTGAGGTTCGGCTATGATATCCTTTGAGTGTGGTATTCATGCCGTGGGGATAACCCCTTCAGTCAAATGAATACAAACCAGCGTGTAGGTACAACAGGAGAGCTTCATCTGTTCCAGCGACCTCAAAAGTAGCCTTCTTCAACGTCAAATTCCTTTGTCTTTCTCACTAACTCCTGTTACACACGACAGATAAAGTAGTCTGCTTCTGGGCGCTCGGTGCCTTGTCCTGTAGAGAGACTCAGTTCACGCAGCTCTTCTCCTTAACCCGTCTCTCACATACCAACCTGTTCACGGTGCTGCGAGGAGAGCTGCACGTCCCCGAGGAGGCGCTGAAGGTTAGTGCGCCCGCCGTCGAGCCCACCGGCTTCAGTGGCCGTCAGAAACACACGCACAGCACGCAGTAGAAACAGCCTTAGTGTCGTGTTTTTCTACGTCAGTGGTTTGAGTCTTGCTGGCTGAAAAAGAAAATGGCAGATTGAGGCAGCTTTGTTCGTACCTAAGAAAGGCCCTTCATCTGCAGCATACTCAGTCCATTCACTCAACCTGAGAAACGGTACACAGCACACAGGAAAATACAAGGGAAGCAAAGAGCAGCAGTGAATTAATCAAATGTTTTGTTGTAAGTCAAGGAATTTGGTATTTTTTGCTGAATTTTGATAAAGCCCTTGTATTTTCATACAAACAAATACACTTTAAATGGGTGTTGTCTTTTAATGATGGATATGATGGCACAGCGAAGTACGTGTCTTCTATTAAATAACGCACAACATGTTCAACATCACACACGACTCTATGTCCAGAGCAGAACTGAGGAACGTGAGTTGACAGCCTCTCATACTCAACGGAACTTTCCTAGACAACACGCCCACCACTGTAACAGAAGCGGACAACCCACTTTGCTTCCTTAAATATCCTCCTCTCTCCTCTCCGTCCCTGTGTCGTCGTGCTCTCTCTCTCTCCCAGCATGAGAAGTTCACCAGCCAGCTGCAGCTGAGTCAGAAGCTTCCGGAAGCGGAGGCCTCCAGACCGCCCGAGGTCAAAGCCCCCGCCGAGGCGGCGTGCGAGGGGGCCGCCGCCAACCCCCCCGAGGCCTGCAAGGGGGAGGACAAGCTGACAGGTGAGGGGGCGGGGCTTTGCAGGGACCAGGGCAGAGGGCACAGATGGTAGGCGCTTGGGACGCGTCGCACTGGGCCTGCGTTGTCAGCGTAGGATGTCGACCGTGGCTAAATGTATGAGGTGGGGGGGGCACCTGTGTTTGTTTGCTAGTTTGGAGTCCAGCTGTTTTGTCTCCCAAGGTCTTTTTCGTCTGCATAAAAAGGTACTTATAGGTGTTGAATTAGCATTGTGCAGCAACGTGGACATACTGTAGCAGTTGTTTGAGGATTTGAGTACATTTGTTGACCAAACAGACACAGAGTTTTGGTTATTTTTTTCCCAGGGGACCTTGCGGTTCTGAAAAGAGGAACACCCCTGTACGGCCAGCCTGCGTGGTGGGGGGACGGAGACGCCGACGACGAACATTCCGGAAAGCAGGACGGAAGGACGTCTGAGAAGAAGCCAGAGAGGGCAGAAGGAGGTGTGTCCTGTCCTTCCCTCTCTCCGTTCGGACAGGATCCGACCAAAGGTAGAATTCAACACGCCGCCACGACACCCTCTTGAAATATTTTTCATATTTCCTTTCACAAAGAGCCCAAGAGGGCAAACGCAGAGGCCCAGGAGAACGGCCTGGGGGCCTCGAGCCAGGAGCCCAGTTACTTCGAGATCCCGTCCAAGGACAGCCGGGCAGCGGAGGAGACGCCGTCCAGAGACACGGAGACGGGAGCCGCGCTCGGCTCCAGCTCCTCCCTGGCACCCGAGGCCTTCACCATCCCGTTTGACTCGGCGGCGTCCGGTAAGGTCGCCGTCAAGGACCGCGCCGGGAAGACGGCGCCCGACCAGAGGCCGCGTCCCAAGAGGGGGGCGGGGGAGGAGTTGAGCGCCCTGCAAAGCGCCATGGTGGCTGCAGAGGTGAAGGTGGCCGATTGGTTGGCCCAGAACGAGCTGCCGATTGGGTATAAGGAGCCGGTGGTCGAGGACGACGGGGAGAGTGTGAAGAGCGATGTGCCTGTTCAGCTAAGGAGCCTTAAAGGTAAGAGCAAAAAAATGAACGTGGAAAAAAAAATGCTAGATAGTTCCTGTCCTGGAGAAACTATCTTTCTCTCTGTTTCTCTCTCTCTCTCTCTCTTTCTCTCTCTCTCTCTCTCTCTCTCTCTCTCTCTCTCTCTCTCTCTCAGGCAGCAAACATGAGGACGGTACCCAGAGCGACTCGGAGAACGTCCTCGGGGAGCAGCGGAGGGCGGCCGCTCTGGAGGAGCGCTCCCGGGGGCTGTGGGGCGAACGCCTGGGGTCAGGGGTCAAGATCCGCGAGGGCCGCGCCAACGTCCCCGAGGGCCTGTTCGTGGAGGAGGACAGCCCGGCTCGCCGGTACCGCTCGTCGGCGTCCAAGATGGCGCCGGTCGGTGGCGAGTCGGTCGACAGGCGGAGGGGCCTCGCGCCGTACCACGACACGCAGGCGGGGGAGGGGTTTCGCGCTCGCCACGGAGACGACCACAGCGACAGAGGGACCTATACTATAGAGCTGGAGAACGGCGACCACGAGGAGGAGGAGGCCAGGCGGATGATTGACAAGGTAGAGTGACTGACACTGGCATTGTGGGCATTGTGGGCATCGTGGGCGTACACAGTGTGGTTCGAAAGACGCTGACTGTTGTCTTAATGTGTGTGTGTCAGGTGTTCGGTGTGGAGGACCAGCAGGCCCTGTCCAGGGTTGGGTGTGGTGACCCCCAGAGAGACAGCAGGGGCGGCTCTCAGAGGCCAGGCTCTGGGGACAGGGGCAAGCCTGGACGCATGGAGCCCGGGGTGAGATGGCGTCTGGTGTCTGTAGTCCCCTGGGATCCTCTCTCTTTCAAAACAAGATGCATGGAGACTTGTTCTTTCCAGGAAGCAGCCTGATCCCTGTGGCGGTCTGGTATTAGTGTCCCTATGTCTCCTCCTCTCCTCAGACCCTACCGGAGGAGCTCATGGTCGGGGGGCCGCGGTGGGTCTCTCAGTGGGCCACTCTGGCGGCCAGCCACATCCGGACGGATCCGGAAGGTTCCGGCGCGGAGACCCATGTTTACGTCAGCGAAGACAGAGGTACTGTACCGTGGTCCAATCACTGTGGAGATAGGATTTATTGTCTGGTGAGATGAAAAAATGGTTTTGTGTGAATGATGTACACAGAACCCTTACCCTAAAGGATGACACCACACCTGTAATCAGTCGTTTTCCTGACCCTTCCTGATTGGTTGTCCTTTGACCCTCCCTCCTCTCAGCTGAGATCAGTGAGTCCAGCCACTCCATGACCTCCTCCGGCTACACCGAGCGCAAGAGGAGGACCCTGCCCCCGCTGCCCTTGGATCACCCAGGCCTGGGGAGGAGAGCCCCGGGCCCCGGCCCAACCCCGCGCTCCGACGTGGGGGAGAAGCAGGACACGGAGCTCCTGGAGAAGGAGAACCAGGAGGAGAGGATGGGGAGAGGCAAGGCCAAAGTGGCCCAGGTGGGAGGGGGCGGCGGCGGGGCCCAGAGCACCCGAGGAAGCCCCAAAAAATCCTCCCCAGCGAGATCGCAGGAGGGAGGGAACGGGAAGGCGGGGCAGCCGGCGGGGGGAGGCGGGGGCGGCGAAGCTGCCCCCCCGGCCGATGACCAATGGGGAGAAGAGGCTGGAGGAGGCGCGGAGGAGGAGGAGAGAGGAGGAGAAAGCCAGGGAGGCCTCTGGGAAGCCTCTCCTCAGACAGGAGAGCTTCACCGTGGAGACGCCCAGCGCCAACGTGCCCCACGAGCTCATACCGCGCATCGACGCCAACTCGGGCACCAGGGCACTGAGCCGCCCCGCCGTGGGCGGCCTCGACAGTGCCACTCTCCAGAGGGACTCGGAGGCGGTGGCAGCCTTCCTGGAGACGACCATTTCGGACCAGGGTGACCCGCCCAGCCAGTCCATCGAGGGGTCGGCGTCGCCCGAGTCTGACGTGGACACCACCAGTACCGTCAGCCAGGCAGGGGGCAACGGAGGGCGCAAGGTGGTTCAAAAGAGGCGCACCCTAGCGTCGCAGCAGAAGGAGAGAACGATGGTGTGCTCTTCCACAAGGGGCCCCGGGGGAGCCAGGGACGCCCAGGACCGGAAGCCCAAGACCAGGGCCTCGTCCGGGGGCGCGGGGGCCCGTCATGCCTCCCAGTCCAGCCGTCCCTGGACCTCTTTGGACCTGACGGACGACGACGTCTCCGTCAGCCTACTGTCCGACTCCCAGACCTCCATCCAGGAGGTGCGCTCCCACAGTCGTGCCCAGGCTGGGAGCACCACGGTGGGAGCTAGCACCAAGGCTAGCCGGGCTAAAGTTTCCCAGGCCACCGCGACCGGTCCCTCCAGTAAACCCACCACCCTGCCCCGGCCCACTCGGGCGTCGCTGCTGAGAAGGGCCCGGCTGGGGAGACTCCTCCGACACGGAGATGGGCGACTTTGACCGCATGTCTGTTGCCTCGGAGGCCTCCACCGCCAGCTCTGCGTCCAGGACGGGGATGGTCCGGCGGGGCCTGTCCAGGATCGAGACCCTGGCTCAGCCCAGGAGGCCCAGGGTAGGCTCCCCATCGGCCCAGAGCGACTCGGAGGCCACCGTCACCCGGAGCCGCGGCCTGGGGGCTCGGAGCGTCGCTGGAGACTTTGCCGTTCGTCAGGGTGTCCGCGGCGCCGGCTTGAGTGCGGTGGCGGTGCCCAGGGCCAGGGCCAACAGCGCGTCCAAGCTGCCAGACAAGTCGAAGGGCGCCCCCTACGGTCAAGTCAGCCCTGCAGGTAAATGGCAAGCGGTCACTTCAGGGGCCATTTTCCAGGCGCAGATTGAGCAGATGAACTGTCCTCAGGCTGATTATTGAATTATTAGGCCAATATTAGGTCTAATTTCTGTCTAGAAAATATATGAAACATATGAAATTGATAATTACTTAATCAGACCCTAGTCTAAACACTGCCTCTAACTCCGCCCATGTCCTCAGCCGGAGGTCGGTGGCGGCGTGTGCCCGTGGAGTACGCCTCCACCTCCGAGGACGAGTACGGCTCCAACCGCCACCCGTCCAAGCACGGCCACGCCCGCCCCTTCCCCGCCACCAGGGTGGCCCAGCTGGGGGGCTCGGCCCCCGCCACGCCCAGCCCCGGGGCCATGTCGTCGCTGAGGCAACAGTCCAGGGAGCAGGAGGAGTACATGAGGGACTGGACCGCCCACAGCGAGGAGATAGCCAGGTATGGACAGTCTGTTTCACTTCTCACCCCCGGATCGCTATTATTTGATGGCTCGATAAAGAGGGGCGTTATGATCAGAACAGACTTTAAAGGTACGATAAAGACAGATAAGGTCATGTACGGAGGGATAGTCGTCAACCCACAGGAGGACATGCTATTTATCATGCTGTAGCGCCATGTCACATGTCTGTGGTTACTCTCCGTGGTGTGTTCCAGGATTAGCCAGGACCTAGCCAAAGACCTGGCCATGCTGGCCAGAGAGATCCACGATGTGGCCGGAGAGATCGACTCAGTCAGCCCTGCGGCCAATGACCCGGGAGCAATGGTAACCACACACACACAAACCCACTAACGCTTATGTATGCACCCTGACACAAACACACAGGCAACCACAAACACACACAACACACACACACACGCCGTAACTGAAGGCCTCAATATGCTTCTGCGTCTCCGTTTTCGGGTGGGCGGGCTCACGGATACGCACGGATACACACGGATAGACTTCGTTTATAGTTCTCCGTAGGCTGTGGGTGCTGAAAACAATTCACCGCCAGAAGAGTAGGTGGCGCTGCACTGCGGTGCTAGCTATAGGTTATCGAAAACTCGGAGCAAATTTACAAATGAGCCGTTTCATCAATAAAATATGCACAGTTTCAGCGACTACACTGCCCATTTCTCGTCACGTTTGAATTCAAATGCCGATTTACATGTACTGTTTAGCTGAAATATGAATTGTAAAAACTGCTTCGATCTCTTTGGTGATGTTTGTGATGCTAGCTGGAAGGGCAGCCTGCTTTGACTGGGTGTGCAGTGAACATTTCTGGGGGGTTATTATGATTACGGAAAGGGATCGTATACGTTTTTATATTGCTACCATTTTAGAGACGGCTTATCGATCCGAGTGTTAATCAGGCGCGGAGCCACACGTTGTAAACATTCCGGGTTTAGCCCAAACCAACAACGTATTGGGGCTTGATTTGCAAGAACGCGACGCTGAGCGCCTCCACGGTCCTCTTCCACATATTAAAATAGTGCTGCTGCCAACGAATAATGCACCTAATAATATGGTGCCTGCACTGCAATGCCATGGCGGGCTGGACCAAATGATTTTTCGGGCTGCATATGGCCCGCAGGTCGGACGTTCCCCACCCCTGGTGTTGTTGGTCACGGCAACCCATAGCGGCAACCCCGCCCCTGACTTCTTAATACGGACCAATCACAGCCAAGGGGGTCTCCGTCGCTCTCCGTCGCTCTGCGTAATTTCGACGGATAGTTAGAAAATTCAGGAGGTGCACGTCAATCCGTCAAAAGGTCTCCGAGGGCTGACGGAGAGCACGCAGAGGGCGTTCCACGGAGACGAGGGCGTTCCCTCCTCTGCGTTTTTCGAAAAACGCAGAAGCATAATTAGGCCTTGAGTTGCACCTCGTTCTGTGGCAGATCCCTTTACAGCCTGGCTTTCGTCAGACTGTCTGTATAGTGCCCCAGGTCTTCTCATATAACCAGATTGTGTTACAGCTGGTCTCGATGACAGCGAACGTTAAACTGTCGCCTTCCTTACCCCCCCCCAGTTGGAGGATCGCGTGTTCGACGAGAGCCTGGACGTGGGCGGCGGCCCGTCCTCGGATCGCAGCGGCATTCTGGGAACGAACGGCCGTCCGGTGGAGCTCCGCCCCCCCAGCAGTAACGGGCAGGGCCCCCGGTCCATCAGACGGCAAACCTGGAACAGAGACGAGGTTTGTTTGAGCTAGCTAGACCGTTTGAATGCTTTGTGCGGCCAGACAGCGGCAAGGTTTGACATGTTGAGTCGGAGATGCAGGGTTTCGTTAGTCAGAGAGGCAGAGCAGAAGTTCATGTCAGTCCTGAAGACCGTAGAAGGAGGCTGGATAAACAGACCAGACGAGAAGCCAGAGAAATACCGATGGGACGTGTGTGTACCCTAGCTCACCACTAGAGGGTGCTCACCACCACTCCCCTTATGTCATGTCAGATCAGAGTCACAGGGCAACGGACAGACTGAACTCTTCAACCTGGCAAAAGTAGTTAGGGTAACAGGGAGGACGAAGTGGCTGTACAGTCCCTTTGTATGAACAAGAGACCCTGTTCAAAAGCCTGTGTGTTTGGACATTAACCATACAGTAGTTTACGAGCCGCACTCCTCCACAAGGCCTGGGGACAGTGATTCTGATCATGTTGTTTTTTTTTCTTTCATGGTCGCATCCTAATTTGAGTGTATCTGCATGTCCCAGTTATCCTGACGTGTTTTCCACTAGAGTGTGAAGTGACGTAAGCGATCACGCTCCTGTGTGTTGTGGCCCACAGGCTGTGTTGGATAGTTTACTGGTAGCATCTGTGACCCAACTCTCCTCTCGGATACGCCAGTCTGTCGACAAAACAGCGGGGGAAAATCAGGTGAGCAACAACAGCAACTCTCTCGCTCTCTCTCTCGCTGTCACACAGACTCAAAGAAATGTGGAATGGAGAAAGATGAATGCTTACACGATTGATGGGAAGCGGGTTACGGTTTTCGACTTCTTTTTGTATTCGGTGGGAAATAAATAAGACTTGCTGTGCTTAGAACAGGAGAGAATACGGTTTAATTTGGGATAAAAGGCAGGATAGGAGGACTTGGCAGAGGCTACAGTAATTAACATAGTGTGACTGACACTTCACAGCGGTTACCCTGACAACAAACACCTTTCCACGCCGTGTTTTAGACTTCACATGACAGCATGCAGTACAATACATTTCAAACAAACTAGATCACCTTTATGGTTTTCTCCCTCTTCGTAGTTCTCATCCGAGAGAGAGACAAGTCTGATTTGTTTTGATCGTTTGTCCGCAGGATATTATTCAAAGATAAAGATCGAAAGTGGGACCAGATTGAGAGCAAGCTCCAAGCTGAACATGACTCTCTGCTGCTCAAGACATCGAACAAGGTGAGGATCTCCACTCCCTCCTCTCCAAACCCTCACAGCTTTCAGGGAGCGCCCGTCATCCACTGTTTTACCTCACTGCAAAGGGGAGGTGAGAGAGGCGCAGGGCTGTTATACCAGGTGCCTATTTGGGTTGACAGGCGCAAAAGTTGGGCGGTAAATATTTGATACGCTTCTCGTTCCGTCAGTCGGGGCTCGTGTGTTTGGTTCTGAAACTCCACCTCAGGGCAAAACCGGCTGCATAAACCATGAGCGTTTAGACCAACAAACATCTAGATGTTGCTGCAGGCTCCGGCATGTTGAGGTGGTGGCAGTTTGGGATGGAGGGATGGAGGATGAGTGGGTGGGGAAGTGGCAGACGGAGGCATAGGATGGAGGGGTGGGAGAAGGAGGGATGGAGAAGGTGAGGATTGAGGAATGATGGGCTGAGAAGTATTGAGATACAGGGGTGAGGAGGTAAGTTGGGCGGACTAGATGCATTTAGCAACCCCACTTTTTAAATCAAGGTAACAAGCCACTCCATGACATTCCAGGCCACTCTCATCCCTTGGTCATAATAAAGCATTTTAATAGCCTATGAAATTAATTAGCTTCGACAGACCAATTTATAGTGTAGCTTCTCTCTCTCTTTTTCTCTATCATTCCCCTTCCCTCCAGTTCTCTCTCTCTCTCTCTCTCCTTCTCTCTCTCTCTCTCCCTCTCTCTCTCTCTCTCTCTCTCTATCAAACCCACACATCTGATTATTTACCAAAGCAATCGCCTTAAGTGCAGACACTTCTCGTAAGGATAAAAACCACCACAGCAAGGATAAAAACCACCACAGTGTCACAGCAAACCAGATAAGGTCTGAGTCAGCAGATTTGTTGTGTGGAGTCCCTCAAGGTTCAGTTTTGGGTCCTGTATTATTTTTGTTGTATTTACTCCCCCTGGGAAGAGTCATTCAGAGATTTTCTGATGTTTCGTACCACATGTTCGCTGATGATATCCAGCTGTACTGCACGTTCAAACCAACTGAGTTCCAGAGGCTTGATTCCTTAGCTCTTTGCTTAGCAGAAATTAAGCAATGGCTAAGGGATAACTCTCTCCAGTTAAATTCAGATAAAACTGAAACACTAGTTATTGCCCCTGATAAATTAATTCCAGGGATTAACCAGTACTTGGGTGACCTAGGCCAGTCTGTCAAACCTAGCCTAAGAAACCTTGGTGTTATTTTTGACAAGGACATGTCATTAGTGCAGCACTGCAAACAGCTAACCAGGAACTGCTTTTTTCAGCTGAGGAACATCTCTAAACTCAGGCAAATGGTGTCGCAAAATGATTTGGAGCTGATCATTCATGCTTTTGTGTCTTCGCGTTTAGACTACTGTAACAGTTTGTTTTCGTGTTTAAACAAGAAGGAGCTGTCTCGCCTGCAGTTAGTGCAAAATTCTGCAGCGAGAATTCTGACCTGCTCAAATAGGAGGACCCACATATCCCCTATCCTAAAAGCTCTGCATTGGCTGCCAGTGTCTTTTAGGACCAATTTTAAAATTCTGGTTCTAACTTTTAGAGCTTTGCATGATCAGGCTCCATCCTATCTCAGTGATCTGATTCAGCCTTACACCCCTGCTCGGGCTCTGAGGTCTGTAGAGCAGAAACTGCTAATGGTGCCACGTACTCGTTTGCGGACCAGAGGTGACCGATCCTTTCAGGCTGTTGCTCCCAAGCTCTGGAACGATCTCCCCATCTCTCTGCGTTCAATAGAGTCTGTTGACGCATTCAAACGTCAACTAAAAACCTATTTATTTGTGCAGGCTTTTGCCTAATTTGTTCTTGGGGCTGCTATGTTTTATCACTGTATTGTAATTGGCCTTTTAAATGTATGTATATTTTTAATCTGTTGTGAAGCGCTTTGTGACCCTGGTCTGCGAGGGGCGCTATACAAATAAAGTTTACTTACTTACTTACTTACACCAACTCCTTCACTCCTTCTCCTCCTTACAGCCTCTGCCCCGTTCTCTAACAGTCTCACTCTGACAGGAAGCGAAAGCACCGGGCGGCCATGTTGGATTCGTCGGAGAACTTGACTTATTGGCTGTTGTTGCCGGTGCAAAGATTAAGGCCCCAAAATACCGCCCTGTCTCAGGGCCAGGGCTCGTAAACTTGGACTTTAGCACACCTCCAGGCCTCGGGCTACCATTCCGGATAGGTTTATTCGCTGGAGTGGTCCCGGTGGTGAAATACGATTACTGAGTTTATACTGCCCCATTCCAAATGTCCCTCTGTCATGTGTCTGTTTATGTCTTGGATTGACTCCTCGCCCCTGACTGGTGTTTTCATCTCGTTTCGTTCCAGGAGATCTCAAACGTCCTTCAGGATCTGAAGAGAGTGGAGAGGCAGTTGCTGGGTACGGATCTCGTGCTTGCCTTTTTGTCTTTTTCCAACTCCGAGCATTAGAATATCTCTCAGGTTTAATATTATACAGGCTTTCGGTAAGTCACACCAAAAGCAGCCATAGCGGGTGGGTTTAGCTCCCTGGTAGAAATCTCCCTTAAGTAGCTTTGGATACAAAAGCATCTGCTAAACAAACACACTATATGATCCTATCCAGGACCTAACCCTAACCCATACCCCTAACCCTACCCTACCCTAACCCTAACCCTACTCCACCTGAATCCACGTCGTCTGTGTCTGTCTCAACAGTCATAGACGTGATGGTGGACCCAGACGGAACCCTGGACGCCCTCACCAGCCTGGGCCTCACCAGCCCGCTGATGTCCGAACAGAGGCTCAGTCCTGGGGGACAGGGGGCTGGCGCGGTGGGCCTCCCCTCTGGAGGTCCTGGGCCCACGAGCACCGCGTCGCTCCCCTCAGGGGCCCCCTCGGCTCCCTCTACCCAGGCGGCAGAGAGGGATCTGGGGCTCCTCCTGCGCAACAACCTGAACGCACCGCCGCCCTCCGGGGGGGAGAAGAACGCCGCGCCGTAACGGGCCGGCGAAGCGGAGGACCGACAGAACAGCTGTGACTTCTGAACGCTCGCGACGAGAAGCCAAGTAAGATGCCGATAGAACGCAGAGGAGCCAATGATGTTGCAGTTAGAACGCAGAGGAGCCAATGATGTTGCAGTTAGAACGCAGAGGAGCCAATGATGTTGCAGTTAGAACGCAGAGGATCCAATGGGGTTGCGTGTAGAGTGGACCTTACGCATCCTGTTGATTATTTGTATCCAAACTAATCTCATATCTTAACTCATCATTTCCGGTCTTGGCAAAAGAAGTGTGGAAATTGCTTACTCTGCCCTGCAGAGTTTAGTACACGGGTTATTCTGCATAACAACACAAATTGAAACATTCAAAACATATTTTCTAAGTATAAAGAATGAATTTGAGAACTTGGTCATGATTTCTATAGAGACTTTTGTCATTGCTCCTATTACTACTGTTCGTGTTGTGTTTTATTCTCAACAATCAATCTCTGATATCGAGCTGGAACAAAGTTGAAAGGACGTCTGCCTTTTTCAGAGAAGAAGCGATATGTTCAGAAAGAGTTGTTCAAAAATGTGCCACCATAATCATACGTAGTCTACCTAATCAATATTATACATAGAAAAAGAAAATCTTGTCGACCTGTAGCACATGCACCTTCCCAAGCTTGTTTAGATATTCGACCTTTCCTTAGAGACGCTGGAATCAAATATTTATTTGATGGAAACCATAGGGTATGTACAGCATCTGCTTGTCTACCTTTATATCGCCCCTGTCTATGCCTTTCTCTGTGAGATGACCTTTCTGCCTGAGACTAGCGCATCAAAGATCAAATATACAGAATCTGATGTAGCCTCGCAGAACGTGTAATATAACGATAATATATTATGAATACATCACAAAGTGCCCAGTGTCAGTCACCGGTGCGATACTGTCGGCTGAAGAAGCATCCATGGTAACACAGGTAAATGAACGGAACGTCTGTTCATCTGCGTCGTTCAGAAGCCAAGATCATTCACGTGGGCCGAAAATAAACGTATACTAAACCAAACCCATTGTCATGTTTCATAGCAGTGTTTACACATGAATGTAACCTGATCGAAACTGTTGATGTCTCTCAGCCAAAATAACTTTAATAAATACATAGAATTTTGTGCTTGTTAAGTATGTGTCCTTTGGTGTTATTTCAAACCATCAATATATTTTTGTTTGGATGTTTTGTATAAATCTTTTCCAAAATGTCATCGTTTATTGCTTTGCAATATTATGTGTAATAGTACAATATTGTTAACATTTACCAAACATTGAGTATGTCTAATTTCTAATAAAACGCATGATAATCAACACAGGCTTTTGATCGTATGACTTCACGAATGTGCTTCGATTGTTTTTTGTCTTTATTTCTAAGGCTTTGTGTGATTGGGTGTTTAAGATTTCAGTCACGCCACTTCCACTGGAAAGTTCTCCAGTTATCACTACCTCCCCATTCCTGCGTGCGTTCTCCCCCCCACTAATCCTCCTCCCTCAGCCTCCAGGCCCCCCTCAGCCTCCAGGCCCCCCACGCCACCTCAACCACCCCCCTGTCTCCCTCCAGTCGCAGAGGAAGACCAGCCACAATGAATACAATGGCTCTGGGAAGCTGCAAGGCCCCACTGTTAGCTGTTACAGTTAATTGTGTGCCCTGAGATATTCTGCTTCACTTCCCTTAATCCCTAACTCTGGGCTGGCTCCCCTGTGTCCTACAGCAGCGTGTCTGCTGAGGCGCGTCCCCGCCAGCCCGCCTTCCAGACCTTCCTGTTCAGTGTGGGAGAATGCAGCTGTTTAGAGGAGTTGCTTGGCATTGGTCCTGTGCTCCGTCGAAGCCCCTGGTGAATTGACACGGTTATGAAATATTCAGAGCCCAGTGCGACGGGTCTAGTTCTCTTTGGTTTTTAGAGGCGCACAAGTTAAAACGGTTGAAAACAAAAGAATGTGGTTCCCAAACGAGATCCCACTTTATTTGGGGTGTTTCGAATCCCTAATGAAATATGAATCATTATTCATACTACACAGTACGATCATGACAAACTCTCATCTCTTGATATTGTCTGACGTGTCATCGCAAGTTAGATGACGATGATTAAGCACATTTCTTTTCTCGCGCTAACCAAGACGTGTGACAGGAGCGATCATGGGAGCACCGCGGAGACAGCAACATATCGGCTATCGGCTATCGATGGACATGTCTTGCTTGTGGTCACTAGGAGGTTTCAGGAGAACAGTTTGAAAGTGCTCAGTTGGCAGTTTGAAAATGCAAGCAGGCTGTAGGAGAGACGAAAGTAATTAGTATGCAGTGCACAAAAGTGTTTCAGTACACAAGCTAAAAATGAATTTGTATGGGTACTCTTGGGTATGGAGAAGTAGAGGTAACATGTTTGTTCAAATGTACCCATCCTTTTCTTAAGCAAGGGTTGCGTATACCCAAAGACAAGAGAGATTTCACCCATTAAAGTCAAGTTAGCTACAGTATATGGTATTGATGGTATGGTGGTAGAACAGTTAGCGTAGTAAATCAGAATCGTCATTGCAAAATCTATTCCACCGCCCCAGGCAAAGTCCCATAGAGGTGGCATAAATTGTTCAAGGCCCCATAAATGTTTTCATTTATTTTCTGCCGCCGCAGTGTTTATGCAACACACACACACACACACACACACACACACACACTCAAACATATACTCACAACAAAAGATCATGTACTCGCTGTACATTCATGCTGCTATTTGGACACTGTGGTGTCGTTTGGGAGTTTTGGTACACACAAAAACACCCTGAAACGAAAGTAAAGGCTAACCGAGGACATTGTGAGTATCACAGTTGTGTCACACTAATAAATAACCCGACTCTGGCCAACTCTGGGAGAACTAAATTACTACTGGCTGAAATGTTTTATTGAGCTTGCGCCAGTATGCTTGCATACACACAGTATGTTTTGTTTGTGTGTGTGAGCAGTCAGTGTGTGAGTGTGTGTGTGAGTGCGTGAGCAGTCAGTGTGTGAGTGTATGTGTGTGTGAGTGCGTGAGTCAGTGTGTGAGTGTATGTGTATGGTGAGTGCGTGACTCAGTGTGTGAGTGTATGTGTATGTGTGAGTGCGTGTCTGAGTCAGTGTGTGAGTGTATGTGTATGTGTGTGAGTGCGTGAGCAGTCAGTGCGTGAGTGTATGTGTGAGTGCGTGTCTGAGTCAGTGTGTGTGTGTATGTGTGTGAGTGCGTGAGCAGTCAGTGCGTGAGTGTATGTGTATGTGTGAGTGCGTGAGCAGTCAGTGCGTGAGTGTATGTGTGTGTGTGAGTGCGTGTGAGCAGTCAGTGTGTGAGTGTATGTGTGTGTGAGTGCGTGAGCAGTCAGTGCACTTCATACTTCCCTCTCTCTCACTCCTCCACTGCAGCAGCAGCTCTCCCCTGTTGCGCCACCGCCCACCCATCACAGTGGCCCGCCCCCCCCCCTTCCTCCTCGCCCCCACGCCCCCCCGTCCCTCCCACCATGCTTGGGATACCCTAACCATGGGGGAGAGCACAGCGCTGCTGGAGCTCAGGGCAGGGAGGACTGGGGGGGGGACTGGGTTGTAAAGCTGTGGGCTCTCACCAGACTGGGTGTGTCCAGACATTCAGGAACTGGCAGGAGTTAGACGAGAGGAGAGGAGAGTGTTTATTAGCGAGAGAGATGAACAGAGAGAAAGAGAGCGGGAAACAGAGAGAGAGAGAGAGATAGACGGATCAAAGTCAGATAGACAGTTTCCTCAGGATATCTTCCTTCTCGACGTGTGTGTCTGTCCGTGGGGGTGCTGTTTGGGGACCCAGGCCAGCTATGGGGCCCTCGGAAGGTTTTCGGATGAAGGGGCTTGGTGACATTCGCCCAGTCACCCTGTCCTCCGTTGGCCGCGTGGGGAACACTGTCTACACCACCGCACACCAACAGGACCACCCTGTAACCATATGGTCACGGCGTAGGGAACAGGTGAGTCTCCTGAACGCTCCTCAAAACTCTGAGTTGTGTTGGTGGAAAGAGTGGTGATAGAGGCTGCATGGGATAGAGGCTGGGATAGAGGCTGGGATAGAGGCTGGGACAGAGGCTGGGATAGAGGCTGGGACAGAGGCTGGGACAGAGGCTGGGATAGAGGCTGGGACAGAGGCTGGGATAGAGGCTGGGACAGAGGCGGGATAGAGGCTGGGATAGAGGCTGGGATAGAGGCTGGGATAGAGGCTGGGATAGAGGTTCGTCTGAATGGGGCATGTTCTCCGAGTCCTATATACACAAGCTGAAAGCTTTGGTTTATTGTTTCACAAGAGTTTATTTAAATGAGCGACTGTATTGGAACAGACTAGGGCCACATTGCCTACACACTCATTTGATTTGTTTGATGTACAACATTATTTTGGTACTATTGGTCCATGACGTCTTCCGTTAAAAAGGAATCTAGGTTGGTCTCATATATGTCTGTATAATAAAGCCTTGGAGTTGTAATCAAATAAAGTGGTTTTCAATCAGTTATATTTCTGTGGATGCATGGTACTCTAACTTGCGGTATAGTGGAAACGTAATTGTGTCTGGAAACCAACAGAAGCAATCCGCCATCGCAGTTCTGCTGCGTTCATATTAGATTTAGAACAGCACTAGCGTTATGTTATTCATGGACAACCCATTATTTTTCATCCATTCACATCCTGTTCACTTAGCGTGTTAGCGTCATCCATTCACAGCCTGTTCATTTAGCATGCCGGTAGCACAGGCTTCTAGCCTCTGGAGAATTGCAGCATGGGATGTGTGCTCTGCTGCATCCAATGAGAATTGATTACTGGCACCCCCCCCCCTCACGCCTCTTTCTCTGTCTTGCTTCCTGCTTTTTGCTCTCTGCAAAACTTTGAAACTCATCCCCCTTTTTATGGATGCCACAGCTCAAGAGAAATGTGGGCTTCGTCCCTGGTTTGGTATGCTGAATGTTGGGATCCTGATAGGTTAAGCTACTCTGTGATGTCATGTTTAGAACAGCCTCACACTACAGATGTCTCCATGCTCCAAACATGCTTTTTTTGGACGGGCAGCTTTTGAGATGAACTCGTCTCTAAATATTTCATGGTTCGGGTGTGTAGGGGAGTACTTTGAACCCCCACTCTGTGTGTGTTTGTGCGTGTGAACGTGTGTGTACTGTATGTATGTGTGTGTGTGTGTGTGTGTGTGACCTGCAGTGGAATCTCAGATGAGAGCAGGAGGGATGTGGTAGCTGGGCAGGCCAGACTGTCCTTAAAAGCACCTAGTTACACATGTGTCTGTCCACTCACACACACACACACTCCTTGAATAAAACTTGTGCACAAGTTTCTTTGCAAGATAGTTTGGGGCTGTGTTAATTGGATCCTGCGAATGATGCCAAATCAGCATTAATTGGTGAGATCGAGAAATTATTCTGCAAGGTTCAGCGTTTTAGTTTTCTCCGTTAGAGGATGTTTCGTTGGTGAGGCTCGACCGGATCCAACCCAGAACACCCAGAGCGGCTCTGGCCAGAGTCTCATCAGCCCAGCTTTGTGGAGCAGCTCTGGCCAGAGTCTCATCAGCCCAGCTTTGTGGAGCAGCTCTGGCCAGAGTCTCATCAGCCCAGCTTTGTGGAGCAGCTCTGGCCAGAGTCTCATCAGCCCAGCTTTGTGGAGCAGCTCTCTCCATCCGTCTCCATTTGGACCTCTCTCACAACTTCCCGTCTGCACGAAATTCGGCCTCGTTTTTCACCGTCAGCCCCCCCTCCCTCCGTATGCCCTCTCACGGTTGTCACGGTGCCAGCGTCCCACGGCGACGGCTTCGCCCCGGCCCTCTCTCTCTCTCGCAAACGGACATGACCCTCGGCGTGACGGCACAGCCGAGTGTGAACGCGGCTTCCTGTGAACGGGGCTTCCTGTGAGGGCGACTCGGCGAGTCAGAAGTGTGAAGGTGAAGCCCCGGGTATATCTGAATCCCTGCATCAGCCCCCGCAGCTACAGCGTGTGGATACCCTTCAGAGATGTGCGGCCTATCACATGACACCACCGCCTATCACATGACACCACCGGCGCAAGCAGGGACACCGGTAGGCCCTGGGACAGACCGAACGAGTTTCACGCTCCGAAAAAACCTAGCAGTGGCGCTCCATTGGTTCTCCGTCGGGTCTCACAAGGCGCCTCGTGTCACTGCAAGAGAAACACCACACACACCACACACACACACACACACACCACACACACACCACACACACACACACACCCACACCGCACAACCAGCTGTGTTTACGGTCCGAGTGGTGCTTACTGTGCGCTCACAGCGAGTTTGACTACCCCGGTGGCCTCTTCATGGTAGGTGAGGTTTTAATCAGTCTCTTGTGGGGTGAGCGCTGGGCCATACACACACAGATAATGATGTCCCTGATGGAGAAGGAGGAGGAGGAGAGGTGGAGGAGGAGAGGAGAGGAGGAGAGGAGTAGAGGATGAGTAGGATGAGGAGGATGAGAGGAGCAGAGGAGGCGTCGGATGATGCGGAGGAGACGATGCGAGCAGTGAGGTTACAGTGGCTGGGCTGAAGCCACTGTAATGATGTCATTATGTAACTCCAGTACAGGAAACACTGTGAGCCAATGCTGCATGTCCCCTCAGGGGACTCAGGAAGTGATGTCGCTGTCGGGTCGGATCGAAACCAAAGAGAGGTGGTCGCACAGGTGTAACTAAAGGTCGACAACCGATCGCCCTTCACGTGTTGCAGTGTCCAAACTGTTTAACAGCCTCTTCCTCAAGTATAAAGTGCCTTTGGGAGTTGTAGTTCTGATGACCCACCTCGTGACGTGAGAACTTTGGCGTTAGTTGGGATGTCCACTCTGTTCCCATGACGATGGGAGAGTGTACATTCTTGTTAGTCACTACTTCCTGTCTGCTGTCCCTGCACATCAAAGTGTGTGTGGTGTGCATTTGTGTGTGTCGCTCCCACGTGTGTGCGCGGACCTTTGGAAACATTCACCTTCCCCTCGGGATATGACTCTGCCCCTCCTGTCTACCCTCTGTATCTCTCTGTCTGTCTCTCTCTCTCTCTTCAACAGGATGACATCTAGAGGGCACCTCTCTCGCCTCGCTTCTCGCAGCTGTAAGCATGCGACGAAAAAGGGGATAGAGCAGAGAGAGGAAACAAAAAGAGAGAAGAGAGAGAGAGAGAGAGGAGAGAGAGAAGCAGAGAGAGAGCAGAAGGAGAGCGCGAGAGAGCTCGAGATCGAGAGCTGAGATCGCAGATCGCTCTCCTCTACTCTCTCTCTCTCTCTCTCTCTCTCTCTCTCTCTCTCTCTCTCTCTCTCTCTCTCTCTCTCTCTCTCTCTCTCTCTCTGTGACTTTGTCCCAGTGGGAGCCACGTCCTCCCCACCAGGCACTCAGCCCTCTCAGCCTATCACAAGGCTTGGGTGCCAGGTACAATGATGTAAACAAACCGTTTATTTACATGAAAACACATACCTCATCCTTTATACGGTATACAATGTGCCTGTGAGGCTCTTAAGCCTCTTTTTTAAATTACATTTACTGTAATGTATAATACATATTTATATGTTGGGAGGTGTGGGAAATTGCATAATGTTCCCAGGTGATGTAACATCGTAGAGTGTCAATGCAACAATTTCACGACGTTTTTAGTTTCTGATCAGCGAGCCACCTCACAGGAAGTAGTGTAAGATGGGAGCGAGGAGGAGGTCACCTCAGGTACTCCCACTGTAACTGTAAAGTCCTAGAAGTTTCACTTCGGCTGAACTTGAACACCCCTCTGCCCACACCTCTCTTCCTCCCTGCCCACACCTCCTCTTCCCTCTCTTCCTCCCTCCTTCCTTCTCCCCACGGGTCCCCATTCAGCACCGTCCTCCTGCAGATGGCTGCATGTGCTCCTCGGTAGTGCTTGACCATGCCAAGTACTCCTGTAATAAACCCCCCCACACACACACACGTACCTGAGTGGTACAGATGAAGTGCTTGAATGTTGTGCATGCTCGAGTGTGAAATTATTTAAGTAATTCATGATTCAGTTGTAAAATTAAGCACACTGTGCAGTTATGTTTTTCTTCCACCGATTTGAACAGGCTTTCTGTACCGAATGAGAGCTATTCTTGGGTTAATGCATGACATTGTGTAAAGTGCACATGTCTGCATGTGTGTGTGTGTGTGTGTGTGTGTGTGTGTGTGTGTGTGTGTGTGTGTGTGTGTACAGTACGCACAGTATTTGTGCCTGTACCTTGAGTGTTATGTATAATGTATACATTGTCTTGGTTTGTTTGGAGGTGTGTGGCTTCCAGGTCTCCATATGCTGGTCTTGACTCTAAACTATCCTTCAAAATAACTAATGATTCCAAATGAATCTTGATCCAGATTATAGATTAATGGAGATGTATTTGAAACCGTTCTGCGGTTTCTGTCTGCGGCCGCTTCTGTGCCTCCCTCGCCTGGAGACACTGTTTAAGGATTTCTCCTGAGCACACTTAGCCAAGTCCATTTTCTCTCTGCCAGTTGAATTTTGCTTCAGCAGTCAGGTAAAACAGTGGGGAGGGAGGGTGGCTGGGGAGGAGGAGGAGGAGGAAGAGGAGGAGGGGAGGTAGGATGAAAAGGAGAGATGGGATGGGAAGGGAGGGGTGATGAGGAAAAGGGGGATGGGGGAAGGGGGATGAGGAGAGGAGGAGGAGGGAGGGGAGGGACGATGAAACGGAGAGAGAAGGGATGGGAGGGGAGGGGTGAGGAGGAAAGGGGGATGGGGGATGAGGAGAGGAGGATGAGTAGAGGAGGAGGGAGGAGGGGGAGGGAGGACTCATGAGTCTCAGTGAGAATTGTATTGGATGTTTGGTCAGAAGGGGTAGGGCACTGACTTTCTCCCTGTTTCCCTCTGCCTTTATCTGAGAGGGAACGGAGGAGAGCGAGCACAAGATCTCACTGTCTCTCACACACACACACACACACACACACAGAGAGGGGCACTGGAGGGGCCATGTCAGGGCGTGCGACAGACCTGGGGCTGCAGCACACACCACACGCACCACACACCGACACACACACACCGTACGGACCAGCGTGGCTTGGTAATGAGGGGAGTGGTACAGAGTGAAGACTGGCCGGTGTGGTCACAGGGCAACGTACCATGTAGACAGGTGTGATCGAAGTGTAGTTTTTCCCACGATCCTGAAGTTTTGAACGGACTACTACTGACATGGCGGGGGCCAGCGACGAATGAGCCTATAAAGGTGAGTCGTACACCATTCCTCTCGATATTCCTCTTTAACTCTCTAAGTCTCTATTTTGGTCATTTCTAATATCCAAGACTTTGCTTCTTGCTTTGATTTCTAATGGGACAGAGTGTCTAATCTGACCGTTTTGACACATCATGGGCTGCAAAACTACCATCTGACTGAGATTGTTGCATGTTCTATAAATTGTATTCCAGTAATACCACATACTTCATGAAATCTCTCAATGGGCCAGGAGGGACCACAGAGTAGAATGGTAAATTGGAGGCGACGCGAAAACTGTTTTCCAATTCCAAGCCGTACGCCCGACTACCCCGTGCAAATCCTCTCCCGTCCGTGTGAGACTGAGAGACGCTGTGTGTTTGCTGTGGACGACACCCCCAGGCACCGACGCAGTCAAACGTTGCCGGGGTCCTTGACTCGGCTAAACGAAGCGAAGGCTGGAACGTGTCTGTGGGCTCCAGCACGGGAGGGGAAAGTGCATCCTGACGCCGCCTTGTCGCATTTGAGCCGGCACGGCTGGAGACAGACGGCGTTGAGCGGGAGGAGTGGGCGACGGGGGCTGGAATTGATTCGACGGCGGTTCTCTGAGGGGACGTACCTTCGGGGAGCATCCTCTCCGAAGGAATGTCCTGAGGGCACTTCTCATTCGTTTTTTTGTGCCGTTCAAAGTTTTAATGGTTGGCCTCCAGAGACAGTGTGCAGGCGGGGAGGGGCGGGGAGGGGAGGGGCGGGGAGGGGCGGGGAGGGGCGGGAGGGGCGCGGGAGGGGCGGGGCGGGGAGGGGCGGGGAGGGTCGGGGAGGGCAGGAGGGGCGGGGCGACTAAGAACAAGATTGCAGGACAGGTAGTTTCCTTTCTTTGGTCTTCTCAGACAAACACCTCATGCCCACCACCACCACCCTGGGCCCCCACCACCCCACCCTGGCCCCCCTAGCCTCCCTGGCCCTCCTGGCCCCCCTGGCTCCAATAGCCCCCCTGGCCCCTCTGGCCCCCTAACCTCCCATGCGTCATCCACATGTCAAAGTTTCCCGTGCTGTGAATTGGGGCCGCTCTGACAGGCCAGAGCAGAGAGAGCAGACCCCGCCCCCTGCGGACATGGCTGTGAGGACACCGTGCTGAGGCTCTTGCTTTCTCTTCCCAGACTGGAGCTGTCACATTCTCCTCGGCTCCGGTTCGTAATAAGGCTCCCGCTCCTTAACGCCCCGAAGACAAGCCAGCGAGAACTGTTTATGATGGATGCACAAAATCCGGCAGAAAAGAGAATAAATAATGTGATACAGAGACACACAGCGCAAGCTGACATAGTTGTCAACACGTGGGCCAAAGGGCCAAACAGTGAAGAGAATGAGATGGTGAAGAACTGTTAACGTAAGCGAAAATAGAACTGCCGGTCGGCACTTTTACAAAGCAAGAAAATCGAGATTCTCAAAGTTTACCGTGGATAGCAACGCTTTGCATTTGAACCATTGAACACATTGACGTTTAACAGGCGTCTCCCTCCATTCAAACCTACAGTCGTTCCAATTACCTAAACCTACCAAAACACACACACACACGTCCACCCACACACACACACACACTTACTTGTACTGAAAAATGAATTCCCCCAAACAGAAGCTGGTTTACTGAACCCTCTCAGCATCGGAGCGTTTGAACAAAGCAGCGATGCGCAAACCACAGCACACGCACATACGCCGAGGAGCCACTCTGCTCGGTCTAATGGAGGTGCTCTGTGAATCAATTTGCCTTCAGTTGCAGAACGTTCCACCTCACTTGCCCTGCACTACTTGCAGGCAGGATTCGTGAATCCTTCTGGGCTATCTGTGAGCACTGGTCCATGGGGAAGGATCCAGGCTTAGCTGCCAGATCAGAGAGGAGCTGGCCCGACGAGGATCTCGATGATGGATCAATCAGGACATCTCCGAGTCCTGATCAATAGCGTCCGTCGGATGTCACGCTCGAATGGTCAACGGCCCCCCCGCCGCCGTTCCGGGCCAGCGACAAAATAACGTATCGACCGTCGTTTAATCAGTCACGTTCGCCGACCCTTCGCGTTGGCGTTTCGTCCGAAGCCTTTCGCAGCGGAGCGGAGGTCGCGTTCCGCAAACCGGTTCCGTCGCGCGAGACGAACCGCGCGAGACAAAGCGATCGGCGTCTGTTTCAAACTGCCGCCGTTTCCCTCCGTCTCGCAGTCGCAGCAGAAGTGCGTGGCCGTCTTCGCCCTGCTGTGCTGCTTGGCCGTGCTGCTGGCGTTGATCTTCTCGGCGGTGGACCTGTGGGGGGGGCGAGGAGGACGGCATCACGGAGGAGAACTGTGGCCGAGACTGCAGGTGAGAGGGGTCCCCCGGGCGTGAGTCACGGCCAGGGGTCGGGGCGAGTCGGACGGAAAGTGCAGGTGACACCCGAGAACGTAAACCAGATCGCGTTAGAAGGCCCGAATGGGCTTGGTTTAGGAAACGATGAGTGTTCAGTGTGTCGTCCATAAATGGGGCGTTTCAAGACAAACACGTTTCTCTCCAAACTCATTTGATCCATTCACTCATCTGTGACATGGAGAATCCTCATTGTAAAACTGCAATCTTTCACCAGCATTACACTCGTGGAGAATATTCCAGAAGACCTCCCCCTTTCGATAAATGGTATGACCCATGTGCCCTTGACGTCAGGGCTCCACAGCCTGTTGGACCGGACCAAGCGCTCTGTGGAGGTGGTTTCCCCTGTCTGGGACCTCAACTCCTGGGACCAGGAGACATGGCCCAACACTGCCTCGGAGGTACAGAACAAGACACTTGTTTATATCCTAAAAAAGTAATGTTCTACAGTGCCAAACTCTGAAAAGAAAGTCCAATTCCCCATTCACGGAGTGCTGCTGACAATATTTCACACAGTAGATGATCTGTCATAACAGTCCTTGGGTGAGAAGGATTTTTACTGCGCAAAATAGCGCAACGTTGTCAATATATCTCTCTTGCTTTCCCCTTCAGGGCCAGTTGTTGTTCCAGAGGCTGGTCAATCTGAGGTCACGTGGAATTCAGCTGAAGGTCGCCAGTAGCTTGACAGACAATCCTGAGCTGAGGGCAATGGCCAAGCATGGTGAGGGATTCTCAACGTACTTTTACAGGCGATGCACAGAAAAGCACTTCACTTCCACTGTCCTTCATGAACTGCAAATTCATACAAATTATACCATTTAGAGTCAAGAGAGAAAAAACGGAAAAAAAAATGAATAAAACATGATTTGTAAGTAGAGCGTACTCCATTTTTCATAGAATACTGTAAAGCCTGATACAATGTATCGTATACCCTTCTTTACCTTTCAATTTCGAGGCAAACAGACAAACCTCATGCAGCCAACCTCATCCATCGCCCCGCCCGCACAACCTCATCCATCTCATTCCCTCGCCAAACCTCCCCACAAGGTCAAAACGTCATGAATTTGCAAACGCTTTCCGACCCGCTTCAGCTTCCTGTCAAACGTTACAGCCCGCCTGCGAGGCTGCTTGTCTTCCTGTCCGCCTGCTTGTCTGCCTGTCCCGTCTGCCCAAGGCCCGCTGTCTGACTGTGTCCTGCTGTCTGACTGTTTCCTGCTGTCTGACTGTGTCCTGCTGTCTGACTGTTTCCTGCCCCCACAGAGGCGGAGGTTCGCTTTGTGAACATGACAGCGCTGACCAGAGGGGGACTGCACTCGTCCTTCTGGGTCGTGGACAGGAAGCACGTCTACATCGGGAGCGCAGGCATGGACTGGAGGGCGCTGTCCAAGGTACCCAGACGCGAAGGAGAGGTTTCTCCCAAAACAACGTTTAAAACCTTGTTTTGAAATACTGAGGAATTGGCGATTCTGTGATGAATATGGATTCAAATGATTCTGTTGGAAAGTGTTGCTGATCTAGAGTCTTGCTTGTAGAAATGCTTCCTCTTCTAAAGTCTTAATGTTTTTGAATTGTTCAATCAGTTGATTTGACCAGATAGAGGCTTCATCAATGTGATGCAACCTTACCTTTCTAGTCAATGTTTACTTTGACCAGTACAGATAGGAGGCCAAGTGTGCAACACACCAAATATAGACAAGCAGCATTTCACTTGACATTTGGATGGAATTCAAACTGGATTGGAGAGCACTGTCCAGGGTACCACAGGCTATTAGCATACTGTTGTCGGAAGTGATTACCTGGCACTTTTCATGCCTCAGTGCAGCCCTGGTGGTGAATGTACTATTGAGTGTAATCACCACACAATGGGAGCCAACTGTAGACGCACAGAGACACACACACACACACACATTGGAATGGAAACACGTTTTGTGATAGTTCTGGACACGACTGGTTCTTGGTCACCTGCCGAGCAAACAGAACCAAGAAACATTTAATCCGAGAAATCCTATTTTCGAAAAGAACTCCTTAGAGACGCTTCTTTTTTCATGATACATTATTCTTTTATGCTTACAGTGCATTTCGCCTGCAATCGACCTCACCACCGTTTTTATTCTCCTTCCCCTAACACCCTCAAAGTCCTTATTTCTGGTCTGACTAGTCTTCCCATCGACTAAGCAGCCAATCAGCAGCCCGTCCCCTCAGACCTCCTCCGTCGTCACACACAGCTGTTCCATTCAGTCATTTAGCAGACGCTCTAATCCAGAGCGATTTACAGCAAGTACAGGGACATTCCCCCCCGAGGCAAGTAGGGTGAAGTACCTTGCTCAAGGACACAACGTAATTTTGCACGGCAGGGAATCGAACCGGCAACCTTCTGATTACTAGCCCGATCCCCTGACCACTCAGCCATCTGACCCCCACGTTCCTCTGTACTTCCTCCTGCGCTCTTCTTCTCCCCCCACAGAGGAAGGAGCTGGGAGTGATCGTCTACAACTGCAGCTGCCTGGCTCTGGACCTCCACCGGGTCTTCTCCTTCTACTGGCAGCTCCAGCACCGAGACTACATCCCGTCCATCTGGTCCAAGAGAGTCACGGCCCTCTACGGCAAAGACAGCCCCCTCGCCCTCAGCCTCAACCAGACGGACGCCACCGCTTACGTGTCTGTGAGTGACGGTTGGAGCACGCTCAAAGCGCGTTTGTCACATGTATGTGCACGTTCCCGTTTGTTTCGGAGACTCTGGTCTGCTACCATCTGCTGCAAGCCACTTGCAACTACATGCAACGATTAAGTGCAACAATATTCAGTGTGGATGGAGAAAGTCCCATACACAATTATGAGACGCTCAAAATATATTGCATCGTCAATTAGCAAGACACACTTGTGTAAGGTTGTTAATCATGTGAAGGTTACGCTGAAGTACTTCTCGAGTCGGACTGTCACAGTCTAACCTGACAGTAATGAATGTATCTGCCTAGCGACCAGATGTTTATCAGAGATTTTGGAGACATTTATCATCCTATAGGAATTAATTACGTTGTCTACCCTACTGTGATTCGCTGTTGGCAAACTCTTGTTTCTTGCTGGTTCTGCTTGCGCTTGACAGTGATGCATGTTTCTGGAAACGGCTCTCCTTGTCTTGGCCTCTTCCTCCACGCTCCAAAGTCTCAGACTTCATAAAATATGTATGTGGGAGAATGTTTTGGAAGTCGGTCGCAAACTCAAACTTGATTCGGAAGATTTGGTTAACAATGCATTGTTCAATGAAGGGATTTTGTCAAAGGATGTCAAATGGATGTTTTTAATCAGAGCTATGAAACTCTGAGATGTTGGAGAAGAGTCAACAGTCTAATTCACTTCAGAAATCAATCAAAAGCACATGAAATGCTTAGTAATTGTGGATCTGGATCTCTATGTCATCTTTGTCCCAGGCTTCCCCTGAACCCTTTTGTCCAAAAGACAGAACCAAAGATGTAGACGCCATCAATGAAGTCATCCGGGATGCCAAAAGCTTTATCTACATCTCCATAACAGATTACCTTCCACTGCTTAACAGAACCTCCCGGGGGACTGCAATCACAAGGTGATCCTCAGCTCTCCACCCTTCAGCAGAAGCATTTCACCACACACACTCAGTCTCCACATGCTCAAAATGTATCTATAAACATGAAGCTGCCTATGACAAAAAAAAAGCAGTTATTGGTTCGAGATCGTTATTTTTCGTGCCGAACGTCCTTCCCCCCCCCCATCTTCCCTCTCCTCAGATACTGGTCTGCTATCGACGAGAAGATCCGAGAGGCCGTGGTCTTGAGGGGCGTCAGAGTACGCATGTTAATCAGCTTCTGGAAGGAGACCCACCCGCTCACATTCAACTTTGTGACTTCCCTCCAGTCACTGTGTATGGAGCTGTCCAACTGTTCTCTAGAGGCGGTGAGCAATCAGACGTTCCCTCTAACAGGCCTGTAATTACAGTGGTAATTAGAATGTCTTCTGTTAGCGGGTACGTTTATCCAAAGCATTGTCGCAGTGTGGGGATTAGAACCTTGATGTGCAGTCTAATGCTTTACCACTGATCTATATCCATCCCATAGTTCCATCCCATCACATAGTGGTACTGTATGACTGAGAGGGTCAGAATAACGATGGGTTCCATGTGAGTTACAGAGGGTTTCATTTTGTCACAAACATCTTCAGAATTTCGCCTTTAACCTTAAACCGGTATACCGTTACATTTCTCAGAAGTTCTTCAGCAAACGGGAGTGGATGGATGGCATTCAACAAGTGCTCAACCACAACAAGTACATGGTGACCGACAGCGCAGTGTACATCGGTAAGAAGTTCACATTGATCGGTCGACTCATTGATTTCCTTCGGGGCGGTTTGTCAACTTGCATTGATCGTTTGCCGTTCATCGATTCATCTGACTGTGAACCATCTGAGAATGTGACGTGTCTTTCTCCAGGGAATCACGACTGGGTGGGGAGAGAGTTTGTCTATAACGCGGGAGCAGGGCTGGTGATTAGGCCCTCACGGAGTCTGGAGGACAGAGGGCCCGGTATCGTGGAGCAGGTTAAGGCTGTGTTTGAGAGAGACTGGACATCACGCTTTGCCAGGAGTCTGCAGACCAAAGAGGGTTTATTTCCACAGGGAAATAAATATAGAAACCTCAAACAGCCACAACTGAGGAGTCCAAAAGACTACAAACATGGAGAAAGAAGATGGAATAACCCTTTATGAATATAAGAGCACAAATGATGAACTTTTATTTTGCAACCAAATGGACTTCACCAGCCACCTATAGATTCTGCATGAAAATGCTGATATTTAGGAAGGTGGACACGTTCCTTATTGTAATATTTAGAAAGAGAAAATCTCTCACTCATCAACTGAATGCTATCTATAGAGAATGCAAGAAGACATACATTATTGAAGTGTTCAGAAATCTATTCAGTTCTATTTAATAAGACTGAGAATGTAACGTACAAACAGTATATCAGCATGGGCTGCATGAAGACTAAAATGTATAACATTGTGAAAAAGCTCTACGTCAAGGACAGACATGAAACATTTTACTTCAGCAAAAGTCTCAAGTCTCAGTCATTTCAATTCTGCACTTATTTGATATTACACCAAAGTGCTTGTTAGCTGTTTGATGGTGCATTTAAAGGGACAGTGTTGTTTTGAAAGGAGCTTCAATGTATTTTGGTCACATTTTTATACATTGCCTGTTGTTAGGGTTAATAATTAACATAAAATGTATTGGCTTATTGATGCTTTTGTAACACCCTCAAGGAATGGGTTAGATTTGACTTGATCCACATATATTTATTCACTGTAAAACATACAAAACACATTTGTTAGCCAACAGCACAAACAAACGTTTTCCTCCTGCTGAGAACTGAATTAGTTTACATCCTGCAGGAGCTAGCTTAGATACAGCGCGTTGCTGCCACTAGTGGTAGAACTGGTGTACTTATTCATACATTAAACCCTGAACACTCCTCAAAACTTGGTGCATTTCTCCCTTCAGGCAATAATCTTACGCTGAGGGCGAAAAACATGGATATGAGGAAGAAGTGCGTTTGAGACTTGGGTTCCACATAGGGGAAGGCCCAGGCATCCATCGTGGTACGGTTGATGATAGGAAATGTCAAACAACTGGTTTGCTAACAATTTGGTCTACATTTTGTTTCCTGAATTCTCTGACAGGACTATATATAAGGCTAGGATGTGAACTCCTGAGTGAAAACCCATCTCAGGTGTCCATGATGATGAAGAGTGCTCTGTCTGTGTTGCTGCTGCTCTGCTCTCTGTGTGGGACACAGGGCCTGGAGGAGCGTGGAGACATCCAGGAGACTCGTGCCCTGCAGAAGGGCAGCGAGGCCAAAGAGGCGAGTGTGAGAGAGAGAAGGGATGCAGAGGACACAAAGAGAATTGACGCCTTGAAGAGCCAAATCCAGGATCAGAAGAAGACAGGTAAAACACAACAGTTACTAGTATAGATCAAATATAACTGTTTTAGCAAAACATACATTTTAACACAGCTTTATAAATGCCCCATTCACACCTGACACAACAGTTGCTGGTAAAATAGGTAAATTATAACAGTTTTGGGGAAATGGTTTAGTGAATGCCAGACATATAACACAGCTTGATCAATAATGACTCCTCCACAATTACAACATATGGTAATAAGTAGACAAGTACACTACACAGATATTCTGACTTGATTCATGCATGTGTTACTTTGTGTTTCAGAGCAAGTAGCATTTGGAGCATCACTGGGACCTTATGGACATCAGGGTCCATATAATACTGACAGCACCCTGGTTTACAAGATCGTTTTGGCCAATGCTGGGAATGCCTATAACCCAGCTACAGGTATGTGTACTACAATTTGTTGCCAGTTAGCACCTGACTGAGATTCGCAATGTAATTAAGATTCAGCCCCGTTTTGGATTATGCATCATGTGCTGTTCTGATTGTCACAGGTATCTTCACTGCACCAGTGAAAGGAATCTACTACTTCAGCTTCTCTGGTCGGTATTACTCCAACAAGCCCCTTGGTCTCAAACTAATGAAGAACGGCCAACTGATGGTGACATTGTACAGTCATGCTTCAGGTACTCGGTGGATGACAGCAACCAATGGAATGAACCTGCAGCTAAAGAAGGGAGACCTTGTGTACATGCGGCTTAGGGCAAACACCAGGATTTATGATAATGGCCATAAAGACAGCACTTTTATCGGCCAGTTGCTGTTTACACTGTAAAACGGCAATGTCGTTTCTTTTGATGTCTTCACTCTGTTTCTGGTGTGTGGGGTTAACATGATCTTATTGAATCAGTAGTTCTATGGTACATCAGTAAGGATACATTATTTGAATGATTACAGACTGTATGCCTCTCTTATAGTTCAGCATGTCACTGCAATAAAGGTGCTGTTTGAAGGGTTAGCTATTTGTCAACCAGCTAAATGTCATACTTTACACTCCAAACAAGCTGGTAGCAATGTATCACCAAAATGTTTGGGTACACTTGTATTCTGTCGCCATTATAATGAACTTCTGAATGTTTCGTTAAAAAAACATATACTTCATATAACATTCTTAAGTTATTGTTGTTTGAACTGAACACATGTATCAAAAGTAAGCATGAAGACATTCTTTACTCAATAAATGACACTAGCATCTTAACATGTGTCTAATCTGTTTGTCACATTCCCTTTGCATTCATTTTCATGTCCTTATGGTCACTGAAAGGATCTAAGAACTCCTGAGAGAAAAGCAGATATACCAATGATCTGCTTCTCATCTACTGTCACACATACCCAAATGGCATTTTACTAAACTGAGATGAGCAAGTGCTCATCTCAGACAGTAGGAAACATTTCAGTTTTTCTGGGACTGATTTATGTTAGTGAGATCTTGTAACGTGGCTGGAAGAGCTGTTTGCCAAAGTGCGGGATGTGAGTGATGAATCACACATTAGTGACACTATTTCAGTCATACCTGGTATTAAGTGCTGACAGAATCCTGGATTCTGGCGAAAGATTGTTTATATTTGAACTCAAAAGCCAATGGAATACAGGCCTCCCTTCAGTGCTGCTGAAGCAACATTTTTGATTGGCTGGAATAGAGTAGGGCTCGGTCCACGCCACATTGCTTGTTTCTAATTTACAAAGACCTGGACTGTGTAAAGTGTTGTGTTTTTGAGCGCACACACAGAACAGACACCTAGCTAAAGGGGAAATTAGTTGAATTGGAAAAAAGTGTTTCTTACATAATATCAACACTGGCACATTCCTTTTCACTGTGTTTCACTTCTTCTTTTTGTGTGGTCGGGCAATGCATTCCGACAACTTTTAATCATCAAAGGATGAAAGCATGACAAATGTTACTATTAAAGCAAATACAGGTGCTTATACAGAGAACACTGTACCACTTGCAGTCTTAATAAAGCAATCAGCAATCTAACAAACGTTTGGCCCTGGCCAAAAGCAAAACAATTGTAATTGTAAACGTTTTTTTCACCAAACTTTCCATGACTTGAAAACATTGAATCAATGTTGGGGTGGGGGGTGGGGGAGGTAGGTTAAGAAGGGTGGAGAAGGTAGAGACAAGTTTGTGAAAGCTGAGGCAGAATAGATTTTTTTCAGGAAGTAGTGGGTTCTAGCACCAATTATGTGGGCAGAGAAGGATTTAAGGAGGGAGTGATACTAATCAAGAACCAAACCGTCTTTGGACTTCCGCCTAAGACGGTTTAGATCTTGATAAGTATCAATGAAACATGATATCCAAGGAACCAGGAAGTATTGTGTTGTGAATAGCACGTGTTCCTCACTCTGTAAGAATGAAACATGATAACCAAGGAACCAGGAAGTATTGTGTTGTATAGTGTTTACATCAGAACATTAAAGATTTTTTCACCAAACTTTCCATGACTTGAAAACATTGGATCAAACCAAACAAGGTCTTCATATCTTTAATTTCATACACTCAAGATACAATAATATTTCAACAATGCAGAAGTGAAGCCCATTCCCAGTATTCACATTCTTTAGTCGACACACTCAATGTCACAGATATACATTACGTGAAAATGTATCAGTCATTGGTCAAAAAACTTCCCCCATCAAAACATTTACTCATAATTTTATGGTAGGCCTATGTAACTTTGTAACTATGTCTGTAGGTTACTTAGTAAGTAGGGACAGTGTGTGGTATCAAGGTATTTGTAATTTTCATTTTCTTGCTCTCAAACTATTAGAAGCTAACATGACCATTTAAAACAATACACACCAACAGAGTAGATATCCATTGTATTTTTACAGTGGAAACAGCAAATGGCCAATGAAAGTGCTGTGGTCATTGCAATTATCAAAAATCCAGGTGTTTGCCCTAAGCTGCATGTACACATGGTCTCCCTTCTCTAGCTGCAGGTTCATCCTATTGGCTGCTGTCTCAAAGCGATTATCAGCAGCATGATTGTACACTGTAACCATCTGATGGCCGTTCTTCATAAGGCTGAGACCCATGCCCCTGATGGAGTGATTATGACCAGAGTAGCTGAAGTAGTAGATTCCTTTCACTGGTGCAGTGAAGATACCCGTGACCATCAGAACAGCACATGATGCATAATCCAAAACAGGGTTGCATCTTAATTACATTGCTAATTTCAGTCAGGTGCTAACTGGCAACACATTGTAGTACATATATCTGTAGCTGGGTTGTAGGCATTCCCAGCATTGGCAAAAATGTTATCATACATTGCCTGTTGTTACTAATAATTAACATAAAATGTATTGCCTTATTATTTGAGGAAGAAGTGCGTTTGAGACTTGGGTTCCACATAGGGGAAGGCCCAGGCATCCATCGTGGTACGGTTGATGATAGGAAATGTCAAACAACTGGTTTGCTAACAAATTGGTCTACATTTTGTTTCCTGAATTCTCTGACAGGACTGTATATAAGGCTAGGATGTGAACTCCTGAGTGAAAACCCATCTCAGGTGTCCATGATGATGAAGAGTGCTCTGTCTGTGTTGCTGCTGCTCTGCTCTCTGTGTGGGACACAGGGCCTGGAGGAGCGTGGAGACATCCAGGAGACTCGTGCCCTGCAGAAGGGCAGCGAGGCCAAAGAGGCGAGTGTGAGAGAGAGAAGGGATGCAGAGGACACAAAGCGGATTGACGCCTTGAAGAGCCAAATCCAGGATCAGAAGAAGACAGGTAAAACACAACAGTTACTAGTATGGATCTAATATAACTGTTTTAGCAAAACATACATTTTAACACAGCTTTATAAATGCCCCATTTACACCTGACACAACAGTTGCTGGTAAAATAGGTAAATTATAACAGTTTGGGGGAAATGGTTTAGTGAATGCCAGACATATTAACACAGCGTGATCAAAAATGAGTCCTCCACAATTACAAAATATGGTAATAAGTAGACAAGTACACTACACAGCTATTCTGACTTGATTCATGCATGTGTTACTTTGTGTTTCAGAGCAAGTAGCATTTGGAGCATCACTGGGACGTAATGGATGGCAGGGTCCATATAACACTGAGATTACCCTGGTTTACAAGAACGTTTTTGCCAATGCTGGGAATGCCTACAACCCAGCTACAGGTATTTGTACTACAATTTGTTGCCATTTATCACATGACTGAGATTCGCAATGTAATTAAGATTCAGTCCTGTTTTGGATTATGCATCATGTGCTGTTTTGATTGTCACAGGTATCTTCACCGCACCAGTGAAAGGAATCTACTACTTCAGCTTCTCTGGTCATTATTACTCGAAGATTCCCATTGGTCTCAAACTAATGAAGAACGGCCATGTGATGGTGACATTGTACAGTCATGCTTCAGGTAGTCGGTGGGTGCCAGCAACCAATGGAATGAACCTGCAGCTAAAGAAGGGAGACCAGGTGTACATGCGGCTTCAGGCAAGCACCAGGATTTATGATGATGGCGGTAAACAAAGCACTTTCATTGGCCAGTTGCTGTTTACACTGTAAAACGGCAATGTCTGTTATTTTGATGTCTTCACTCTGTTTCTGGTGTGTGGGGTTAACATGATCTAATTGAATCAGTAGTTCTATGGTAAGTTAGTAAGTATACATTATTTGAATGATTACAGACTGTATGCCTCTTTTATAGTTCAGCATGTCACTGCAATAAAGGTGCTGTTTGAAGGGTTAACTATTTGTTAACCAGCTACATTTCATACTTTACACTCCAAACAAACTGGTAGCAATGTATCACCAAAATGTTTGGGTAAACTTGTGTTCTGTCGCCATTATAATGAAATTCTGAATGTTTCGTAAAAAAATATTTCATATAACATATTCAAGTTATTGTTGTTTGAACTGAACAAATGTATCAAAATAAATCATGAAGACATTCTTTACTCAATAATTGACACTAGCATCTTAACATGTGTCTAATCTGTTTGTTACATTCCCTTTGCATTCATTTTCATTTCCTTATGGTCACTGAAAAGATCTAAGAACTCCTGAGAGAAAAGCAGATATACCAATGATCTCAGTAACCACTTTGTGTCTTTTTCTGACATCTGCTTCTCATCTACTGTCACACATACCAACATGGCATTTTACTAAACTGAGATGAGCAAGTGCTCATCTCAGACAGTAGGCAACATTTCAGTTTGCTGGGACTGATTTGTGTTAGTGAGATCTGTAACGTGGCTGGAAGAGCTGTTTGCCAAAGAGTGATGAATCACATATTTGTGACACTATTTCAGTCATATTCTCCTGGTATTAAGTGCTGACAGAATCCTGGATTCTGGCGAAAGATCATTTATATTTGAACTCAAAATCCAATGGAATACAGGCCTCCCTTTAGTGCTGCTGAAGCAACATTTTTGATTGGCTGGACTAGAGTAGGGCTCGGTCCAGTCCACATTGTTTGTTTCTAATTTACAGAGACCTGGACTGTGTAAAGTTTTGTGTTTTTGAGCGCACACACAGAACAGACAGCTAGCTAAAGGGGAAATTAGTTGAATTGGACAAAAAGTGTTTCTTACATAATATCAACACTGGCACATTCCTTTTCACTGTGTTTCACTTCTTATTGTGTGGCCGGGCAAGGCATTCCGACAACTTTTAATCATAAAAGGATGAAAGCATGACAAATGTTACTATTAAAGCAAATACAGGTGCTTATACAGAGAACACTGTACCACCTGTAGTCCTGATGAAGCAATCAGCAATCTAACAATTGTTTGGCAATGGCCAAAAGCAAAACAATTGTAATTGTAAACGTTTTTTCACCAAACTTTCCATGACTTGAAAACATTGAATCAATGTTGGGGTGGGGGGTGGGGAAGGTAGGTTAAGAAGGGTTGAGATGGTAGAGACAAGTTTGTGAGGGTCTGAGGCAGAATTCATTTTGTTCAGGAAGTAGTGGGTTTTAGCACCAGTTATGTGGGCAGAGAAAGATGGAGGGAGTGATACTAATCAAGATCCAAACCGTCTTTGGACTTCCGCCTAAGACGGTTTAGATCTTGATAAGTATCAATGAAATATGATAACCAAGGAACCAGGAAGTATTGTGTTGTATAGGGTTTACATCAGAACATTAAAGATTTTTTCACCAAACTTTCCATGACTTGAAAACATTGGATCAAACCAAACAAGGTCTTCATATCTTTAATTTTATCCACTCAAGATACAATAATATTTCAACAATGCAAAAGTGAAGCCCATTCCCAGTATTCACATTCTTTAGTCGACACACTCAATGTCACAGATATACATTACGTGAAAATGTATCAGTCATTAGTCAAAAAACTTCCCCCATCCTAAAACATTTACTCATAATTTTATGGTATGTAACTTTGTAACTATGTCTGCAGGTTACTTAGTAAGTAGGGACAGTGTGTGGTATCAAGGTATTTGTAATTTTCATTTTCTTGCTCTCAAACAATTAGAAGCTAACATGACCATTTAAAACAATACACACCAACAGAGTAGATATCCATCGTATTTTTACAGTGGAAACAGCAAATGGCCAATGAAAGTGCTGTGGTCATTGCAATTATCAAAAATCCAGGTGTTTGCCCTAAGCCGCATGTACACATGGTCTCCCTTCTCTAGCTGCAGGTTCATCCCATTGGCTGCTGTCTCAAAGCGATTATCAGCAGCATGATTGTACACTGTCACCATCTGATGGCCGTTCTTCATAAGGCTGAGACCCATGCCCCTGATGGAGTGATTATGACCAGAGTAGCTGAAGTAGTAGATTCCTTTCACTGGTGCAGTGAAGATACCCGTGACCATCAGAACAGCACATGATGCATAATCCAAAACAGGGTTGCATCTTAATTACATTGCTAATTTCAGTCAGGTGCTAACTGGCAACACATTGTAGTACATATATCTGTAGCTGGGTTGTAGGCATTCCCAGCATTGGCAAAAATGTTATCATACATTGCCTGTTGTTACTAATAATTAACATAAAATGTATTGCCTTATTATTTGAGGAAGAAGTGCGTTTGAGACTTGGGTTCCACATAGGGGAAGGCCCAGGCATCCATCGTGGTACGGTTGATGATAGGAAATGTCAAACAACTGGTTTGCTAACAAATTGGTCTACATTTTGTTTCCTGAATTCTCTGACAGGACTGTATATAAGGCTAGGATGTGAACTCCTGAGTGAAAACCCATCTCAGGTGTCCATGATGATGAAGAGTGCTCTGTCTGTGTTGCTGCTGCTCTGCTCTCTGTGTGGGACACAGGGCCTGGAGGAGCGTGGAGACATCCAGGAGACTCGTGCCCTGCAGAAGGGCAGCGAGGCCAAAGAGGCGAGTGTGAGAGAGAGAAGGGATGCAGAGGACACAAAGCGGATTGACGCCTTGAAGAGCCAAATCCAGGATCAGAAGAAGACAGGTAAAACACAACAGTTACTAGTATGGATCTAATATAACTGTTTTAGCAAAACATACATTTTAACACAGCTTTATAAATGCCCCATTTACACCTGACACAACAGTTGCTGGTAAAATAGGTAAATTATAACAGTTTGGGGGAAATGGTTTAGTGAATGCCAGACATATTAACACAGCTTGATCAAAAATGAGTCCTCCACAATTACAAAATATGGTAATAAGTAGACAAGTACACTACACAGCTATTCTGACTTGATTCATGCATGTGTTACTTTGTGTTTCAGAGCAAGTAGCATTTGGAGCATCACTGGGACGTAATGGATGGCAGGGTCCATATAACACTGAGATTACCCTGGTTTACAAGAACGTTTTTGCCAATGCTGGGAATGCCTACAACCCAGCTACAGGTAATTGTACTACAATTTGTTGCCATTTATCACATGACTGAGATTCTTAATGTAATTAAGATTCAGCCCTGTTTTGGATTATGCATCATGTGCTGTTCTGATTGTCACAGGTATCTTCACCGCACCAGTGAAAGGAATCTACTACTTCAGCTTCTCTGGTTATTATTACTCGAAGGTTCCCATTGGTCTCAAACTAATGAAGAACGGCCAACTGATGGTGACTTTGTACAGTCATGCTTCAGGTAGTCGATGGATGACAGCAACCAATGGAATGAACCTGCAGCTAAAGAAGGGAGACCAAGTGTACATGCGGCTTCAGGCAGGCACCAGGATTTATGATTATACCGCTAAACACAGCACTTTCATTGGCCATTTGCTGTTTACACTGTAAACTTACACTTTACGGTCTGTTCTTTTGATGTCTTCACTCTGTTTCTGGTGTGTGGGGTTAACATGATCTTATTGAATCAGTAGTTCTATGGTACATCAGTAAGGATAGATTATTTGAATGATTACAAACTGTATGCCTCTCTTATAGTTCAGCATGTCACTGCAATAAAGGTGCTGTTTGAAGGGTTAACTGTTTGTCAACCAGCTAAATTTCATACTTTACACTCCAAACAAGCTGGTAGCAATGTATCACCAAAATGTTTGGGTACACTTGTGTTCTGTCGCCATTATAATGAAATTCTGAATGTTTCGTAAAAAAAAACTTAATTTAACATCCTCAAGTTATTGTTGTTTGAACTGAACAAATGTATCAAAAGAAATCATGAAGACATTCTTTACTCTCTACTTTAATAAATGATACTAGCATCTTAACATGTGTCTAATCTGTTTGTTACATTCCCTTTGCATTCATTTTCATTTCCTTATGGTCACTGAAAGGATCTAAGAACTCCTGAGAGAAAAGCAGATATACCAATGATCTCATTAACCACTTTGTGTCTTTTTCTGCCATCTGCTTCTCATCTACTGTCACACATACCAACATGGCATTTTACTAAACTGAGATGAGCAAGTGCTCCGCCTGCTTTTAACACCAAATCCTTGATTCAGTTTTTTTAAGATGATTTAAAGGTGTTTTGGTGATTGCTTTCATACAGTTGGTACAAGTGAGATCTGAGTCTACTAGAATTATGTTGCGATACAAACGTTTTCATCAATGTAGATAACTTATAGTAGTTCAGCAAAGTCATCAATCAGAGTATCTAGTCGTGGCAAAACATATCAGTTATCTTTTTTTCTTATCGCTGTGAAAGGTAATATGTTGTGTTTGTGTGGGTGTGACAGAATGAATGTTATGGCATACTGTAGAGCCATTTTCCGCACAAGGACACGTTCTAAATCTTTGATGCTAAAGACTGCTGTACAAGGAACAAGGAAACATGACAACCAAGGAACCAGGAAGTGTTGTGTTGTGAATAGCACTTGTTCCTCACCCTGTAACAATGAAACATGATAACCAAGGAACTAGGAAGTATTGTGTTTTATAGTGTTTACATCAAAACATTAACATTTTTTTCACCAAACTTTCCATGACTTGAAAACATTAGATCAAACCAAACAAGGTTGACATTTTGTAGTATTATGTTTTAAGAGTGGTATTCTGGAATACATCAAATATACTGTGCACGTATATGCAAAGAGGTTTACAAGGTATGCTGATGTGAGAACTGATGCACAGTTAGAGCGAGACAGACAGGGAGACAGAGGCTTGGTATGAGCAGATGAGTAGGCCTATCTCGCTGTGGTTTGATCATTTTTAGTCTCAGTCTGTGGACCATGAAACGTTACCTTTTGTGTTATTGTCTTATACTGTTGGCCACTGAGGGGATTAAAGTGCGCATTTTACGACTCTGTTTAGTGTCATAAAATATGTTGTTATTCAGGTATGTGTGTGTTCGCTGTTATTTTGTAGATAATAACAGGTTTATTTAAATAGTTTATTATTGACAACACAATCATACTACATATACTTCATTTCTTCATATCTTTAATTTCATCGACTCGAGATACAATTAGAGCTTACTGCATATATAGCAAGAGCATAATATTTCAACAATGCAAAAGTGAAGCCCATTCCCAGTATTCACATTCTTTAGTCGACACACTCAATGTCACAGATATACATTATGTGAAAATGTATCAGTCACTAGTCAAAAAACTTCCCCCATCAAAACATTTACTCACAATGTTATGGTATGTAACTCATACCAAGTGTACATGCGGCTTCAGGCAAGCACCAGGATTTATGATGATGGCGGTAAACAAAGCACTTTCATTGGCCAGTTGCTGTTTACACTGTAAAACGGCAATGTCTGTTATTTTGATGTCTTCACTCTGTTTCTGGTGTGTGGGGTTAACATGATCTAATTGAATCAGTAGTTCTATGGTAAGTTAGTAAGTATACATTATTTGAATGATTACAGACTGTATGCCTCTCTTATAGTTCAGCATGTCACTGCAATAAAGGTGCTGTTTGAAGGGTTAACTATTTGTCAACCAGCTACATTTCATACTTTACACTCCAAACAAACTGGTAGCAATGTATCACCAAAATGTTTGGGTAAACTTGTGTTCTGTCGCCATTATAATGAAATTCTGAATGTTTCGTAAAAAAATATTTCATATAACATATTCAAGTTATTGTTGTTTGAACTGAACAAATGTATCAAAATAAATCATGAAGACATTCTTTACTCAATAATTGACACTAGCATCTTAACATGTGTCTAATCTGTTTGTTACATTCCCTTTGCATTCATTTTCATTTCTTTATGGTCACTGAAAAGATCTAAGAACTCCTGAGAGAAAAGCAGATGTACCAATGATCTCAGTAACCACTTTGTGTCTTTTTCTGACATCTGCTTCTCATCTACTGTCACACATACCAACATGGCATTTTACTAAACTGAGAAGAGCAAGTGCTCATCTCAGACAGTAGGAAACATTTCAGTTTGCTGGGACTGATTTATGTTAGTGAGATCTTGTAACGTGGCTGGAAGAGCTGTTTGCCAAAGTGCGGGATGTGAGTGATGAATCACACATTAGTGACACTATTTCAGTCATATTCTCCTGGTATTAATTAGTGCTGAAAGAATCCTGGATTTTGGCGAAAGATCGTTTATATTTGAACTCAAAAGCCAATTTAATACAGGCCTCCATTCAGTGCTGCTGAAGCAACATTGATTGATTGGCTGGACTAGAGTAGGGCTCGGTCCAGTCCACATTGTGTGTTTCTAATTTACAGAGACCTGGACTGTGTAAAGTTTTGTGTTTTTGAGCGCACACACAGAACAGACAGCTAGCTAAAGGGGAAATTAGTTGAATTGGACAAAAACAGTTTCTTACATAATATCAAAACGGGCACATTCCTTTTCACTGTGTTTCACTTATATTTGTGTGGCCGGGCAAGGCATTTCGACAACTTTTAATCATAAAAGGATAAAAGCAAGACAAATGTTACTATTAAAGCGTATACAGGTGCTTATACAGAGAACACTGTACCACCTGCAGTCCTGATGAAGCAATCAGCAATCTAACAAATGTTTGGCAATGGCCAAAAGCAAAACAATTGTAATTGTAAAGTTTTTTTCACCAAACTTTCCATGACTTGAAAACATTGAATCAATGTTGGGGTGGGGGGTGGGGGAGGTAGGTTAAGAAGGGTGGAGAAGGTAGAGAAAAGTTTCCGAGGGTTTGAGGCAGAATTGATTTTGTTCAGGAAGTAGTGGGTTTTAGCACCAGTTATGTGAGTAGAGAAGGATTTAAGGAGGGAGTGATACTAATCAAGATCCAAACCGTCTTTGGACTTCCGCCTAAGACAGTTTAGATCTTGATAAGTAACAATGAAATATGATAATCAAGGAACCAGGAAGTATTGTGTTGTATAGGGTTTACATCAGAACATTAAAGATTTTTTCACCAAACTTTCCATGACTTGAAAACATTTTATCAAACCAAACAAGGTCTTCATATCTTTAATTTCATCCACTCAAGATACAATAATATTTCAACAATGCAAAAGTGAAGCCCATTCCCAGTATTCACATTCTTTAGTCGACACACTCAATGTCACAGATATACATTACGTGAAAATGTATCAGTCATTAGTCAAAAAACTTCCCCCATCAAAACATTTACTCATAATTTTATGGTAGGCCTATGTAACTTTGTAACTATGTCTGTAGGTTACTTAGTAAGTAGGGACAGTGTGTGTTATCAAGGTATTTGTAATTTTCATTTTCTTGCTCTCAAACAATTAGAAGCTAACATGACCATTTAAAACAATACACACCAACAGAGTAGATATCCATCGTATTTTTACAGTGGAAACAGCAAATGGCCAATGAAAGTGCTATGGTCATTGCTATTATCATAAATCCAGGTGTTTGCCCTAAACCGCATGTACACTTGGTCTCCCCTCTCTAGCTGCAGGTTCATCCCATTGGCTGCTGTCTCAAAGCGATTACCAGCAGCATGATTGTACACTGTCACCATCTGATGGCCGTTCTTCATTAGTCTGAGACCCATGCTCCTGCTGGAGTGATTATGACCAGAGTAGCTGAAGTAGTAGATTCCTTTCACTGGTGCAGTGAAGATACCTGTGACAATCAGAACAGCATATGATGCATAATTCAAAACAGGGCTGCATCTTAATTACATTGCTAATTTCAGTCAGGTGCTAACTGGCAACAAATTGTAGTACATATATCTGTAGCTGGGCTGTAGGCATTCCCAGCATTGGCAAAAACGTTTTTATACATTGCCTGTTGTTACTTATAATTAGCATAACCTTTATTGCCTTATTATTTGAGGAAGAAGTACGTTTGAGACTTGGGTGCCACATAGGGGAAGGCCCAGGCATCCATGGTGGTACGGTTGATGATAAGAAATGTCAAACAACTGGTTTGTTAACAAATTGGTCTACATTTTGTTTCCTGAATTCTCTGACAGGACTGTATATAAGGCTGGATGTGAACTCCTGAGTGAAAACCCATCTCAGGTGTCCATGATGATGAAGAGTGCTCTGTCTGTGTTGCTGCTGCTCTGCTCTCTGTGTGGGACACAGGGCCTGGAGGAGCGTGGAGACATCCAGGAGACTCGTGCCCTGCAGAAGGGCAGCGAGGCCAAAGAGGCGAGTGTGAGAGAGAGAAGGGATGCAGAGGACACAAAGAGAATTGACGCCTTGAAGAGCCAAATCCAGGATCAGAAGAGGACAGGTAAAACACAATAGTTACTAATATGGATCAAATATAACTGTTTTAGCAAAACATACATTTTAACACAGCTTTATAAATGCCCCATTTACACCTGACACAACAGTTGCTGGTAAAATAGGTCAAATATGACAGTTTGGGGAAAATGGTTTAGTGAATGCCAGACATATAACACAGCTTGATCAATAATGACTCCTCCACAATTACAACATATGGTAATAAGTAGACAAGTACACTACACAGATATTCTGACTTGATTCATGCATGTGTTACTTTGTGTTTCAGAGCAAGTAGCATTTGGAGCATCACTGGGACCTTATGGATATCAGGGTCCATATAACACTGAGATTACCCTGGTTTACAAACTCGTTTTGGCCAATGCTGGGAATGCCTACAACCCAGCTACAGGTATTTGTACTACAATTTGTTGCCAGTTAGCACCTGACTGAGATTCGCAATGTAATTAAGATTCAGCCCCGTTTTGGATTATGCATCATGTGCTGTTCTGATGGTCACAGGTATCTTCACTGCACCAGTGAAAGGAATCTACTACTTCAGCTTCACTGGTCATTATTACTCCAACAAGCCCCTTGGTCTCAAACTAATGAAGAACGGCCAACTGATGGTGACATTGTACAGTCATGCTTCAAGTAGTCGGTGGTCCCCAGCAACCAATGGAATGAACCTGCAGCTAAAGAAGGGAGACCAAGTGTACATACGGCTTCAGGCAAACACCAGGATTTATGATAGTGGCGCTAAACACAGCACTTTCATTGGCCATTTGCTGTTTACACTGTAAAACGGCAATGTCTGTTCTTTTGATGTCTTTGCTTTGTTTCTGGTGTGTGGGGTTAACATTATCTTATTGAATCAGTAGTTCTATGGTACATCAGTAAGGATACATTATTTGAATGATTACAGACTGTATGCCTCTCTTATAGTTCAGCATGTCTCTGCAATAAAGGTGCTGTTTGAAGGGTTAACTATTTGTCAACCAGATAAATTTCATACTTTACACTCCAAACAAGCTGGTAGCAATGTATCACCAAAATGTTTGGGTACACTTGTGTTCTGTCGCCATTATAATGAAATTCTGAATGTTTCGTTTTATTTGATTTTATATAACATCCTCAAGTTATTGTTGTTTGAACTGAACAAATGTATCAAAAGAAATCATGAAGACATTCTTTACTCTCTACTTTAATAAATGATACTAGCATCTTAACATGTGTCTTATCTGTTTGTTACATTCCCTTTGCATTCATTTTCATTTCGGTCACTGAAAGGATCTAAGAACTCCTGAGAGAAAAGCAGATATACCAATGATCTCAGTAACCACTTTGTGTCTTTTTCTGACATCTGCTTCTCATCTACTGTCACACATACCCAAATGACATTTTACTAAAACACTAAACAAATACGCCTGAAGTGGGCGCAAAAGCGTTATTACATGAGGCCCATTGTCCCTTTGCTAGGCACACTTGGAGAAAGTTGAAGGTGTCCATTTGACTACTGTGTTTCAAGGTTCATTGCTTATACCTCGTATCTTTGTCTTGGCCTTGAAGTGGAGGCCCTGGGCTCAGGGGGAGGAAGAAGTTCCTCTTCCTGCTGAGTTTAACACCATAGCAATTTAATCAATTGAGTCCTATTTGAAATGAGCACTTTAAGGACTTGTGTCTCATGTTCAGACCACCACCATTAGCAAGTCATTACAGACACTTCAATCACAGCCACACGTTCACACACTCCCATTATCTGTGTTGCACGTGGTAAAAAAAAATCCAAAGTGTACCCCCAAAATGCTCTCTGAGCAGGACCTCCACTTGAGAAAGTAAATGGCATATTTGATCAATATTCAGCAACCACATATGGCATACATACTGGCGTATGACTATTAGTTTCCCTGTTACCTCTGTATGGCACAGTGGGATGACAGTGGGTGGTGGCAGCAACACCACTATATTTTCTGTGCGAGAACGTATCATTTCACTATATATTTATAATTGTTGAATTAACATGGTCACATAGATTACTTGAAACATACATATGCCTGGGTTTCTGAGCCGCTGCCACCGGGGTCTGAAGAAGTGCCCCCTTTCACTCCTTCCATCATGGGGCGACCCTGATAGCTGGAGAGGGCCAGCTCCTCAGCAAGAGTAAAGTCCTGTGGAGGAGGCCCCCCACAGTTGTCTTCTTGCTGTTAGCTGCAAGCAATTTCATTGTTCCATAGGCGCTTTGTATACCGATATCCTACAATAGGGACTGACTCAAGCAATTAAGCCTTGTACTTGTTGGCTGTAAAATATGTGCAAGTATTGCCTACTGCTACTTACCGTTTTGAATTATGTTTTTATATTTATTTTTCATTTGCTCCCACGATCGTTTGCCCCTCTCATGGTTGCAACTAAAATAATACAGCAACAAAAGGTTAACGTTGTGGAATGTGTAACCTGTGTGAATCGGTGAAACTCACTCCTCAGGTATGTAATGGACCACCTGCGTTAATAAATAGCTAGCTTTTCTTTGACGTAGTTGGTAGTGGTTACGCTTGGAAGTCGAGAGGTGGCAGGTTCGACTCCCCGTGGTAGTGAACATTGGCCAGATACCTCTGAAGGAGCTTGCAAGACCACGTCCGTTACATACCCGTTACAAATGCACACGTGTAATTATGGTCACATCTTGTGCCTGGGACAGTGATATCAATAAGTTATGTAACTTACGCATTTACAGCGTCTGCTATTTTCTACCAGCTTGGCAGCAGCGACCACATTGATTTTTGTCTGTATTCCTGATATGTTTGTATTACAATATTTCACCCAGGAGGAGTAGCCAAAGTTTGTAAGATTATTGTCTGCTCCTCCTGCGTAAAATATGCGGCTCTTGTTTTGTCCAGGTTTGCGATTGGACATACGGTGTAAACACCGCCCCTTTGTGTGAACATGCACGTCTCTAGATCGGAAAGATCTGGGTTGAGTTAGAGAGTGGATAACCGCCGTTGTGATACTGATTATCGTGATTGCGATTGTTACACTTCGTGTAGCCAGGTAACTGAAAGTAATCCAGAGAATGTTGATCTTGATTCGTAGTACAGGCCCCAGTGGTCTCTAGATCTTTCCAAGGGCGCAACACATGTGAGGAGGAAGTGAGTTTCAGACTTGGGTGACCTATGTGGGTCTTATCGAACAACTGGTTTGCTAACAAATTGGTCTACATTTTGTTTCCTGAATTCTCTGACATGACTGTATATAAGGCTAGGATGTGAACTCCTGAGTGAAAACCCATCTCAGGTGTCCATGATGATGAAGAGTGCTCTGTCTGTGTTGCTGCTGCTCTGCTCTCTGTGTGGGACACAGGGCCTGGAGGAGCGTGGAGACATCCAGGAGACTCGTGCCCTGCAGAAGGGCAGCGAGGCCAAAGAGGCGAGTGTGAGAGAGAGAAGGGATGCAGAGGACACAAAGCTAAGTGACGCCTTGAAGAGCTTTATCAGGAGACAAATCCAGGATCAGAAGGAGACAGGTAAAACACAACAGTTACTAGTATGGATCTAATGGTTTTAGCAAAACAGACATATTAACACAGCTTGATCAATAATGAGTCCTCCACAATTACAACATATGGTAATAAGTAGACAAGTACACTACACAGCTATTCTGACTTAATTGATCTGAATTGCTCAAAGCATGCATGTGTTAGTTTGTGTTTCAGAGCACGTAGCATTTGGAGCATCACTGGGAGTCCATGGACATCAGGGTCCATATAACACTAAGATGACCCTGGTTTACAAGCATGTTTTTGCCAATGCTGGGAATGCCTACAACCCAGCAACAGGTATATGTACTACAATTTGTTGCCAGTTAGCACCTGACTGAAATTAGCGAAGTAATTAGGATGCAGCCCTGTTTTGGATTATGCATCATGTGCTGTTCTGATTGTCACAGGTATCTTCACTGCACCAGTGAAAGGAGTCTACTACTTCAGCTACACTGGTCATAATCACAGGAGCAGGGAGCATGGGTCTCAGCCTTATGAAGAACGGCCAACAGATAGTGACAGTGTACAATCATGCTGCAGGTAATGGCTGGGAGACGTCAACCAATGGGATGAACCTGCAGCTAGAGAAGGGAGACCGTGTGTACATGCGGCTTTGGGCAAAAACCTGGATTGTTGATAGTAAAAATGACCACAGCACTTTCATCGGCCATTTGCTGTTTACACTGTAAAACGGCAATGTCTGTTCTTTTGATGTCTTCACTCTGTTTCTGGTGTGTGGGGTTAACATGATCTTATTGAATCAGTAGTTCTATGGTAAGTTAGTAAGGATACATTATTTGAATGATTACAGACTGTATGCCTCTCTTATAGTTCAGCATGTCACTGCAATAAAGGTGCTGTTTGAAGGGTTAACTATTTGTCAACCAGCTAAATGTCATACTTTCACACTCCAAACAAGCTGGTAGCAATGTATCACCAAAATGTTTGGGTACACTTGTGTTCTGTCGCCATTATAATGAAATTCTGAATGTTTCGTTAAAAAAAACTTCATATAACATCCTCAAGTTATTGTTGTTTGAACTGAACAAATGTAACAAAATAAATCATGAAGACATTCTTTACTCTCTACTTTAATAAATGACACTAGCATCTTAACATGTGTCTTATCTGTTTGTTACATTCCCTTTGCATTCATTTTCATTTCGGTCACTGAAAGGATCTAAGAACTCCTGAGAGAAAAGCAGATATAGCAATGATCTCAGTAACCACTTTGTGTCTTTTTCTGCCATCTGCTTCTCATCTACTGTCACACATACTCAAATGGCATTTTACTAAACTAAGATTAGCAAGTGCTTCGCCTGCTTTTAACACCAAACCCTTGATTCTGGCTTTATTTTTAATCTGAGTCTATTAGATAGTCTATTATGTTGGGATACAAACGTTTTCATCAATGTAGATAACTTATAGTAGTTCAGCAAAGTCATCAATCAGTCATAAATCAGTGTAGAGTATCTAGTCATGGCAAAACATATCAGTTATATTTTTTTCTTATCGCTGTGAAAGGTAATATGTTGTGTTGTGGCATACTGCAGAGCCATTTTCCCCACAAGGACAAACACTTTCTAAATCTTTGATACTAAAGACTGCTGTACAAGGAACAAGGAAACATGACAACCAAGGAACCATGAAGTGTTGTGTTGTGAATAGCACTTGTTCCTCACCCTGTAACAATGACATAGTTGACTGCTAATGTCAGTGACTTTTTTCTCAAAAAAGGAGGAGAAATCGTCTGCTGTCAGGGTGGAGGGGTGGGGGGGATGGTGGAGGTAGGTTAAGAAGGGTGGAGAAGGTAGAGAAATGCTTGTGAGGGTTTGAGGCAGAATTGATTTTGTTCAGGAAGTAGTGGGTTTTAGCACCAGTTATGTGGGCAGAGAAGGATTTAAGGAGGGAGTGATACTAATCAAGATCCAAACCGTCTTTGGACTTCCGCCTAAGACGGTTTAGATCTTGATAAGTAACAATGAAACATGATAACCAAGGAACCAGGGAAGTATTGTGTTGTATAGGGTTTACATCAAAACATGAAAGATTTTTTCACCAAACGTTGCATGACTTGAAAACATTGGATCAACCTAAACAAGGTTGACATTTTGTGGTATTATTTTTTAAGAGTGGTAACTACATTCTGGAATACATCAAATATACTGTGCACGTATAGGCAAAGAGGCTTACAGCATAGAAGTATGCTGATGTGAGAACTGATGCACAGTTAGAGTGAGACAGACAGGGAGACAGAGGGTTGGTATGAGCAGATGAGTAGGCCTATCTCGCTGTGGTTTGATCATTTTTAGTCTCAGTCTGTGGACCATGAAACGTTACCTTTTGTGTTGTTTTCTTATACTGTTGGCCACTGAGGGATTAAAGTGCGCATTTTTTTACTCTGTTTAGTGTCATAAAATATGTTGTTTTTATGTGTGTGTTCGCTGTTATTTTGTAGAGTCATAGAGGGTGAGTGGGTAGGAAAGGTGGGTGCAGGGAACCGACTGCTAATGTCAGTGACTTTTTTCTCAAAGAAGGAGGAGAAGTTGTCTGCTGTCAGGGTGGAGGGGCTGGGGGTGGGGGACGTAGGTTAAGAAGGGTGGAGATGGTAGAGAAAAGTTTGTGAGGGTTTGAGGCAGAATAGATTTTGTTCAGGAAGTAGTGGGTTCTAGCACCAATTATGTGGGCAGAGAAGGATTTAAGGAGGGAGTGATACTAATCAAGATCCAAACCGTCTTTGGAATTGCGCCAAAGACGGTTTAGATCTTTATAAGTAACAATGAAACATGATAACCAAGGAACCAGGAAGTATTGTGTTGGGAATAGCACGTGTTCCTCACTCTGTAACAATGAAACATGATAACCAAGGAACCAGGAAGTATTGTGTTGTATAGGGTTTACATCAAAACATTAAAGTTGTTTTCACCAAACTTTCCATGACTTGAAAACATTGGACTTATTAAGCAAGGGACAGTGTGTGGTATCAAATTATAGTAATATTCATTTTCTTGCTCTGAAACAATTAGAAGCTAACATGACCATTTAAAACAATACACACCAACAGAGTAGATATCCATCGTATTTTTACAGTGGAAACAGCAAATGGCCAATGAAAGTGCTGTGGTCATTTCCATTATCATAAATCCAGGTGTTTGCCCTAAACCGCATGTACACGTGGTCTCCCTTGTTTAGCTGCAGGTTCATCCCATTGGCTGCTGTCTCAAAGCGATTACCGTACCTGCAGCATGATTGTACACTGTCACCATCTGATGGCCGTTCTTCATTAGTCTGAGACCCATGCCCCTCCTGGAGTGATTATGACCAGAGTAGTTGAAGTAGTAGACTCCTTTCACTGGTGCAGTGAAGATACCTGTGACCATCAGAACAGCACATGATGCATAATCCAAAACAGGGCTGCATCCTAATTACTTTGCTAATTTCAGTCAGGTGCTAACTGGCAACACATTGTAGTACATATCTGTAGCTGGGTTGTAGGCAAACACGTCCTTGTAAACCAGGGTGATCTCAGTGTTATATGGACCCTGATTTCCATGAGGTCCCAGTGATGCTCCAAATGCTACTTTCTCTGAAACACAAAGTAACACATGCATGCTTTAGGCAATTCAGATCAAGTCAAAATAGCTGTATAGTGTACTTGTCTACTTATTACTTATGTTGAAATTGTGGAGGACTCATTATTGATCAAGCTGTGTTAATATGTCTGGTATTCACTAAACCATTTCCCCAAAACTGTTGTAATTTACCTATTTTACCAGTAACTGTTGTGTCAGGTGTAAATGGTGCATTTACAAAGCTGTGTTAAAATGTCTGTTTTGCTAAAACTGTTATAATGTACCTATACTAGTAACTGTTGTGTGTTACCTGTCCTCCAGTGATCCACCATTTGACTCCTGAGGTCAGCCATGGCATCTCTCAGGTACGGTGGCCCTGAAGTGCAAAACACCCCCCCCTAATATGAGTGCATCCCCCAAATGAAAACAATCCCCACAAATACGAGTAAACTCCCCCCAAATAGGATGACTTGCTCACCTCCCCCCCAATACAAGGACACACTCCCCCAAACGGAAAACATTACATTACTGTAACTCAACGTTTAAAAACCTGTTCCATTGGGCTGCGCTTTACCATTGTCATCTGGTGGTTTACTGTGAGAACTGTACCTGTAATTCACACTTTAAACCACTAGATAGCGGTATTCAAGCGCAGTCCAATGGCGCCAATAGAGTCCAGCTGCAGCCCCGGACAATCAATTGAGTCCAGCACGGAGACAAACACCCTGGCGTGAAAACAACACCCAAATAAAAGTTTTTATTTCGAAATGCCAGGAAATGTCAGTAACCGTAATTGTTTTGTTATGTCTAATAGAATCACATTGTATTTTTTGTTAAGGATATCATCACAATTCGATATAAATATACATTGACGCAATGTATTTCTAAGTGTATTATACAGTTTACTCATTAAGTAAATGACCATCGGTTCACCTAGGGTTGGGGTTAGGAGAAAGTACCAGGGCTCGGTTCACCTAGGGTTGGGGTTAGGAGAAAGTACCAGGGCTCGGTTCACCTAGGGTTGGGGTTAGGAGAAAGGTCAATGTATATTTATATCGAATTGTGATGATATCCTTAACAAAAAATACAATGTGATTCTATTAGACATAACAAAACAATTACGGTTACTGACATTTCCTGGCATTTCGAAATAAAAACTTTTTAAGCTGTAAAAATGGTTACTGACATGTCGAAATATGTTGTTATTTTTGTATTATGTTAATTTCAGCGATAAATACGTTCATTTTATTCAAATACGTTCATTTTATTCTGATACATTATAAGTTTATTTTATTCTGATAACTTCCGTCACATAACTTCCGTCACACCACGGTTACCGTCACGCCTGGGTGATGTTGTCACGCCAGGGTGTTTGTCTCCGGGGCTGCAGCTAGACTCTATTGAAACAGTGCACCTTAAAACCTGTTCCATAGGGTTCTTATCTTAAACGCATGGTGGCGGCATGACCGCACATTCGTCACTGGGATGTTTCTCTTAAACTGTTCAGTGATACTTGGAATTAAACTTTTGAGTTCAGAGTTCCAATGATTCATTTACAAATAAACCTAAATATTTGATTTGTTCATTGACCAATATCATGCAGTTCAGTTCATCATATGTCTTTGTTTAAAATATTGATAGTTGGGATCACAACAAACGTCTATAATCAATCTGGATCCACCACATAACCTAAAACAAGGGCCGTGCACCAGCGCCGGTCGATAGAGAACATTCTACCAGTTCGTCATTGTTAAAACATGTTAACTATTAAGACCCTAACAGGAACAATCTAGACCTAATTAATCTTTTTTTATCAGTCCCACTTGTAATGTTAGCCTATCTTATAGGCCTACATGTAAGACGTCTAGTTATCACTGTGTGTGATAACGTAAAGGTTGCACTGCTTCATATCTTATCGATAGCTAATCGAATAGAAGGACAATTCGATCCTTTCTAAAAACTTGTGAAATGTGTAGTCCCACGGGTGTAGGTTATGGACGCTCCTCCATTGTGAAAGAGTGAAAAGGGCTCTGCTGGCTGCTGCATCAGTGATGAGTAGGGGTAGGGTGGGGTGGTGGTGGGTACCGTTGTTATGGCAACAGATTAAGGTCAGATATATTTTAGACGGCTCCATTAGCACATTTTGCAAGTGCGGTGGATTCAATGCTCTCTGGAGTTTCTGATGTGTGGGAAAGCTATTAAGACATGTGAACACGAAGAGTTTAGGTCAGTTTGGGGTAATAGCTTAGTTGCCACATTGTGTCCATATAATTAGCCTATAGTGATTTTATTTACTTGCTTTGGAAAGACTCTACACAGGCTGTATAGCTTTATGTAGACGATAGCCGTATGTTTAAGTAAGTAACTGTAGCGTAAGTATGCCTATATCACCAGCGCAATACAAAATTGTATATTTCACAAAATAAAAAGTCAAGTTGTGAAATTGTAACCTAAAGTTTCAAAAGCGTGCGTGCAGGAGGGGGAAGAGGGAGAACCATAGAAAGAGAGGAGGAGAGAGGGAGGGAGGGGTGCCAGAACTGGCGACGATGCCTTTGCAGCATAGCGGATCAACCACAGACAAGGATGTGCGTAAATGTTGCGGGAAAATACCGATGGAATTATTTTCAAACAATGCCTTGTCGCGGCTAGATTACTGGGATCTTTTCAAATCATTTGATGGATCTGTTGTAAGTATACACGCTTGCTGACCAAGGACGCCTGACAGTTCATTGCGGTTTCGCTGCGGCTGCAGCAGGGAGCTACTTGAATTCTCAAATAGTTTTACTAACGCAACGGGATGCCTATCGACCACAAGAAATGCTGCACCGGCTTCCTTACAATGACTGTGTTTTGTGTTTCATTCACAACTTTGTAAAAAGCGGATGGTCCGAATGATGCTTGCTTTGTAGGCTATCTATAAAACAAGCCTCGTTTTCTTCTGAAGACAGGCCAAATGTCTGATTGAGGATTTTAAACTGTCAATATTATCGATCGAGATGGAAAGCGAGGTTTTCCCCACCTACCTTAAGCAATTTATGCTGAGCCCGCTTGTCACTTGGGTAAGAACCGATTGATATGTGTAAATAATGTGCATGTTCAAACAGTAGTAGCCGATGAATTGCATCAATTGAATGATACGTTTTCTCTCTATCTAGGTGAAGACATTTGGGCCTATTGAGGGTACCACGCAATTGGATTATTCGGAGTTGCTGGACGGGGTCTTTTTGAACGAGATCATGAATGAAATGTAAGTTTAGGCCTGGCTTGGCCGTTCACTGATATTGTCAAGGTTGGCTTGCTGCCTGGATGTAAACTCCTGAATGCAAGATTGTCAGCAGTGCCTAGACTAATTTGTGTTTCAAAGGTGTAATCATTTGACACAATGACCTATGTCTGTCTCACATTATTTGACCTCGCTGTTAGCTCCTGACAGCTCTGTATCATCACAAGTAGGCTAATGATTTTACTAGTATAAATTCATGTTATGTAGTGATTTTCTCCTGGTCATATTGGGTCACACTGTGTTTCATTTCAATGTTGTCAGACGTTCCTGTCCCTAGTTCCAGCTGTTTTCAATGCAGTATCAAGCCTCAAGTGACGACCCTTAACCAGGCAACATGTGCCCTCACAACAGTGCCTGCATTGTCAATTTTGAGTGAAGGGGGAGTTTTGTGGTCTAATAACTGCCCCGTTCTCCTGTCAAATGCTATTCAACTTTCCTGGAATGAGTTACACAATAGGGTTGGTAGTAGATGGTGTGTGTTGACCATAGTTGGTTATGATAAAAAATCTACTAGTCTTTGGAGATTATGTGGGGGTAGATTATTTTTGGGGTGGCAGCCTTATGGTTCAGGGATTATCAGCACCCCTAATTACCCCAAACCGAAGGGCCTTTGTCAGTCTATGGATATGACAGACAAAGTAGTGTGGTGTGTGTGGGGGTGTGCAATATGAAACCCAGTGGTTGTATACCATCTCACTGCATGTTACAGTAATACACAGTGGTTTGACATATGAGTGTACCATAAACTGAGGGTATGACAACACACGTGCGTTTCCTAAGTGAGGAGGGAAAATGTGATGACGCCATGTCCTGGAGGATAAAGGTTGTCTGGCCAGACCAGCCAGGCAAGCCCAGCCCGGATCAGAATAACAGTTTGGAGAAGAAGACCGAACACAATGCTAGGCTGGGTTAGGGATAATCCTTTGGATTGGGAGACTCTCTGGGATTATAGAACCTTGTTGCTGGTGCTCTCAGGCAGAGAGAGAGAGAGAGAGGCACAGATGGTTGTGATGGAGATAGGACTGACTGACTGGCCAACTGACTGACTGACTGACTGTCTGATTTTCTGGCAGAACAGCCTGGACAGAAGCCAAGCCGTTTTAGGCTGGTCCTGAATCTGTGTGCCACACAGGTCATGTCACGCTGGCTGGCTGGTCCTGAATATGTGTGCCACACAGGTCATGTCAGGCTGGCTCACTGGTCCAAGTGGCTGGCTCACTAGTCCAAACATGACAGCCGCAGTGTCTAACCAGCGATTAGGCCACATGAACTCAATCCTAATATCTTTCACAGTTCCACACCATATACAGTACATTGTGTGAATTCCTCTTCTGTATACATTGTGGATTTACTGTAGGTGCCAATGGGAGAATGTCAAGAACATCTTTATATGTCTGGTTTGGTTTTCAATCATAGGTGCAGTGCTATAGCTAATGGAGGGACCATGGCATGTTTGTGTTTGAATGAAAGACTTGTTTCTGCTGTAATTGTTCGGGTGCAGCAGTCCGATGCCAGCCCCCTTTGGCTGTGCATTCTCCTCAGTCCAATCCAGGAGGAATGACGCAAGTCATGAGTCTAAAAAAGGAATGAGATGAAAAGCTAATGTCGGTTTTAATGGTTTTCTGTCAGCCAACGCTAACAGAGACCGAGACAGATAGAAGAATTCTCATCACAAACCCCTTGACAACTGTTTGTTTTGCTTTTGCGTACTGTGACTGCGTTCAGTAAATTATTTTCATATTGTTTTCAGAAATCCCAAATCTTCTCTTGAGTGTGTAAACAAAGTGAACATGGACTCCGTTCAGAGAACCCAGAACTTGGCGCTTTTGATCCGTCAAATCAACATGTATTACCTGGTGAGTTCCATCTTTCTGTCCCTTTTTTTCCATCCTAAATCTTTCAGCTCATAAACTCTGTCTACCAGACATTCCTCTGTCTTATACTGTATGGAACATTTCAATAGATTTCAACAGCTGGTCCCAATGGTCACTCAGTGCCATCACACACAATCACTGGCTGGGACACACAACACACACACACACACCACGAAGACGCACACTTTCACTGACCCACACACATGCTTAAATACACACATGCAATCTTCCTTTTCTTCATTTCTTCATTTCTTTCTTTCTTTCTCTCTCTCTCTCCCCCTGTCTCTCTCTCTCTCTCTCTCTCACACACGCCCAGGCAAGAGCTTTTTTTTAAACCAAGGCAAGGTTTAATTCTCTCTACAGGGAGTAGCTCTGTGCACATCTGTGCCACTGTCCCCCTCCTCCCCTCAGCCTGGCCTAGCCTGGCCTGGCATGGCCCGGTACATCATCCTGTCAGCCCGTCAGTCAGGCTGTTCTTAAGACGCCTGGCCTAAATATCATCATCCACCCAGTAAACATCTGTGCATCCACCAGTGTGGCCAGTTGCAGAGTTACAGTTAGGCTTTGTGTGTGTGTGTGTGTGTTACAGACTGCAGCACTGCAGTGACCCAGGACACACAGCTTTGAAATGACCCCATTTGCAACCACCAGACCGTGTCATCTAGTCCCCTAGCATGTTCTGTAGGATAGAGCTGGCTCCTGTGGTCAATTAAAACGATGTGTGACATTAGAGACCAAAACAAACCGGATCGGGTAGACCACTAGTCCGCTGTGTGCTTCAGGGATTACGACAATCGCATTTCAGATAAACATCGTAAATCGGCCTTTTCGCCATGGCTGTTGGTATGTTTTTTTGTAGCTAACTCTGCGTCATTGACATGGATTGCTTGTAGCAAAAGCACTGGGCGTATATCCATCTGGAATGAGACAGATAGAGAGATAGATAGATACTTTATTAATCCCGTGAGGGAAATTCAGGGAGAGAGCATACCCAGGCAGCCAATTTCTCAGCGCCAACAAGGAATTTACAGCATACATAAGATAGACTTCAGCATCGCACTATCTCACCACAAACGGATTGGCTGGCTCTGTTTTGAAATAGTGAGACAGACCGTCCCGGAGACTCTGATATATATATTTGAGGAGCCCTGCCTCTCAGAGCCCTGCCTCTCAGAGCCCTGCCTCTCATCCCAGTGATGTTCTCTCCCCAGAGGCAGGACGAGAGTCTGGGGACTCCGATCACTCCGAGCTCTTACTCAGCAAAACAAGGGAAAAGAAAACACAGGGTTGAAGCAAAATCACTAATTACTTCCCTTCAGACTCAGGTGGCAAGTGAAGACTGCTGCAGCCCACCTCTCTCTGTCTCTCTCTCTCTCTCTCTCTCTCTCTCTCTCTCTCTCTCTCTCTCTCGCTCTCTCTGTCTCTCTCTCTCTCTATCTCTCTCTCTCTCTCTACTCTCTCTCATGTCATGTTTGGAGGTCTTATCGAACTGATGAAACAGTCGGTTTCACACCGTTATGATGATGATGTGGTTCCTTCATCTGCAGACGTTTTTAGAAAGGCTACGATACACTAAAAAGTCCTGATTCAAGTCCTGCAAATAGGATTGGTACTCTTTCTGACGAGGCTTGTAGAGTTTAAGGAAGAGAGAAGGTGGCGCAGCATCCAGTCTAGTGTGCTAGAACGTTCCTCCTAGGTAATGGGTGGCGTTCTGTGGAAAATGTGACTGCTGGTCGACTTGACCTCACTAAAGCTGGGCTAGTTTCCCCAGACTGGAGCCCTCTCACTGGGGAGTTTGTAATAGTTTCCTCGACTTCAGGGGGTCATTTCTCCTGAGGAGCAATTAAACATCATAATTACCATGCCACACACACACAACACACACACACTATACACCCACTGTAACCTCCTCAACAGTCCCCAAACGAGAAGGCAACAGCAGTAAAACAAAAAAGCCCATGAGCCATTATGTCCGCTTTCCATCTGAAGGCATCCATGCTACATTTGTCTAAGGGGAGCGCTAGCCAGCTATACATACATAACCTTTCTTCCTGAGCTAGCTCTGGCTGGACCCCAAAAAGACGTCTTTGTGCTCCCGTCTCCCGATGCAAACTCCCTTTATCTGCCTGCTCTCCTCCTCCTCCTCCTCCTCCTCCTCGCCACCCCCCCCTCCCTTCTTCTCATCGCTCTTTCTTTCCCTCCGCAGGAGAATCTGAGGCAGTTGATCATGATCCCCCCTCCTAACGTGCTGCTTCTTGGGAAGTCACCTCAGTCTGGTAGGTCTGTTCTCTGACTAAGCCCTCCTCTTCTCCGGCCTCTTCATTTCACTGCTGGCCGTCCATGTCGAGGAAGAATCACAACCACTGTATGATTCCACTGTGATGTGTTTGCCTTGAAGGGGGATGGTTTTCCTTCAGCGCTGTGCTTGGTAGTGAGAGGCGTGTGATTCGGATCGGTTTGTACTTGTAGATCCTCTCGACTCAAATCAGTCTTCGTACTGGGTTGTGCTTCCCCAGTACCTACTCACCCTTTTACACTTTACATTTAGTCATTTAGCAGACACTCTTATCCAGAGCGACTTACAGTAAGTACAGGGACGTTCTCCCAGAGGCAAGTAGGGTGAAGTGCCTTGCCCAGGGACAAAATGTAATTTTGCACGGCCGGGAGATCGAACCAACAACCTTCTGATTAATAGCCCGACTCCCTAACCGCTCAGCCATCTGACTAGGATTTGCTTCCCCAGTACCTACTCACCCCTTTCCCCTTGGGACATGTATCATTGAATCTCATCAGGGTGATGTGCCTGGGTGGCATCGAGGACTGGGAGGGCTCGGCGTGGCTTGACCCTAATTCACCACTCCGCCTTTCCAGTTCCAAACCTCTCTCTGCCCTTTTCTGTCTCACTTCCCATGGAGAATTCCTTTTGTTTTTGTCAGAGCAAGGCCTGGAGGAGATGAAGAAGGTGTTGCTGTTGTTGTTGGGGTGTGCTGTCCAGGTGAGTGTGTGTGTTTTGGGGGTGGGGGGGGTGGGTGGAGGGGGAGCAGGAAGGGGACGCAGTGTGTCATTGTGAGTGTGGGTTTGTTTGTATTTTTAATTCCGGTATTAAGATTGGGGGGGACCTTGGTTTCACCCCACTAACAGGATGTCCGCACCCCCAGGCTATCCAGACTCATTTCCACTCTAATCTCTCTTTCTCTCTCTCGCCCCCCCCGTCTTTTTTAGTGTGAGAAGAAAGACGAGTACATTGAACGGATCCAGACACTCGACTTCGACACGAAAGCTGCCATAGCAGTTCACATCCAAGAGGTACATGTATCTAATACAGACACTCTTTCTGTCTGTCTGTCTGTCTGTCTGTCTGTCTGTCTGTCTGTCTGTCTGTCTGTCTGTCTGTCTGTCTGTCTGTCTGTCTGTCTGTCTGTCTGTCTGTCTGTCTGTCTGTCTGTCTGTCTGTCTGTCTGTCTGTCTGTGTGTGTGTGTGTGTGTGTGTTCCTTCGTTTTTCTATTTTGAAATCCTTCTCCTCGGTGGTGGAACATGCTGGAGGGTGACCTATGCTCCCGGCAATCATTTGCATTTCGTGTTTCAGTTTCACACTCAGTTTCATGTCCTGTGTGCAGGGTCATAAATACATTTCTAAACAGATATTTCTCCAGTTGCACAGAAGAATATCCAAACAATTTCCCTGAGGTAAATAAGATCACATGGAGTTAAAGTCATTCGGGCTGGCACCATAAATTCAACTGAATTACAAACAACCCCTTAGAAATCATTGGAATGCTCTGGAAGGAACAGTGTGTATGAAACAGTACATGCTCACAGAGCATGGAGGTCTGTAGTGCTTCAACCCTCCAGTGCAATCCTCACGTTTGAAGGGGCAGAGTGCAGACTGCAGACTGCCAAGTTTGTGTCTGTCAATCAAGTGGGTCAAAAGAGACACTCCCGCACTGTTGTCGTGGTCACAACAGCGTGAACAGTTTTCCAAACGTACCTCGACACACTGTTTTTGAAGGTCTAGGTTGTTTCGAAAGACTAGCAGATTCAGTCTTTCTTCGACCGTGGCTGTTCAATCCAATGATATCATCAGATTAAATACGCAACCGATATCGTTTGATTAGGTCATCCCAACGCTTATCAAACACTGTATAGGGAGTCTCTCTTTAGTACTTTGACATCCTCCCCACCCTCCAATCTTGTCCAATCAGGTGACCCACTGTGAGGACAGCGTTCTGGACCTCCACTGGCTGGAGGCCAGCAGCCTTCACCCCGACGACCTGGAGACGGTGTCCAGGAACATGGCTCTCCACCTCAGACGTCTGGTGGAGCAGAGGGACTCACAGCTGGAGGTACAGAGCACAGCCCCGCCCCCACACACAGAGAAAGGAGCGTGTTGGTAAAGAGATATAACCCAGAACTGCAGGGGATCGTTCAGATGCCTTGAAATGGGATCTGTGGGAAATGTAGTCCCGCCAGGCGTCCCGCGCTGTGGTCAGGGGTTAGGAAGGCGATGGAAAAACCTTGAGAGAATCCGCTAGAGGCAGCGTCGTCAGACGATCGACGGAGCTGTAGAAGTCAATGATTAGCTGTCTGTCCTGGTCCGACCTATGAAACGTTGAGGATGCAGTAGAAGAGACGTCAGGTGTTTCTGTGTGTCCCCCCCACCCCCCAGTCCATAGTGGAGCTCATGCTGGACAGGGAGAGCCCCCCGCCCTCCCCTCCGGACGCCCAGTCCCCCAGTGAGGGTCCCAGCATGCACCAGCAGCAGGCAGGCGCCCATCAGCACCTGGCTGTGGAGCTCGCCGACGCCAAGGCCAAGATCAGACGCCTGCGACAGGAGCTGTGAGTGGAAGACACACACACACACTTCTACTACACACACACACACACACTTCTACTACACACACACACTTCTGCTACACACACACACACACTTCTACTACACACACACACATTTATACTACACACACACACAGGCATACTCATTTACATGCACACACACATACTCTTCTTTGGTCCAGAGTTATTTTACACATACTTTGTTTATACACTGTTTTTTCCTGCATGGTTCAAGTGTGAGCCAACCGTGTCATGGTGCCAATGCGGGGTGGAGGAGAGAGAGATACCGATTGTCACACACACACGCACACACACACACACAGGATAAGATGCCTAGGGGGACTTTGGCCCAGATTACTACAAGCCTTGGCAAGATCCATGGACTTGCAACATTATTGACCCACATCGGCCATCCACTATGTACGCTAAAAACCCACACACTCTCTCACACACACACACACACACACACACACACACACACACACACTCACAGACTCGCATACCACCACTACCACAAGCACCACAATCCCCCGTTGAACGCACCCATCCCTGCATCCATCCATCCCTCCATCTCTCTCATTGTCTGAGCATGGATGTGCTGACTCTGTCCCGGGGCTGTGCCATATCATAAAGCAACCCTACACTGACATGACTTTGCGCTTTTCAATAGGGACAGCGCAGCACAGTGCTAGCGCTTTGTATGGGAAAGGCAATAGCTCTAGGAAGAAGTACATTCGTGTCAACCAAATGATAGATCTGGCGAAAACAACATGGATAATGGAAGTTCCCGGCTGGGAGGGGATGAAGGCCGGTCACGCATAGCATGATGAAGAGGGAGAGACATGCTTCTCAGAGAAGATGAGGGTTAAGACAGGGTGGAATGGTGTGTGCGTGTGTGTGGTGTGTGTGTGTGTGTGTGTGTGTTTGTGGGTGGGTGAAATCCGTCCGGCTTAGCTATCAAGTGCTCGTCATCCAATATCTGTCATCCACTGGAAAACACGAAACGACTCGCTTTGTTAAAGGAATACGATGGGATTATGTGTGTGTGTGTGTGTGTGAGAGAGAGAGAGTGGGTAGTGTGTGTGTGTGTGTGTGTTTTTGCGTGTGCGCCCATTGGCATCATGCTTAGCTGTGTGAGAATATACAGTGTTTGTGTGTGTGTGAATATAACTAGCGTGTTCAAACCACGCATACCAGATAACTCTCTCCCTCCATCTCCATCCCTCCATCCCTCCATCCCTCCATCCCTCCATCCCCTGTTCCAGAGAGGAGAAGAGCGAGCAGGTCCTGGACTGCAGACAGGAGCTGGACAACACAGAGGCTGATCTCAAGAGGCTTCAGCATGAGGTAGACCATGGCGGTAGCTTTATCTAGCATCTTCTAGCAGTAGCGACGGCATCCATACTATGAGGTGGACCCAGGCTGGTCCCCGTACGTCGCCCGACCCGTGTCACTCCCCCCCCCGCTGGGAGGCTCACTGAACACGAACCCCTCTCCCTCCCTGGAGGTGACCTTGTAACCTTAACTCTTACTGACACACATTGACCCCCTTATCTGTACCATCGAGATTAACACAGAGATTAATGTACATTGTAGTTTAGTTTATACGTGGGCTTAGTGACAGTGGCCATACTCTTGTGGGACAACACGGAAGCTTAATGTGGATTTGCGCGCCAGGTTTCTGACTTGGTGTTTCATGTGAAAGTACAGTGTTCAGTTCAACATTTAACCTGTATCAGAGTGCGAATGATACAATAACAATCGGGGGGGGGGTCTTCTCCAGGGCGTAAAGTAATATTTACGACTACAGGTAAGAACGATATATAAATGTATTGACTCCCCCCAACCTGTTGTTTTACCTCTTTTGGGGGGGGTCCAAGTCTTAATTATGGGGGTCAAACCCCCCCGTGATCCGAACCCTGGCATGTATGGTACATCTTTCATAGCTATGTTTCGTTTTCCCAAATCGTTTTTTTTCCTTTTGAGAAACACCAAGGGCCCTATTTTGACGATCTGAAACGCAAGTATCAAAGCGCAAAGCGCAAAGCGCAAGTGGGCGGGACTCCGGTGCGGTTGCTATTTTAGAAGCGGGATAAATGACTTTGCGCCTGACGCAAATGTAAAAGAGGTAGCTACATTACTAATGGGTGTGGTTTGGGCGTAACGTGCAATAAGCCAATCAGAGCGTCATCTCACATTCCCTTTAAGAGCAGCGCTTGTTCCATGGCGGATTGCTATTATAACGGCGGATTTGCCAGGCGCACGCCAGCGGTTCACAGGAGACGGACGTTCTTGTCAGGACCGTAAACGATAGAGAAGTGACATTGTATGGGAAAGGCAGAGCAGTTTCATTGCACTAAGTTGCCCACTCATGCTGCTCATTCAAATGTAGCCTATTTTGACATATATATATTTTTTTTTAATTGCTTAGTTCTTAGAATTAGTGTAACTGTTTTTTAACTTAATTTAAGACCCGTAGGGCCTATATATGTTTATTGTTTGCACCTTCCTGCCACAGTAAATTGAAAACCGAATTCTGATTCTGATTCTGATGTGCATTGGAGAAGAAACCTACCCAAATTAGCTTCGGTTAAACAGGCGTAGGGGTAAATTGCCACAGTTGTTACAATTCAAGTTCACATACATACAGATTTCTCATGAACATCGTATTAATCATTGACATGAACGAAATGTAACACAGCTAGCCATACAATAAATCAAAACAATACGTAGTTTCGCAGGAAGAATACCCTGGCTTCGCCAGCAGTAAGCAAGGACCAAGCTTGCGCCCTTAAAATAGCATCTGAATAATGCGCCATTGTCTTTAAGCCACCTTTTTCCTGGTCAGTGGCGGAATGGTTTTTCGGAAACCGCAAGATAGCACCAAGAACGTTTGCGCCGGAGCACGCCTCCTTTTTCGCTGAACCGCCCCCGGGAGCGCAAGGTCATTTCGACGTGCGCCCGTGGAGGGAAAAATCCGCTTTGCGCCGAGTGCAAGATAGGAATTATACTTGCGTCACTGACAAAGTCAATTGCGCTGGGTGCAAGATAGGGCCCCAAGAAACAGTCTTTGGCTGTCATGCCTACACCCTCACCTGCCCCTGCGGTTTTTTCTCTCCAGAATGTGTCGTTGCTGGCGGACGCGCGGGCGGCACGCACCTACCGTGACGAGCTGGACGCCCTGAGGGAGAGGGCCATCAGGGCAGACAAGCTGGAGAGCGAGCTGGGACGCACCCGGGAGAAACTGCACAACATGGAGTTCTACAAGACTAAAGTGGAGGTACGGCATGGAGGGAGGCAGTCCGGAGGCAGGCTATGCTCATGGAGGTGTGGAGAGAGGCAGTCTGGAGGCAGGCTATGCTCATGGAGGTGTGGAGAGAGGCAGTCCGGAGGCAGGCTATGCTCATGGAGGTGTGGAGAGAGGCAGTCCGGAGGCAGGCTATGCTAATGGAGGTGTGGAGAGAGGCAGTTCGGAGGCAGGCTATGCTAATGGAGGTGTGGAGAGAGGCAGTCCGGAGGCAGGCTCTGCTCATGGAGGTGTGGAGAGAGGCAGTCTGGAGGCAGGCTATGCTAATGGAGGTGTGGAGAGAGGCAGTTCTGAGGCAGGCTATGCTAATGGAGGTGTGGAGAGAGGCAGTCTGGAGGCAGGCTATGCTAATGGAGGTGTGGAGAGAGGCAGTCTGGAGGCAGGCTATGCTAATGAAGGTGTGGAGAGAGGCAGTCTGGAGGCAGGCTATGCTAATGGAGGTGTGGAGAGAGGCAGTCTGGAGGCAGGCTATGCTAATGAAGGTGTGGAGAGAGGCAGTCTGGAGGCAGGCTATGCTAATGGAGGTGTGGAGAGAGGCAGTCTGGAGGCAGGCTATGCTAATGGAGGTGTGGAGAGAGGCAGTCTGGAGGCAGGCTATGCTAATGGAGGTGTGGAGAGAGGCAGTCTGGAGGCAGGCTATGCTAATGGAGGTGTGGAGAGAGGCAGTCTGGAGGCAGGCTATGCTAATGGAGGTGTGGAGAGAGGCAGTCTGGAGGCAGGCTATGCTAATGGTGGTGTGGAGAGAGGCAGTCTGGAGGCAGGCTATGCTAATGGTGGTGTGGAGAGAGGCAGTCTGGAGGCAGGCTATGCTAATGGAGGTGTGGAGAGAGGCAGTCTGGAGGCAGGCTATGCTAATGGAGGTGTAGAGAGAGGCAGTCTGGAGGCAGGCTATGCTAATGGAGGTGTGGAGAGAGGCAGTCTGGAGGCAGGCTATGCTAATGGAGGTGTGGAGAGAGGCAGTGTGGAGGCAGGCTATGCTCATGGAGGTGTGGAGAGAGGCAGTGTGGAGGCAGGCTATGCTAATGGAGGTGTGGAGAGAGGCAGTCTGGAGGCAGGCTATGCTAATGGAGGTGTGGAGAGAGGCAGTGTGGAGGCAGGCTATGCTCATGGAGGTGTGGAGAGAGGCAGTCTGGAGGCAGGCTATGCTAATGGAGGTGTGGAGAGAAGGCATGCTGGGCAGTGCTGACTCAGTGGGACGTCTGTGTCAGCGTTTGAATGTTTTCAAACCAAGTCCGTCGTCATTATCCAAACGTCATCGAATGTTGGAGGAGGATGCTGTGTTTCCTGAACCTCCTCATAAATGCCAGTGGTTATGTGTTGTAACCAGATGTGTGTGTGTGTTTGAATCTACCAGGAGCTGAAAGAGGACAACCAGGTTCTGCTGGAGACCAAGGCAGTGTTGGAGGAGCAGGTGGAGGGCTGGCGAACACGCTCAGACAAGCTGCACCAGCTGGAGAAACACAGCCTGCTGCTGAAGGCCCGGGTCCACGACATGGAACAGGTAGGCTTACTCACCTAACTCATCTAACAACCAAGAGTTAAACAAAGAGTTTGGGATTCAAATATCACGACCATCAGTTTCCCGCCTCACGCCTATATTCCTGTTTTTCGATGTTTTCCGCTTTGGGAGTTTTTCTCACTCTTCCTCTCCCCCTCTCCTCTCCCCCAGGAGAAGGAGGTGGACCGGAGGCGTGTGGAGGAGCTGCAGGAGGAGAACCTGGCTCTGTGTCTGGCCCAGAGGAGGAGCATGGAGGAGTCCCAGCATCTGGGCTGGGAGCTGGAGCAGCTCTCCAAGAGCCCTGACAACACAGAGAGTAAGGTTCTGATCCGGTCTGATCCGGTCTGGTCCGGTCTGATCCGGTCTGGTTCAGTCTAAACCTGCTAACACACAACATCAAGACGTTAAACTGTAGAAACTGTTTACCGACTACTTAAAAAAGCCAGTTAGAATTCAATAATTTTGAAAGACAAACATAAATGTGATGTGTGTGTGTGCGTGCAGGTCAGAAGTCCCTGAGCGAGGAGGTGAGCGAGAAGGCCAGGAGTCGTCAGCTGAAGCTGGAGAAAGAGAACCGCAGTCTGCTCAGGACCATCGAGGACCTCAAGACCGTCTGCGCCCTCCGACCGCACCACGACCACAAGCACCCCGCGGCGGACATCTACAGCTCCACTCAGAGCGCGTCCTCCTTTGAGCATCTCCCCGCTGGGCCGAAACGAGACGAGGGACGCCGCCGCGACGGACGTCGACCACGCCGACGAGTCCGAGGAAGAGATCGCCCGGCTGGAGAGAGAGAGCGAGACCCTGGAGGAGAAGATGGACCCTCGGGAGCAGGAGAAAGGTCAGCTGGAGGAGGAAGGGGACCTGAAAGACCTGACCCCTGACCTGGAAGCTCCAGAGAAAGGCTCTCCTCACTGCTCGCCCTGTCCCAAGAACAGCAGCCCTCTCTGGGGCAGCTTGGCGAGCCGCTCGCCCTACTCCTCCAAGCACACGGAGCGTCTGCAGGCCAAGTGCGGCGTCCTGGACACGGAGAACCAGCGCTTACAGGCTGCCCTGGATAACACTGGTGGGTTTGTAGAGGATGGACGAAGTATAGCACTACTCACGTTTACATTTAGTAATCACCCAGGGACTTAGAAATAGGGATGAACGTGATATCTGTGGATGCGTTGATGATCTCATTTTAGAGATCGATGAAGCCCACAAAAAGATGAATTGAGAATTCACCTGTTCATCTCGTCTCCTGCTTCCCTCCCTCCGGGCCAGGTCGTAAGCTCCAGCGCGTGGAGGCGGAGGTGCAGGAGCTGGAGGCTGAGAACCAGGCCCTGCAGGCGGGGCTGGAGGAGCTGCGGATCTCCTCCCGGAGGCTGGAGCAGCTGGAGGTGGAGAGCCGCACCCTGGAGCAGGAGGCCTCGGGCCTGGAGAGGGACAAGAGGAGGCTGGAGAAGGACAACCGCAGGCTCAAGCAGCAGGTCAGCGGTGGGGGTGGAGGAAGTGGGAGGGTGGAGTGGGGGTGGTGTGGGTCTTCTGCAGATGGGTTTGTCGTCAGGTGGCCGTCGGTAGCCACACGAGTCCGTGGTGCCGCTGAGCAAGGAACGAATCCAGATCACCAGAACAACAGTCTGACTGTCCCGTTCCGACCCCCCCCCAGGCAGAGATCCAGGACGCCACCCTGGACGCGGCCAACGTGCGCGTGGCCAGCCTGGAGCGAGATGCCCGCGCCCTGGGGAAGGAGGCGGAGGGCCTGAGGGAGACGTCAGAGAGGGTGAAGCCCCTGGAGAGGGACAACAGGGAGCTGGCCAAGCAGACGGCCATCGACCACAGGACCCTGGCCACGCTCAGAGAGGTCAGGGGGGCCGGGGGCTGGTTAAAGGGATAGTTCGCTTGAATGAGAGGCCCGGCTAGGCCGTGTCACGGCAGGGGTGTCTTGATGAGATGTGAGGGTTGGAGATATAACATTGGGAGGACAATTGATGTTGTTTCTTTCCTCTCTGAGATTTGGGTGCATTGTTAAAGCTACAGTAACATTTCCTGATGACTCATTGCGCTGAAGGAACAAAGTGGATAAACATGAATAAAACATTTTCCTTCTGAAAAGTGACCTCAGATGCTCCAACTGATTGTTAGGGCTGTGTGTGTTTGTGTGTGTGTGTGCGGGCGTGTGTGTGTGTGTTGTAGGAGTTGGTGAGTGAGAAGCTGAAGAGCCAGCAGAGAGAGAATGAGCTAGAGAGGCTGGGCCACCAGCTGGAGCTGAAGGTGTTCGACCTGGACTCCCCAGTCAGCGATGAGGAGACCCCAGAGAGCAGGTAGAGATACAGGCTGCACAGACAGACTCCCTCCAACTGGTACACAGCTTTAGAACTATGACTGTGAGATGTGGATACTGAATAATATAACTGAAAAATAATGATATATTATAACATTTAGAAAAATTCTCCATATTTATTTCTGAGTTATTAAGCTAAACAAATTCTTCATTAAATGTTACAGGATTCTTGAGAATGCCAATACAATTGTGCTCTTCCACCCCCCAGTAGGTTCAAGATGCTGGAATCGGAGCTGGAGTCTTCCCTGAAGAGGTCCCTGCAGATCAAGGAAGACAAGATGGCCGCCCTCGAGGCTCGTCTGCAGGAGTCCTCCAACCTCAACCAGCAGCTCCGCCAGGAACTCAAGACTGTGAGTGCTTTTCAGTCTCAACCTCAACAAATGTTTTATATCGGCTTTTAACATTAAATAAGTGAAGATGTCTGTCCCTCCCTAAGAAAAAGGAACAATGAAACATTGTCTGACCTTTGCGGACAGCTTGACCTTTGACCCCTCTCTGTCTCTCTTCCAAAGGTGAGGTTGAACTACGAGGCGCTGCAGCAGAGGAACGAGGAGGAGCGGGCAGACGCTGGCTCCGCCCCCCTGAGTGAGAGTGGCAGGGCTGCCAGCGAATGGCAGCGGGAGAGCCAGGAGGCCACCAGGGAGCTGCTGCGCGTGAAGGACCGCCTCATCGAGGTGGAGAGGAACGTGAGTGGACGAGATTCATGATGGATCAGCTAGAAGGCCAGTCGGGTGTGTAAACACACAGTGTAGCTACGCCAGTTAACTTTTCTCCTCACTTTGACACTTTCTCTCTCTCTCTCTCTCTCTCTCTCTCTGTCTCTCTCTCTCTCTCTCCCTCCCACCCTCGCCCTCCCCCAGAACGCCACCCTGCAAGCGGAGCGCCAGGCGCTGCAGGCCCAGCGGACTCTGCAGGAGGCCCAGTCCGAGGGGCTGCAGGCCCAGATCCTGGCCCTGCAGAGGCAGACCGCCTCGCTGCAGGAGAACAACACGGCGCTGCAGACGCACAACGCCAACCTGCAGGTGGGGCTCACCCGCTCCCGCTACGCTCCTTCCGGAACCTGCCGCATCGCAGCACACTCTGACACGCTTACACACCTGGCCTGACTCTACCTCACCACACACCTGACCTGACTCTGCCTCACCACACACCTGACCTGACTCTACCTCACCACACACCTGACCTGACTCTGCCTCACCACACACCTGACCTGACTCTACCTCACCACACACCTGACCTGACTCTGCCTCACCACACACCTGACCTGACTCTACCTCACCACACACCTGACCTGACTCTGCCTCACCACACACCTGACCTGACTCTACCTCACCACACACCTGACCTGACTCGACCTCACCACACACCTGACCTGACTCGACCTCACCACACACCTGACCTGACTCTGCCTCACCACACACCTCCCTTCCCTCCCTCCAGGTGGAGAAGTCCACGCTGAACTCCCAGAGCGCCTCCCTGCTGGCCCAGAATGCCCAGCTGCAGAGGCAGCAGTCGGCGGCGGAGAGCGAGCGCGAGGGCGCGGCGCGGGAGCGCGAGGAGGCGCGCGGCGTCCACGAGCAGCTGCTGCGCGACCACGAGCGTCTGGCGGCGCTGCACGAGCGGCAGGCGCAGGAGTGCGAGGCGCTGATGGGGAAGCACGGAGGGCTGAAGCACGCTCACCGCAGCCTGGAGCTGGAGCACCGCACCCTGCAGGACAGGTACGCCCTCCTGGGACACCTCACGTCAGGGGGAACAAGTCCTGGGACACCTCACGTCAGGGGGAACAAGTCCTCGGGACACCTCACGTCAGGGGGAACAAGTCCTGGGACACCTCACGTCAGGGGAACAAGTCCTGGGACATCTCACGTCAGGGGAACACGTCCTGGGACACCTCACGTCAGGGGGAACACGTCCTGGGACACCTCACGTCAGGGGAACACGTCCTGGGACACCCTCACGTCAGGGGGACAAGTCCTGGGACACCCCACGTCAGGGGAACACGTCCTGGGACACCTCACGTCAGGGGAACAAGTCCTGGGACACCTCACGTCAGGGGAACAAGTCCTGGGACACCTCACGTCAGGGAGAACAAGTCCTGGGAAAAAGACGAGTCATGTTCAAATTCAAGTCTTGTGACAGTCAAAGTCAAGTCATGTAAAAAGTCTGTGGGCCTACATTCGTGTCCTTGTGTGTCCTTGTGTGTGTGTGTGTGTGTGTGTGTGTGCTGCAGGTACAACACTCTGCTGCAGCAGAGAGCCAGGCTGGAGGGCTTGGAGAAGGCCCTGAGGGAGGAGCAGGAGAAGATGGCCCTGGAGAAGGAGCAGCACAGGACCACCGCCTCCGAGTGCCGCAGGCTCCGGGACGAGAAAGACTGGTGAGGAGGACATACACACACACACCATATACACACACACACACACCATATACACACACACACACACTATACAGACACACACACCATATACACACACACACACACTATACACACACACACACCATACACACACACACACCATATACACACACACCATATACACACACACACACACACCATATACACACACACACACACTATACAGACACACACACCATATACACACACACACACACCATATACACACACACCATATACACACACACACACCATATACACACACACACACTATACAGACACACACACCATATACACACACACACACACACCATATACACACACACACACCATATACACACACACACACTATACACACACACACACTATATACACACACACCATACACACACACGCACGCCATATACACACGCGTGCGCGCACACACATTTACACACTGTGCCATACTCTCATACTCTGTCTTATAATACCTCAGGCTGAACCAGACCTACCGTCAGCTGGTGAAGGACAACGAGGAGCTCCAAGCGGACCATAAGAGCCTGAAGACCCTGCTGAACAGCACCAAGCTGGACCAGACCAGGCTGGAGGCGGACTTCTCCAAGCTCAAGGATCAGTACCAACAGCTGGACATCACCTCCACCAAGCTCACCAACCAGTGCGAGGTACAGATTGGCTTTGATTGGAATGCCAAGATTGGGATATCGAATTGTGTCTTCTTCACTGTTTTCTAGTCGTTGGTAGGCCGAGTGAAATTTGTGTGGATTTTCGATTGTCGTCAAATGAGCCGTGCACTGAGGTTCCGTGTTCCGTGTGCAGCTTCTGAGCCAGCTGAAGGGGAACCTCGAGGAGGAGAACCGCCATCTCCTGGACCAGATCCAGACCCTGATGCTGCAGAACCGGACCCTGCTGGAACAGACCATGGAGAGCAAAGACCTGTTCCACGTAGAACAGAGACAGTACATGTAAGGAACCCCTTTACACGGCATCAGTGTCAACACTTCACGATCCAGTTCACAGTGTTCGATATACAACAGTATGCATGTTGACATATATAGAAGTTTGGCTGTGTGCATGTAACTATCTCATAACTATCTCTTAAGACATCTGGAAGCGTAACACTTTTTAGGAGAGTGTGTTAGAAGAGCTTGGGGAGTTGTGTTGCCCCCTCTGCACCAACAACACAGACAGAGCCTCCTCATCATTCTATTTAGGGGAGCCAAAATATTCTGCTACTCTCTGAGCATACCCGGTGGAGCTCCCGGTTTAGCCGAGTCGTGGATTATTGATGCTGTCTGACATAAGTGATGTGCCAGGTTTAAAAACAAAATTGACTGACCTAAAATTCTCTCTTTCTCTATTTCTCCCTCCCTCTCTCTCTCTCTCTCTCTCTTTCCCTCCGTCTCTCTCAACACATTGGCCTGGGCCACAAGAATCTCACTGAGATAGTTATTTGCTGTTAGCAGATCAAATATGAAGGCAGAGTGTAAAGCACGTTATAACTTTATTGTTTTTCCAAAAACCATAACGTTATTGTTAAAGGGGCAGTCTTTCAGACACTTTGACAGTTGAGCTAAATCAGACCGGTGAGTGTTTACTCTTGAATGTAAACACGTCCAGATCGCCCCTCCTGCTCTCCTCTGGCTAAGCCTGGGTGTTAATTGACTGTGAGACGAGTACTGTATGTATCTCTCATTCGCTTTGGTTTCCTCCTCAAAGAGACAAACTGAATGAGCTGAGGAGGCAGAAGGAAAAGCTAGAGGAGAAGATCATGGACCAGTACAAGTTCTACGACCCGTCACCTCCACGCAGGTACCGTGTTCATGACAACCGTCGTACATGACACAATCACACCGACTACACGTTACCATGACGTCCGAGAGACAAATTCACACAGACTCTTTGAGGCGGGTAAATCAAAGGCGGATGACGACATGCTCGAGAAGGACAAGTTCAAACGGTGGGGGGGGGGATTTTCCCCATCTCTCCTTCCGACCCTCCAGACGAGGGAACTGGATCACCCTGAAGATGAGGAAGCTGATGAAGCCTCGCAGCCGAGAGCGAGGGTCCGAGCGCACGTCCCCGCCCCCCACGCGCTCCGGCTCCAGGGAGGGCCCCGGTGGCCCCGCCCCCTCCTCCTGCCAGGACGACGGCTCCTTCGTCGGCTCCGACGGCTCCGGAGGCTCCGCCTCCACCTCGGTGACGGACGCACTCTCGCCGCGCCGCCGCAGCAGCAGTGAGTACAACATCTCCGACCACACCAGGCCCAGGCCAGGCCACGATAGGCCGGGCAGAAAGGGCCTAACCAATCTACGGCAGCTGTGGGCGGAGCTGTTTTCGAAGGGGCCGTCCCCCCGCCGCCTCCTATTGGACAGGGAGATAGGAGGCTTGTGACATCAGCCATTACGTCGTTGTTTGAGGGCGTTTCAGCAGAGAACTCATCTATTTTTATAGACACCCCTCCCCCCTGAGGGAAAATAAATATACAAATAAATGATCTTTCAGATAATCGAACAAAATCATTGCTTATCCCTTTCTGTCTTCCTGAATAGTCTTCTTCTGCCCATACATGCATACATACAGTACATGCAGTACACATATGTATACAGGATTGGATGACACGGCATGCATAAACCGTCCATGTTTGTGAACACCTAAAAACCTGGCATGTCTACCCTGCCTCTCGAAGAAATGTGCTCTCTTGCATTTCCTGTGTCAGTGTTGTGCGTTCACGTGTGTTCTCTTCGTTCCACTCTCTCTCTCTCTCTCTCTCTCTCTCTCTCTCTCCCTTCCTCCATCCCTTCCTCCCTGTCTCCCTCCCTTGTCCCTCACTCCAATTCCTCCCCTCCACCTCTGCCTCCCTTGTGTTCACGCGTTCGCAAAGTGTCCGCCCTGAAAATCTTTCCCCTCATGAGGAACAGACTGAAGGACAGGGACAAAGTCAAGTCTGTCTTCCGTTCCTCCATGTGTAAGAGAAACGCGACCCGGTCGACCAATCGGCGCCTGCCGAACCTCATCTGGGCTGTCGTTTTCTTTTGTGTGTGTGTGTGTGTGCTTCAACCTCATTAACGCGCAGTGATTTCTTCCGTTTGTCGTGCCACGGTTGCTACTCACAGACTAACCCGGCATAGTTTGCAGTGATTTCCAACACAGCTCTTTTAATCACTTTTCGCTAGCAATCTTTCATGGCGGCATTCCTGCATATCATTATCAGTGCTAAAATGCAGCTACTGTATGAAGGTCAACTGTCATAGCCATTCCTTTCTGAAACACAAATCACACAACCAGACCATCCACCATCCAATGTCCCATTATATCATCATCTATACAGAAGCTATATCGAAATGTCTGTGTGTTCAGAAATATTTGACTGTGTCTGCCCTCTGCGTAGCTATAGACTAAGGGCATATGGAGAGCAGTTGGTTTCAAGGTTGCAGCACAGCACAGTCCACTCAGAGGTCAGGGGAATACTGCATTGCAGGAGTGCCTCGGAACTGCACGTGCTTCTGTCTCCCTGGGAACAGCTAGCCAGGGGACACAGAGGGGCAAGCCGTACAGATGGGATATAGTGTTTGTTTGTTTATTTAATACTGTATTTGTCTCAATGGGATAACCTGAAAAGGGGGTGGGGGATTGGGGAAGTGTTTAAGGAAGCCACTCTGCACACTCAAATTCAACTCATTTCTCACTACTTCACTCCTCCCTCCTCACCCCCCCCCCTCCTCCTCCTCCAAGCCCTTAATGACCTGATGGACACTTCGGCCCTGGCCGTGGACCAATGGGGTGCCAGCTCAGAGCAGCTGGAGGGGGAGGGCGAGGAGGGCGAGGAGGACGGGAAGGAGACGTTGACCTCTTCCTCCCTCACCTCCTCCATCTTGTCCATCATCCATCCTCATCCCTCCGTCACCACCACACCCTGCCATCTCACCACTGACGACACATCAGCTGTGCCGGAATGTTCCGAGTTCTGGGTGTCAGGTACATGCAGCGTTCCGAACACCGCTCCATTGGCTAACCTTTTCATGTTCCGTTTCGTCATTGTATTGTTACATTCGGCATTTATTCCTTTTTATATGTTGAGTTGATTTATTATTTTTGCGGCAGGGTTTGTTTTTTGAGGCGGGAATGATAACGTCTCATTTCTATTGGTGCAGCTTTTTTCCTCTTGCTTTTAACCAATCATGATATAGCTACAACTCTGCATTCCTTCACACCCATCTGGCAGGGGTGTCACTCTCTGACCTCTGACCCCGTTCTGCTCCACAGACAAGGATTCTAATGACAGCGCCGTCCCATCTGGCTTCGACGACAACGATGACTTACAGAACCACGGTGAGCAATTAGACTGAGTGATTATTATGGGGGGTTCGCCGTGGCGATACAGACGAATAAAGCAGAAGTACAGGAATTAGGATGTAAATCCATCCATCCAGCATAAACATGGCCTTGATTCAGATTAATCTCTGTTTTTCCATAGTAGTCGCCGGCGATATGAAGGGCTTTGCAATGTTGCCACCTGTTGGCAGTGACATGTCGTTACACTGGTTTTACAATGGCACAAAGGCTTCCTGTTAAATATGGCATTACAAAATGGCATGTCAAGGATATAATCTCACATGCAGTTGACAGACAATACAACGCAGTCATGATTGAGAAGTTTAATCCCTGAATAAATAACTGAATAGCTTTTTCTCTTTCTCGCCTCACTCGTCATCCAGGTCTGAATTCAGACACAATTAGGGATATTTCAAAACTGGGGACACCAACATAACAACATTTCCCCCTGTTTTCTCCAGGTCTGAATGGCGTGGGGAGTCGTGCCCAGAGCGAGAGCAGCGGCGAGTTCAGCCTCAGCCTGGACAACGAGCCCTGGTCCAACGGAAGCAGCCCCATCCAGCACCCTCCCTCCCGCCGCTCCTCCTCCTGCCAGCCCCCCAGCGACACCTCCACCCCCCAAAACGGCCGCCCCGCGCACAGGGACAAGGCGTCCAAGGGCTCGTCCCTGCCCATGCCCATCCCCACCACGAGCACGCCTGGCGTGAGCCACTCCGCGCACAAACTCAGAGAGGCGGGAAACGGGGACGTCTGGCCGTGTCGGAGGAGCGTCATCCGGAGGGGCTCGGGCGGGAAAATCGGACGTCGCTCGTCCGCCGTCGAGACGGTCGGCGGCAAACCGGTCGAAGGACCTCCGGGGGCGGGCAAACCGGAGCAGATCCCCCGAGCCTCCGCCTGCTCCCCCATCACGGTTCTCTACGTCCAGGGTAAGTCGTCTTCCGCGTCGGGCTGCCTCAACTGCTTCTCCGCCCCGCTGGGGAAAGACGTCCGCCTGAGGGGTCCGCGCGCTCTCCGCCCCCCGTCCACGCTGCCCCGGGCCAGCAGCGTCATCTCCACGGCCGAGGGGTCCTCGCGCCGTTCCAGCGTCCACAGCGACTGCAGGGTGGCGGGGGCCAAGATCGACCTCACGATCTCGCCGGCCAACGGTATTAAAGAGATCGAGGATTGCGGCGAGGATTCAGCCAATCGGGACGAGCAACAGCATACGGGTTTGAAAGAGGCCGTGCCGCCAGTCAAGCCCCCCAGAGACCCAGCCGTGGCCGCAGCAGAACTCAAGACTTCCTGTGTGGAGTCTCTGTTTGGCTCCGCCTTCGACTTCACCGCGGTTTTCTCCGACACCATCTTCAGCGAGGCCGCGGCCGCCACTCACGCCGAGAACGAGAAGAACCAGACGTTCCTTTCTCTGAACCCTTCCCTCGTCCGGAACATCAGCTGCCCGCCCCTGAAACAGGAGTCCACTGACGACACAGCTCGGCCAGAGGACCAGACGCAAACTGCACAAAACCAAAATGGCCGCCACGACTGTGAAAACGAGAGGGAGGTTACCGATGACAAGCAGTTTGTTATTGCATGAATACGATGCTGGTTTTAAGTTATGCAAATGAAAATACAGTTGCTATGCATCATTTGAATCTACTCTGAGTGAAGGAAAAGCTACATTTAAATGTTTCATGTTTGTTGGGAGGGAACTGCAGTACTGACTAGGTTCTTTTTAGGAGTAGATGAAAGTAGAACTCCTGTTACAGTATGTATTCACACCACTGTATGTCTTTAAGATCCCTCAACTTTTAGATACAGTTTTGTACACACCAAGCACTACACCATCCTAGTGTTATGGGCTTGAATCACAAGTTTAAATAAAATATACTTTATATGGGGTTACCTTACCTTAATAGTAATACATTGTTAGTAGATCATTCCTGTATTGCTATTACCTGGCTTAAACACATTGACAATCTTACTTTGTGTATTTTAAGTTTGTTTGCCAAAACCCTTTTCAGTGCTGTGGAAAAATATTTGTATTTTGTTTGTATTTATAAGCCCTTTTTGAGTGCGTCCTCAATACTCAAATGCACTCGTGAGTAACCTGCTCTGTTTCAATACAGTTGTTTTTTTGTTTTGTTTTTTGCCGTTGTGTTATTTAGGCCTGGAAAAACCTTATCAAAACATGCTCATTAGAAACATAGATGTTGTCAAATAAAACATGTATGTGAATGTGTTATTTTGCTTAAATGGATCCCTTTTAAAGTGATTGTCCAGTATATATGAATTAAGGAATTGAGGAATGAATAATAAATTATGGAAGTTAACGTTAAAACGTTGTAATAATAACGCGATTTTGATTGGACCCGGTTTTGTTACATAGTGACCATGTGACAAAACGAGGAAGTTCCATGGGTACGCTTGGTGCGCAAACTATTTTGTCCCGGATGGGTGGAGTGTTCGCTTGATAGCCAACATAGCATTTGAAACTGGAAAACACTACGCATTCGGACTACTTCGGAATATGAAACGTTCAACCCCAGTGTTTCAATAGCAAACAACGAACGATTGCTGTTGTTACTGTACGTGCTGTGTAAGATACCTGCAGTTCGGCTGGAGTGGTTGCAACGATTATATCTTTCAGCGCGGCGAGTGTACCCGGGGTTTGGCAAGATGCTCAATGCCGCTGCTGCCGAGAGAAACAAGGAGCCCATTTTAGCGGTGCTACGGGAGTGTGTGGACACGAATAGACCATTGAACGCTCTTGAGATTTCCTCGGGTACTGGTCAACATGTCACTCACTTCGCACAATCCCTACGCAATATTCTATGGCAGCCGTCAGAATTTGATCGGCAGTCCATCGCCAGGTAATTTTACAATGCTTGCACTACCACGTAGGCTACGTATTTTATATATTCAGATTTTAACTAGACGGTTCTCTCAAATGCACAAGGTTTAGCGACAGAGTTGGCGCTATGACAGAATAATGAATATGATCGGTAAGATTGCAATTTAATGAAGGGCTACCCTTTCATTAGATGGACAACAGTGCAATTGTTTTCTGGTGCACGTACGCATTGAGAACCGTCTCTTTTGTCCCCTGCAGTATAGAGGCGTACAGAGCACACTATAACCTGGACAATGTGAAGCCCGCCATCCACCTCGATGCCTCGCAGCCCAATGAACACTGGGCTGGGATCCAACCCGAGTCTCTGGATCTGGTCCTTAACATCAACATGATCCACATATCTCCTATGGCCTGCACAGAGGTAAGGCCAGTCCTATGAATTGAGAACCAATCATTTCAGATGATTATTATTTTTGTAGCTTTTGCCGAGTGCTGTTAGTCTTCTGTTGATACCCTTGTTACACACAGGGGCTGTTTAAAGGAACGGGCGCCATCCTAAAACCACAAGGGGTCCTGCTGACATATGGGGTGAATATAATATTGATGAAGGCGTGCAGTGCAGTGTTATATGCATGTTACAACACCGTGTAATACACCCAGCTTGAGGTTGAAATGACGCTACTGCTGTGTTCGCAGCCCTATGCGGTGAACGGACGGATCACCCCTCAGAGCAACATCGACTTTGACTGCAGTCTCAGGCAACGGTGAGGCAGGATTCCATAGGCGGCAAAAATGTGGACATCTTGACTTCAGTTGAGAGCAGCTACTTACATGTTTCTTTTCCTCCCTCTCTCCCTCCCCCCTCCTTCTCTTACCTGTCTTTGTGTTGGTTCAAGGTGCCCTGACTGGGGTCTCAGGGATGTCTCCCTGCTCAGTTCCTTGGCACAGAAGAGTGGCCTGTTCCTGGAGAAAGTGGTAAGGCCTTTCTAAACAAAGTGTGCAAAGTGCGAATGTGTGTGTTTTCTACTTCAGATTGTGACCGGTTTCTACCTGTTTAGGTCGACATGCCTGCCAACAACAAGTGTCTTCTGTTCCGGAAGGAAAGCTTGGTGTGAAGAATCTGCTGTTATTCCTTCTGTTGATGCCACCTCAATCTGAGATTCTATTCCAGCTAATCACCATGCCCTAACCCTATGCCACTTCCTGCTCAGGATGACCAAGAATGAACATTTGACCAGTTCTTTAAACTAGCTTGACCTATGACTTTATCCCTATCCACTCTAGTTCAGTTTGGTCCCAATATCCTCCATTCCTTAGTATTCACATTTCACAGAATACACTTGTGCACAGATTTTATACTTTGTATAACTTCAAACTGTTTGGCTCACTCTTGTGCTTGAATAAAAATGAATACAAACAAGCATTCACAAATATATTTTCTACTTCATACAATAGTAAAAAATGTTATTTTATTTATGTAATACAACTTAACAGTTTAAAGAACAGGGATATTTACAATGAAAGGGAGTGCTTTACCAAATGCTTTGTTGAGATTCTTCACAGTTGGTTGTACATAAACACTACGTTTAGTGAAATGTAATACAAACACTTAACACACCAACAATAAAACACTCACCATGACTCACCATAATATACATAATATGACCCTATTGGCAGTACTGGGAGTTCAGTACATGGCTATGGCAGTATGAGATGATCCACAACGTTACACATGATGCAACCGGCATGTCTAACAGCATCATTTACAATGATGTCATTTACAACGGTTACGATAACCCCCTGTAGTCAAGGTAACCGGCATCAGTCCTGAAACCTGTGGAGCATCTGGCAGGTCTTCTTCCCTATCACCTCTCGGATCTTCTTCAGCCTCCGGTCTGTGATGGGTCTGACGTAGCTGTCTGGCTGGATCACGGCCATGCCGTCCTGCACTTCCCCCATCACCACCAGCAGGGGGCCCTCCTCCATGGTGATGTTGGGGCAGGGGCAGCCCCAGTCTATCTTAGCCAGCGTCACCTCCAAGTGCCTGGTGTTGAAGAAGGCCAGGCCCATCTTCTCGTCACGCAGCACCTCGTCCAGGCTGAAGCGGGCGATCCCCGAGTCCAGGTCCTCGATCAGCTCCGTCAGTCGGCCCACGATGGCAAAGTCGCTCCGGCAGAGGCTGGGCACCATCTTGCCCTTGACGCGGCACGTCTTGCAGGGCCGGCTCTTGGCGTGGGGGCAGCTGGCCTCGCACTCCTTCTTGCTGCGGAAGCTGTTGGCGTTGCCGTGGCAGCCGCCGTAAGCGAACGCCTGGCACTGTTTGGAGAGGGAGTTCCAGGCCCAGCGGCCCTGCCACGACTTGCAGGGGCCCTGGACGGCGGGGAGGGAGCAGGTGCCCGCGCCCTCCCGCTGGCACGACGCCCGGCACTCTTCGTACGTCTGGAAGCGGTTGCGGACGTCCTCGCAGCCGTTGTTGCTGAACGCCACGCAGGTGGCCAGCTTGCTGTCGTAGTACCAGTCCACCTGGCGCTCGCCGCCGCAGTCTCGCCGGTCCACTTCCGCCAGGCAGTCGGCGGGCGAGAACGGACGCCCCATGGACATCCCCAACTCGGGGTCCTCGGAGAAGTCGTCGTCGGCGCGCCGGACGACCGACAGGGGGTAGTCGGCGCGCAGGGCCCCGCCGCTGTTGCGGGCGATGCAACTGTAGACACCCGTGTCCCACACCTGGGCGTTGTAGATGACCAGCTGACCGATGTTGGTGATGACCACGTTGCCGTACATCTGGTCGGGACGCATCACCAGGCGCTCCTTGCGATCGGTCTGCTTCTCCCAGGTGACGTCGGGCCGCGGCGCCCCGATGACGTCGCAGTGGAAACTCACGGTGCCCCCCACGTAGGTGGACTGGTGGCTGGGGTTGGAGAAGAGCGTAGGGGGCATGGGGTCCTCCAGGGGGGAGCTTGGGGTGGGGTTGGCTGTGGTGTCCTGGGGCAGAGGGCTGGCTTGGGGCCCAGCCAGGTAGAAGCGGCAGGTGACCACCGTGATGGTTACCCCCCGTGCGCAGGCCTCGGCGTCCATGTAGCAGCGGTTGAAGTAGGTGAGGCCGTCGGAGGCGCAGGTGAAGCTGGGCTCCTTCTCGCAGCGGTCCTGACACTTGCAGATGGGCTGGCCTTCCCAGATGTCACAGGTGGCCCCTTGCTGGCTGCAGATGAAGCCCTGGCAGGTGGCGACTGAGACCTGGTCCCCGCCTGCTCCACCACGATCCAGGCCGTCCGGCTGCGCTGGTGTGCCATCAGAGAACCGGGCAGCCACACAGCTATTGAGCCCACACACGTTGGTGCAGCACTTCTCAAAGTCTGCGCAGTCCTGAGGAGCAAAGAAGATGGATTTTTTTTTACTGGATTAAAGCATCTCCTGAATTATAAAATATGTACATTTCTTTAATGGAATTTTTTTTACAGATAATTTAACGAATAGCAACGCCTAACCTCGTCGACGTTGCATTCCCTCTCGCAGGTGCTTTGTGCATCGACCCAGAGGTTGGCATTCAGCGTGTTCGGACATACTCCTTGATGCTTAATTTGGACTCCTGTTAAACTTGCACTCGAAGCGTTCTGGGGCAATGCACAAAACAAAATCATGAAAACGAGAATAGTCCATCTGATTCTTCTTAATAAAAGTCCCTCTGAACGTACTTTTTGCCGAGACGCATCAATCTTCACTCCAACCTCCCAATGTCCGACACAAGTTGTATGCATTATTACTTATTTGCCATAAAACACCAGCCACCTATTATTTCCATATCTTCTGCAGTTTCTCATGAAAGCAAACTCATTATTTTAAACCGCTGTTGTTCCGTTTGTGCGTAACCAATCTGGGAACAAGTGCCAATTTGTTGCGAGCTGAAAAGAATCTCTTCTCAAATTGCAGATGAATAAACCATTATCCAGCAACATATACCCACTCGACTACAACGACTAAAGAAGTAGCCTACTTCAAAGTAACAAATAAAAAAACACAGGATAGAATTGTGGCTCTATATACGTTAAAAAAAAGACTTAAAACTCAATGTCGAAGCTTTAATTTGCTCCAAACTAAAACGTGTCTCTGCATACGTGCGAAAGCAGACGTGCACAAAGAAAGAGAAACGCAATATCGGTGAGTGTGAATGGAGGTGGAAAGGGCAGCCCCTCTGACCGCCCCCGTGGTCATCCAGCGTCTGAAACTTTTACGAAGGAACACCATGCGCTAGGCAACTGGACAAACATTGTAAATACATCAAAGGAATCGTGGGGCCATGTAGGCAAGCTGTCCCAACAACCGTGCGCACGGGGCCAAACATTCCGGTGAGAAATCCAATGTTTCATGCACCCAGACACAATTTATAGAGGTGATGCTCATAAACATGGTAATGATGACTGAAGGCTATAAGGAAGGGCATTTAATTTGCTTCTAGTTGACACAACGCATCCACTTTTTGAGCCGCATGCCCAAATTGCTTTTGGTTAGTGATGATGATTTGGGGAAAATACAATTCGATAAACTGAATTGGCTTTCTGTCCTAATAGCTGCACTACAACTTAAGTTAAACTGAACGCAGGACCTGACACAAATAGCATGAAGAAAACATCTTGTTTACGTTCGTCGGTGTCTAGACGTCGGTCAGTTTAGCACCATCACTCATTCACACAAAGCTCTGAGATGCCGCAGTCAGGTGGGAAGACGTAAACACACACATTTTCAATGGTGTGCGACTCATCTTTGTCCAAGCACGGCCGCGAGGCCTCTGAGAAGCAGCTCCACTCTTCTTTTCACTGAAAGTGACCTATCAACCTTAGCGTGACTTTTGACCGCTCGGCATTCAAATGTCGTAGAGATGTACCCGTTAGCCTCAGCCCGGCCAATACCGCGAGGCCAGCTAATCAATTCAGCACCCCCACGGTTTAATTGCACTTGAGCATGATGCCGGCTTCGCCGCTTTGCTTAGAAACCCAAGAAGACAATGGGAAACAAAAAATTCCCACCGCTCGCGCTCTGACCTTGAAGAATGGAAGAACAAGATAATATAGGACCAGAGCGACAATATGTGGCAACCCATCATTTATATTCAAGACCGCACTGAATTAAAATTCCACACAAGTAAAAACGGTCAAGGACATTTTGCTTTATTGTTGAAGAAATCAACTACTTTTAATGGCAGCTTACTTTTATGCAGTCAAGATAGGAATTGAAAGGTGTTCACTATTACCGTCAGCCATGTTGTATTAACATATTAACATAAACCAGATAGTGTTTCGATCCTTCATTATTGTTCTTTTCCTCTAACTAAATACAAATGGAAAACATCATGCGTGAAATTGTTGTTCTGCATGGCCTTTAGAGGAATGTTCCAGAGTGAACAGCCTACATTCTAAATATTTGTCCCTTTAAACACCTTACACTTTACCACAACATAACGAACACTGGAATATTTGTATACATTCATGAAAAAGAGAATAAATAATCAGTAAAACAAAGAAATGAGAAAATAAACTAAAAACGTTTACTAAAGTCCAATGGTAGTATGTTACAATTTAATCCATTCCTATTTTGAAGACCTTTTACACATGCCCTCAAAAAAACACACCAGTAAAGCCAGATAGGTCAAGACCTTTACCAGAAGAAGTCAAAGCACTGATCAAAACAATGCTTGGCCAACATTTGTACATGATTTCATGAGAAAAACAAACTGCCAAATCTTCCAGCATATAACTGACCGCAGAAGAGGACTAACAGGCATGTTTGTACATCAACAACCAATTAAAATGAACCCAAAGTACATTTTATCGCAGCATGGGCCTGCAGACTGGGGTCTCTGGTGTTGGGTTCCAGAGACCAGGAATGACCATGACAACATCTAAGCAGTTGAATGATTGATGGTGATGGACGACGGAGGGAGTAGAACGGTAAATGGCATGAGACCAGGCCCTGCGGTGGACCTAGATACTTCAGACGCCTGCACGCAATCAAACTCTTTCAAATAACAACCGGGTGTGTGAGAACTGTGATTAAGGAGGACGAGGGGAACATGCATGAGGCTCGTTACAATGCCAATTACACCGAGCTTTCCCCTTCATCGTCATGTTAAAAAACCCAAGAAGTTGGTGTGAAAACAAACAGTGTATCATGTATTTACAACAAAGCATTACTATCACCCGTGTGATCGAGTCCATTAAAAAGGCTGTTGGGGCGGTCCTCCGCCTCGTGTAGTGTTGACAGGTGAGCGCAGGCCGCTCGATTTGAGCTTCAGGATTCGACGGGTCACAGTGAAAGGCTGTGGGTGCAAGGGTCACCCACAAAAAAGGTGCTGGCGCGTGTGTGGATGGGGTCGAAAAAGAGCACACATCAAGTCGGCTTTAACGCCGCTGACTAACCCCACCTCAAACTGCTGCACCCTCAGGCAGGCCACGTAGCAGCCCCCCCCCCTTACAAGGTGCCCCTGTGAGTCCGCTCACCAACAGCCCCGCCCCCCCCGCCCTTGAGGGAAGGGGATAGGAGGAGCAGACGAGCGAGGGTGGGTTACTCGCGCACTCCTTCCTCCCTTCATCCCCTACGATATCTTACAGTTGATTTTGCTGGAGGAGCTCTTCGGGGGGCTCTGCGGGGGCCGGAAGGACTTGGACCTCTTGAGGCTGTTGCCCTTGCCGCTGTTGGAGCCCGCGCTGCCGCCGCCGCCGCCACCCCCGGCCGGGTGGTTGGCCACAGAGTAGGAGCGTCCGTGCATCATGACGGCGTTCATGCCGTTGGCCATGGAGAAGGACTTGAGGTGGGACTTGATGGCCACGGGCAGGGGCAGCTTGTCGATGAGGTGGACGGGCGTGCAGGACACGATGGAGCGGCAGCACAGGTCCTGCAGGCTGAACACTGCAGGGAAGAAGGTTAGGAAGCCAAACCACAGACTTGTCAGAGACTGTGAATATAGTTTTGTTTTTTAAGCTTAAAGACTACACACATACATGTACTTACATACATGCTGTATAACCAAGCTGGTACTTTGTTAAACAAAGCTACAAACCCACCGTCTTCCCCCTCTCCATCCCCCACCTCCCAGACCAGACCCCCCGGGGGCCTCCTCACCTCGGTTGGGCTTCCAGAACTTCTCCATGCCGTGCCTCATGAGCACGATGCGCGACAGCTCCGTGAACGACTCGATGACGTTGAAGTTGCACAGGGGGCTGACCTCGAAGAAGGTCATGCCGTTCTTCTCGGCGTACGCCCGCGCCTGCTCCGTGGGCACCTGCCGCTTGAACGCCAAGTGGAGACGGTTGCCCACCAGGATGCGGGGAACGCCAGGGGCATGCTGGAGAAGAGGAGAAAGAACCGGGGATTATTTTTTTTAACATTTGTTTTAGCACCACCCTCTGGTTAATATCTCACTGCCTGCACAGTTCATGTAGATGGTCTCTCTTTAGGCACAGGAAATGAATTTGCCATGGAAATGGAAAAAGAAGTGACCCCTCCCCACCCCCCAGTGACTGAATTTGAATCGGAGATTGGACTACTGTGAGAGCATACTTGTTTTTGCGCAGTGTCACCCGACCAATGTGTTAAAAATAGTTTACCTCGTCAATCTCTCGGATCCAGCGGTCGATGCCATCGAACGACCAGCCGTTTGTGATGTCATACACCAACAGGATTCCCTGTTGGAAGGAACAAACATGAGTAACACCACGATATGTACAGGACAGACAAATATCAGCTTGGACAGAGCAACTACAGTCCTCTCACCTGGGCCCCTCGAGAATAGGATCTGAAGATGGTGCAGAATCTGCCTTGGCCAGAGGTATCCCTGTTCAACACAGAATGAGTGAGATTAAAGTTAACATTCAACGCTGAGATTCAACCCAGAACGCCAGGCAACTGTAATCTCTCCTGTGTGGGGTGGTTCATTACTTACCACAATTCTAACTTGACTCTCCTTCCATCCAGTAGGATTGTAGTGGTTTTATAGTCAATCCCTGAGTGCAATACAATAATTAGAACAACAATTTTTTTAGAATAAGCACTTCGTAAACAGCTATAATCGGTCAATTCCATTTTATTTAAAAAGAACATTCTTAAATGAGTGTCAACCAAACTGATCTACGACAAAAATCATTTTTGGAGCACCGAGATAATGACACACTACAAACATGAAGCACATACCCATGACAATACTAATGATTGCATTTATGCAGATTCATAGGCCCAAGACAATTTCCAACTGCTATTCACCACTCTGATTCCCCACCCGACCTACAGTACTCCGTTGCTGCCCCGCACTCACCACTGCTGTAGGCGTAGGGCGATTCCACCGACCCATCCTGCAAGCTTTCCAGAATCTCTCCCTTCCCAACATCACTGTCCCCCACCAGTAAGAATTTGAGGAGATAGTCGTAACTTTTGACAGGACTGCCCTGAGCGCCCATGATGCCACGCATTGGGTCGGATTAAGAGTTGAGCTTGTCGCTCCGATTCCTGTTCTGGGATCACTTGATTTACTTGAGATAGCTAGCTTTGTAGCTTATAAAGACATGAGCTATGATAGCTAGCTAGCTAGCTAGCTATACTATGCAAATAAGATATACATTTTGAAATATATCTAGAAAGACAGCATTTGCAGACAAACCTACAATGTTTGAGTTTTTACATCTAAGACAATTCCAATAGCAGTAAAATGTGCAAACGCTAGTTGTTGACGTTAGTTGTCCATGTTCTTGCTACTACTAGCCTAGCTGTCAAAACAATGTCGTAGGTGGCTGGTACGCGCAGGGCTACAGTTGTGAGAGCCATTCTGTCATCAATAAGCGTGTCCACAACATGGTTGAATACGATTGATTTTAAGAATATTGCGCTTTGTTTCTTTAGCAAGTTAATAACGTTATAAAACTACATGCCCAAAATGCTCGCGTATAGTCGTAAAACAAACATATCGTTCGCGAGCTAGCTAGCATAGCCTCTTGGTTGGGTTGGAACTTCCTGAGTTTCCTGTCCGACTTCCGGTATACGTTCCCTTCGAAAAAAAGGGTTCAGAAAGAATGTAGCTATATAGTAAAAGGTTTTGAGTCCTTGCTTTGTGATTTGGCTGACATGAACGCAACCCATACATATATTAAATTGTAATGGTAAAAAGCATGATAATACATATCGGAGTGGAATTATTGGTTTTGCATAATTGGTATCATCTGCAGGTGAAATCAATTACCATCACTGTGTTTCAGTATAAACGCACGCAGAGCCTTCCTTCTCGTTTATCGTAGCGGTTGGTCTTAAAATGGGGGTGAAAGGATTCTTGCTGCTTATGTTTATGATAACCTCTGCTTACTGCCTTACATTTAAAAATGTTTTTGGGGAGTCACCTGAGGCCCTCTGGTCAGAGATGGAGAGAGAAATCGAGCAAGATGAAGCTGCAAGGTTAGTACCTAGGCAATGGAAACAAGGCACCCCAAAACGGCCAGGCAGCCTTCCAGAAGCCAGGAATGTTCCGGAATTTGTGCCTATCGCAGCCTCTTCGGACCACATGTTTCTTGTTGGCCCTGGGAAAGATGCAGAACCACTGCCTGACTCAGTAAAGGACATCCTATTGGCCACAAGAGGTCCACCTACCCAAAAGCCTCCCTGCAATAACCCTATTGACATATTGTGCCATATTAATAGGATTTATGTTAGAGTTCAGAGAGGATTATTTGCCAGCTCTGATGCCTTCAGTTACCTGAAGTTTGGGTCCTGCCCCGTCAACCAAGCCACCGATAGTCACTTCTACCTGCTCTACCCCCTGATGGCTTGTGGTACTGTGATTACGGTGGGTGATTTGAACTGATGCATTCATTTTCACTGATCTTCAGTCAAACTAGATGCATTCAGGTCTGAATTAAGGATAATTATGAACTGTTCACAGGCCTGAGGTGTGGTGACTAATACTTGCCACCCATTTTCACTGATCTTCAGTCTAACCTGAGCTCACAAGATTCCTGCAGGTTAAAATCCTCCTTTTGGACTGGAGCCCCAGCAGCAGCCTAATTGTTCTTTTTCTTGTAGAGCTATGCTGACCGGGTGACCTTCACCAACAGGATCTCTTATAAACGGGGATCTACAGGGCCCATTGTGAGGGACTTCAACTTTGATGTTCCCCTCGAGTGTAGTTATAATCGGTAAGACCCCAGCCCACCCACTTGCCTTTCTCCATCTATTATTGCTTAAAACCACATGTGTACGTCATTGCACTGTCATCCACAAGCACTGGAGTTGGTGTATATCTCCAGTTCTGACTGGGCTTCTAACACTTCCTAAAGGCAAACCAAGGGAAATGTATCTCCATGGAGAAGCCCATCCTTAAACCTTGCTTGATGCTGCTGTCCTTGCAGGTTCCATCTCTCTTACAAGGTTGGCTTCTGGCCCACAGTAAGGGGTGGAACCGTATTCAGATCCCCTCACTTCAAAGACCTGGGTCACCCTCTCTCCCTATGATGGTAAGTGGGGAAACGAGACCAGAAGTACAGGGACGGATTGCAATTTTACAAACTATGACTTGGGTGTTTTAATGTTCTTGGAGGATGACATGATTCTGTTTCAGTCCATGGGACCGAGTTGACTCCAGGAAACGGCTACAAGCTTGGACAGCCCATGTTCTTTGAGGCTACGCTTGACTCTGCGCTGGCTCAAAGACCTGTGAGGGTGTACGTCAACAAGTGCTTTATAACCGTCTCTCCGTTGCTCACCTCTGTGCCACAATATACAGTGATTGACAACACTGGGTAAGGCCCACATGTCTGTGTATACAATATTGGTCTTTTTTTTTAAATGATCAGTCTAAGTTTGGGTTTTCTATCCCTGGGTAGTTGTATGGTTGATGGCCGGTACTCTGAGCTGTCACGATTCATCCTTCACACCACAAAGACCGTTTTAAAGTTTACGATTGGCAGCTTCATCTTTGAAGGGATTGCCAAAACGTCTACCCCAAAGGTATGGTTTTCTGTACGTTTATCATCAATGTATTCTATGATGTTGTTTTACTAATTGGAATTGTTACATAGGAACTCTACATGCATTGTGATATCTCAGTGGGAGATGTTACCCCGACTGAAAGTGCAAAGTCCTGCAACTACAATCCCGGAAGCAAAACGTAAGTGTTGAAACCTGCTAGTGGTCAAAGTTGAATGTCCCCAGGTAATTTATTTATCCATTTTGCAGGTGGACTGAGTTGTATGGTGATAATGCGGTCTGCTTTTGCTGTGACTCCATCTGTCCCCCACCACAACCAGGTGGGTTTTGCATACTTGTGCTGTGTATTCATTGACAACTCATGTACAAACCAAATGCTGGCTTTGTGGGCACTAACTATTGTAAACTGTCTCTCTAAAGCTTCACAGATGATAACCAGTCACTCCTGGAATGTGGATGACCCTGCTGATCCCAAGGAGCCTTCGCACCCTTCTCATCCCAAGAGGCCTTCTCATCCCAAGAGGCCTTCTCATCCCAAGAGGCCTTCTCATCCCAAGAGGCCTTCTCATCCCAAGAGGCCTTCTCATCCCAAGAGGCCTTCGCACCCTTCTCATCCCAAGGAGCCTTTGCACCCTTCTCATCCCCAGAACCCTGAGATCCCTTATCTTCCTCAGATCCCTTCTCTTCCTCTTCCCCAGATCCCTTCTCTTCCTCTTCCCCAGATCCCTTCTCTTCCTCTTCCCCAGATCCCTTATCTTCCTCAGATCCCTCCTCTTCCCCAGATCCCTTATCTTCCTCAGATCCCTCCTCTTCCCCAGATCCCTTATCTTCCTCAGATCCCTCCTCTTCCCCAGATCCCTTCTCTTCCTCTGATCCCTCCTCTTCCCCAGATCCCTTCTCTTCCTCTTCCCCAGATCCCTTATCTTCCTCAGATCCCTTCTCTTCCTCTTCCCCAGATCCCTTCTCTTCCTCAGATCCCTTCTCTTCCTCTTCCCCAGATCCCTTCTCTTCCTCAGATCCCTTCTCTTCCTCTTCCCCAGATCCCTTATCTTCCTCAGATCCCTTCTCTTCCTCAGATCCCTTCTCTTCCTCAGATCCCTTCTTATCCCCAGCACCCTAAGATCCCTTCTCTTCCTCATCCCCAGAAGCTTAAGATCCCTTCTCTTCCTCATCCCCAGAAGCCTTATCCCCAGCACCCTAAGATCCCTTCTCTTCCTCATCCCCAGAAGCCTCAGATCCCTTCTCTTCCTCATCCCTATTACAAGTTCCGTTCTCATCCCCAGTACCGTTCTCATCCCCAGCCCCAGCACCTTTCACATCCTCATCCCCAGCACCCTCAGAGCCCTTATCCTCAGCCCCAGCACCCTTATCCTCAGCACTCTCCTAGTAAGAACCCACCTTCTCGTCCTATGTCTGGTCGAGTTGGTATGGTTCCAATTGTACCGCCTTTTGGGAAGAGTGACTATAAAGGATTAGTTCCAGAGACTCCATCTGAGGAACTTGTTGGCTCCATGGAGTTCTGGAATGAGGACGACTATGTATGATGTAAGATTGTAAGGGATTTATTACAAAGAGCATTAGCATGTGTTGACATTTTCAAGAAATTACTTTGTTTTTTGTAGATTTTGTCAGGAAGCCATGTTTTACTTGTTTTAAATAAAACATTGATCATATCATAATTTGTCAAATTTATTTGGTACATATTATTGTATCGGCTCAGACATGTTCTTCAGCAACTCATGGAAATGCTTTAGTTTTAAAGTAAAGGCTTTTGTACCACAAGGGGGTGGAAGAGATTTACTGGCTTGGACTCTGCAAGCTCTTGAGACTACTTGTATTTGAAACCAGACTGTTACCAATAAATACCATGCCTCAACTTGTGCTCGGCAAGGCAGTTTTCCAGGAAACCCAACATGTCTTGAAGCCTATTGGTCAGTATTTCAGGGTGCCACATTAATGCTTCCTTAATTAAAAGGTAGTATAATGCGGGTGGTAATCTGTAAGACCACTTTTACCTGTCAACCCAGTTTTGCTTCTTGTGAAGGAAGATGGCAATTTCAAGACACAATGTGACGGCTTCTTGGGCAGATTCATATTGAGCGGTTTCAGAAAGTGGTCCTTGTATTTTTGGGAGCTCCTTAATGTCTTGATTGATTCTCCTAAACCCCCCCTCCCTCCCTTAGGAGCCATTAATAGACAAAGAGGGAAGCTTACGTGACTCAAGATGGAGGAGCTTGAAATTAGATACTAGGTGAGCAGTACTTAATAAGAAATACTAGACTTAACCAGAGCTAATGTGTTTCTTAAACACTACTAGAAGCATTAAAATGACTGGAGAAATGTTTTTAGGCTAATCTGAAAAGCACAATACTGCAGTAAGATCTCTGATTTACACTGAACCTGTCATTTCTGATAATTGTCTTACAGAAATTCCTCTACGTCATCAAAAGCTCTCTTCCAAAATCAATTGCATAGCCCTCCGAGCAGAGAATCTTTTGGCCATCTTGATCAGTTGTGATAAGGAACACTGGCAAAGCTATATTTATATTATCCTACCCCCCAATTTGCAGCTGGGATAGAGTATGAGCAAATAAAGGTTCCCGCAAGAGTAAAATGTGCGGCAGTGTGAGAGCAGACAGGTGTTGGTCCTTGAATTTGTCAACAATTATACGACCGTGTGTGGGACGACAGGGGCAGAAACACAAAACTCACACACACAAATACACACTATCAGCAGGCCCAGAAAGGAGGTCAGAGGTAAGGTACACAGGACCTATATCAAACCAAACATCCTGTAATATAAATGTGTAGGGTATATGTTCTTCACAGAAACTGAGCCAAGTCCAATGGTCCCACAGACCAAAACGCCACACAAGGGTTAAGAAATGGCTCAGATATAAATGAGCTCTGGTTGTTCTTATTCTTAAGTACTACTCACCTAGTATCTAATTTCAAGCTCCTCTGTCTTACACGTAAGCTTCCCTCTTTGGTGTCTATTAATGGCTCCTATAGGGAGGGAGGAGGGGGGTTTAGAAGAGTCAATCCAGACATTAAGGAGCCCCCAAAAATATTAGGACCACTTTCTGAAACAGCTCAATATAAATCTGCCCAAGAACTCCTGTCACATTAAGTGTCTTGAAATCGCTGTCTTCCTTCACAAGAAGCAAACTAGTTTGACAGGTATAAGTGGCCTTACAGATTACCACATCAAAACTGCATTATACCACCTAATTAAGGAACCATTTATGTGGCACCCTGAACAATTGACCAATAGGCTATGACATGACATGTTGGGTTTCCTGGAAAACTGCCTTGAGCAAAAGTTGAGTCATGCATTTAATGGTAACAATCTGGTTTCAAACAAGTCTGTCTCAAGAGCTTGCAGAGACCAAACTAGTAAATCTCTTCCACCCCCTTATGGAACAAAAAAAGCCTTTACTTAAACTGTAAAGCATTTCCATGAGTTGAAGAACATGTCTGAGCTGATACAAGAATATGCACCAAAATAATTAAATGTTGAGTGGATATGCAAGATTTAACTTGTACTTTAGACTTGTCATTCTGGGAGTAAGCCAGCTCAAAACACCCCAAATCAATTTGACAAATTAAGATATGATCAATGTTTTATTTAAAACAAATTCCACTTCACTGGTCATTTCTTCCTGACAGCATCTACAAAAAGTAATTTCTTGAAAAAAATCAACACATGCTAATGCCCTTTGTAATAATTCCCTTACAATATTACCATACATAGTCATTCCAGAACTCGATGGAGCCAACAAGTTCTTTAGATGGAGTCTCGGGAACTAATCCTTGACCAACTGGACCGGACTTAGGACGAGAAGGTGGGTTCTTACTAGGAAGGCTCTGAGGATGAGAAGGGTCCCAAGAGCCCTGAGGGCGCTGGGGATGAGAAGGGCCTTGAAGGCCTTGGGGCTGAGAAGGGCCTTGAAGGCCTTGGGGCTGAGAAGGGCCTTGAAGGCCTTGAGGGCGCAGGGGATGAAAAAGGCGCTGGGGATATGACCGGCGCTGGGGATGAGAACGGTACTGGGGATGAAAACGGTACTGGTAATAGGGATGAGGAGTAGCAGGGATCTGAGGATGAGGAGTAAAAGGGATCTGAGGGTCCTGGGGAAGAGAAGGGCGCTTGGGTATGAGAAGGGTGCGAAGGCCCCTTGGGATGAGAAGGCCGCTTGGGATGAGAAGGCTCCTTGGGATGAGAAGGCTCCTTGGGATGAGAAGGCTCCTTGGAATGAGAAGGGTGTGAAGGCTCCTTGGGATAAGAAGGGAGCGAAGGCTCCTTGGGATGAGAAGGGTGCGAAGGCTCCTTGGGATGAGAAGGGTGCGAAGGCTCCTTGGGATGAGGAGGGTGCTGGAGAGGAGAAGGGCACTTGGGATGAGAAGGGTGCGAAGGCTCCTTGGGATGAGGAGGGTGCTGGAGAGGAGAAGGGCACTTGGGATGAGAAGGGTGCGAAGGCTCCTTGGGATGAGAAGGGTGCAAAGACTCCTTGGGATGAGAAGGGTGCAAAGACTCCTTGGGATGAGAAGGGTGCAAAGGCTCCTCGGGATGAGGAAGGTGCTGGGGAAAAGGGCACTTGGGATGAGAAGGGTGCGAAGGCTCCTTGGGATGAGAAGGGTGCGAAGACTCCTTGGGATGAGAAGGGTGCAAAGACTCCTTGGGATGAGAAGGGTGCGAAGGCTCCTTGGGATGAGGAGGGTGCTGGAGAGTAGGGATCTGAGGGTGTTCCCACGAAGGGACAGTGCACCGAGGGTCATCCACATTCCAGGAGTGACTGGTTATCATCTGTGAAGCTTAAGAGAGACAGTTTACAATAGTTAATGCCCACAAAGCCAGCATTTTTTTTGTACACAAGTTGTGTATGAATGTACACAGCACAAGTATGCAAAACCCACCTGGTTTTGGTGGGGGACAGATGGAGTCACAGCAAAAGCAGACCGCATTATCACCATACAACTCAGTCCACCTGCAAAATGGATAAATAAATTACCTGGGGACATTCAACTTTGACCACTAGCAGGTTTCAATACTTACGTTTTGCTTCCGGGATTGTAGTTGCAGGACTTTGCACTTTCAGTCGGGGTAACATCTCCCACTGAGATATCACAATGCATGTAGAGTTCCTATGTAACAATTCCAATTAGTAAAACAACATCATAGAATACATTGATGATAAAAATTAAATAAAAAAAACCCATACCTTTGGGGTAGACGTTTTGGTCATCCCTTCAAAGATGAAGCTGCCAATCGTAAACTTTAAAACGGTATTTGTGGTGTGAAGGATGAATTGTGACTGCTCAGAGTACCGGCCATCAACCATACAACTACCCAGGGATAGAAAACCCAATCTTAGACTCATAATAAAAAATAAACAAAGAACAATATTGTATACGCAGACAAATGAGGGCCTTACCCAGTGTTGTCAATCACTGTATATTGTGGCACAGAGGTGAGCAACGGAGAGACGGTTATAAAGCACTTGTTGACGTACACCCTCACAGGTCTTTGAGCCAGCGCATTGTCAAGCGTAGCTTCAAAGAACATGGGCTGTCCAAGCTTGTAGCCGTTTCCTGGAGTCAACTCGGTCCCATGGACTGAAACAGAATCATGTCATCCTCCAAGAACATTAAAAAACCCAAGTCATAGTTTGTAAAATTGCAATCCGTCCCTGTACTTTGGTCTCGTTTCCCCACTTACCATCATAGGGAGTGAGGGTGACCCAGGTCTTTGAAGTGAGGGGTCTGAATACGGTTCCTCCCCTTACTGTGGGCCAGAAGCCAACCTTGTAAGAGAGATGGAACCTGCAAGGACAGCAGCATCAAGCAAGGTTTAAGGATGGGCTTCTCCCATGGAGATACATTTCCCCTGGTTTGCCTTTAGGAAGTGTTAGAAGCCCAGTCAGAACTGGAGATATACACCAACTCCAGTGCTTGTGGATGACAGTGCAATGACGTACGCATGTGGTTTTAGGCAATAATAGATGGAGAAAGGCAAGTGGGTGGGCTGGGGTCTTACCGATTATAACTACACTCGAGGGGAACATCAAAGTTGAAGTCCCTCAAAATGGGCCCTGTAGATCCCCGTTTATAAGAGATCCTGTTGGTGAAGGTCACCCGGTCAGCATAGCTCTACAAGAAAAAGAACAATTAGGCTGCTGCTGGGGCTCCAGTCCAAAAGGAGGATTTTAACCGGCAAGAATCTGATGTGAAACCTAATCTTGTGAGCTCAGGTTAGACTGAAGATCAGTGAAAATGGGTGGCAAGTATTAGTCACCACACCTCAGGCCTGTGAACAGTTCATAATTATCCTTAATTCAGACCTGAATGCATCTAGTTTGACCGAAGATCAGTGAAAATGAATGCATCAGTTCAAATCACCGACCGTAATCACAGTACCACAAGCCATCAGCGGGTAGAGCAGGTAGAAGTGACTATCGGTGGCTTGGTTGACGGGGCAGGACCCAAACTTCAGGTAACTGTAGGCATCAGAGCTGACAAATAATTCTCTCTGAACTCTAACATAAATCCTATTAATATGGCACAATATGTCAATAGGATTGTTGTAGGGAGGCTTTTCGGTAGGTGGACCTCTTGTGGCCAATAGGATGTCCTTTAATGAGTCAGGCAGTGGTTTGGCATCTTTTCCAGGGGCAACAAGAGACATCTGGTCCGAAGCGGCTGCGATAGGCACAAATTCCGGAACCTTCCTGGCTTCTGGATGGCTGCCTGGCCGTTTTTGTGGTACTAACCTTGCCGCTTCATCTTGCTCGATTTCTCTCTCCATCTCTGACCAGAGGGCTTCAGGTGACTGCCCAAAAACATTTTTAAATGTAAGGCAGTAGGCAGAGGTTATCATAAACATAAGCAGCAAGAATCCTTTCACCCCCATTTTAAGACCAAACGCTTCGATAAACGAGAAGGAAGGCTCTGCGTGCGTTTATACTGAAACACAGTGATGGTAATTGATTACACCTGCAGATGATACCAATTATGCTAAACCAATAAATCCATTAATTTCCGAGATTTATTATCATTTTTACAATCAAATAAATGTATGGGTTGCTTTCATATCAGCTAAATCACAAAGGAAAGACTCAAAGTCTAGCTGCACACTATTCCAGATAGTTTTTTAATATGACATTTATTTCTGAACCCTTTTTTTCTCGAAGGGGACGTATGCCGGAAGTCGTGACAGACAGTCGGCATTCAAAAGTTAACTAGCTTGCTAGAAAATCTCTGTGGGGTTCAGACATGTTCGTACAACATAAATATTATACGAATCTCTCTGCCAACTAAATGACAACTGCGTCCAAGATCTCATTGTGCTTGACTATTGAATACAATCATGTATAATCGAAGCAGTCAGTTTGCACGTATCGCGGTTATAACGCAATGAGAAAGGCTCGTGCGTGCTACTGCTCGGGAGGACTCGATATGAAACGAGTGTGAAGTTAACACCGCTCAATTTGTGATTCATCTGTTATTCGGCTGTTGTTTTCGACTTGTCTGAGTAACCCATCCTACGCGCAGGCTGACTGCATTAAAATCGCATGCCTTTGAACCTGTATGAAGAGCCATGTGAAATACTGAAGAACCTGCATGCTTCACAAAATACATTTCCTTGGTAATCATAGCTGTTATTTCCTCAAATTGCGAATTTTAAGGATTTTGTGTTGAAAATATGATCTGATATCTGATATTTACACATATAACCGACACACTTCTTTTGAATTCTATAACAAAGAAGGTATAATGTGAGACTTCTGTCTCCCCTTCGTTTGGTTGCGATATCAAGACGAAATCCTTCACGTTTTGATTCGGAGTAATACACGCTGGGGGGTCGCGGTGGGGTCTCAGGGGGGGCGCGAGCGGCAGGGGGGATTTAGTGTTTTTTTTTACGTTAATTTTTTTTTATATATATCAGGAATATACATTTGCCCAGAGAATCATTTGCTCTTGTTTTTGTGTTTTGAGATTATCACAGACTGAAAGGTCTTGTTTAAATGTTACAAATTGAGTTAATAAACTTGGAAATTGTTTTAAGATGTTGCAGATGTCAGCAAATGTTATTAATCTATTTTAATAATAAGGTGATTGTATGCAGAATGCTGGTGCTAGCAACTCAAACTCATATATAACTCTTATACAGATAAATAAATAAATATTAGCAGGTTCTCAATAGTAGGCTATTTCAATTTAGGGGGGTCGCGAAAAAATTCCAGTCTCCTAGGGGGGGCATGACAGAAAATAATTGAGAAGCATTGCGCCAGGGGATGCCTTTGCAGAGAGTCATGCATCGGGTCGCACAACAGGTTTTGCATAATTTGTATTATCTGCAGGTGAAATCAATTACCATCGCTGTGTTGCACTATAAACGCACGCAGAGCCTTCCTTCTCGTTTATCGTAGCGGTTGGTCTTAAAATGGGGGTGAAAGGATTCTTGCTGCTTATGTTTATGATAACCTCTGCTTACTGCCTTACATTTAAAAATGTTTTTGGGCAGTCACCTGAGGCCCTCTGGTCAGAGATGGAGAGAGAAATCGAGCAAGATGAAGTGGCAAGGTTAGTACCACAAAAACGGCCAGGCAGCCTTCCAGAAGCCAGGAAAGTTCCAAAATTTGTGCCTATCGCTGCCTCTTCGGACCAGATGTCTCTTGTTGGCCCTGGGAACGATGCCAAATCACTGCCTGACTCATTAAAGGACATCCTATTGGCCACAAGAGGTCCACCTACCCAAAGGCTTCTCTACAACAATCCTATTGACATATTGTGCCATATTAATAGGATTTATGTTAGAGTTCAGAGAGAATTACTTGCCAGACCTGATGCCTACAGTTACCTGAAGTTTGGGTCCTGCCCTGTCAACCAAGCCACCGATAGTCACTTCTACCTGCTCTACTCCCTGATGGCTTGTGGTACTGTGATTACGGTGGGTGATTTGAACTGATGCATTCATTTTCACTGATCTTCGGTCAAACTAGATGCATTCAGGTCTGAATTAAGGATAATTATGAACTGTTCACAGGCCTGAAGTGTGGTGACTAATACTTGCCACCCATTTTCACTGATCTTCAGTCTAACCTGAGCTCACAAGATTCCTGCAGGTTAAAATCCTCCTTTTGGACTGGAGCCCCAGCAGCAGCCTAATTGTTCTTTTTCTTGTAGAGCTATGCTGACCGGGTGACCTTCACCAACAGGATCTCTTATAAACGGGGATCTACAGGGCCCATTGTGAGGGACTTCAACTTTGATGTTCCCCTTGAGTGTAGTTATAATCGGTAAGACCCCAGCCCACCCACTTGCCTTTCTCCATCTATTATTGCTTAAAACCACATGTGTAGGTCATTGCACTGTCATCCACAAGCACTGGAGTTGGTGTATATCTCCAGTTCTGACTGGGCTTCTAACACTTCCTAAAGGCAAACCAAGGGAAGTGTATCTCCATGGGGAAGCCCATCCTTAAACCTTGCTTGATGCTGCTGTCCTTGCAGGTTCCATCTCTCTTACAAGGTTGGCTTCTGGCCCACATTGAGGGGAAGCACCGTATTCAGATCCCTCACTTCAAAGACCTGGGTCGCCCTCACTCCCTATGATGGTAAGTGGGGAAACGAGACCAGAAGTACAAGGACGGATTGCAATTTTACAAACTATGACTTGGGTGTTTTAATGTTCTTGGAGGATGACATGATTCTGTTTCAGTCCATGGGACCGAGTTGACTCCAGGAAACGGCTACAAGCTTGGACAGCCCATGTTCTTTGAGGCTACGCTTGACTCTGCGCTGGCTCAAAGACCTGTGAGGGTGTATGTCAACAAGTGCTTTATAACCGTCTCTCCGTTGCTCACCTCCGTGCCACAATATACAGTGATTGACAACACTGGGTAAGGCCCACATTTGTCTGTATACAATATTGTTCTTTTAATTTTTTTTATTATGAGTCTAAGATTGGGTTTTCTATCCCTGGGTAGTTGTATGGTTGACGGCCGGTACTCTGAGCAGTCACAATTCATCCTTCACACCACAAAGACCGTTTTGAAGTTTACGATTGGTAGCTTCCTCTTTGAAGGGATGGCCAAAACGTCTACCCCAAAGGTATGGTTTTCTGAACGTCAAAAAAAAATCATCAATATATTCTATGATGTTGTTTTAATAATTGGAATTGTTACATAGGAACTCTACATGCATTGTGATATCTCAGTGGGAGATGTTACCCCGACTGAAAGTGCAAAGTCCTGCAACTACAATCCCGGTAGCAAAACGTAAGTGTTGAAACCTGCTAGTGGTCAAAGTTGAATGTCCCCAGGTAATTTATTTATCCATTTTGCAGGTGGACTGAGTTGTATGGTGATAATGCGGTCTGCTTTTGCTGTGACTCCATCTGTCCCCCACCAAAACCAGGTGGGTTTTGCATACTTGTGTTGTGTACATTCATTGACAACTCGTGTACAAACCAAATGCTGGCTTTGTGGGCACTAACTATTGTAAACTGTCTCTCTAAAGCTTCACAGATGATAACCAGTCACTCCTGGAATATGGATGACCCTGCTGATCCCAAGGAGCCTTCGCACCCTTCTCGTCCCAAGAGTCCTTCTCGCTCTACTCGTCCCAAGAGGCCTTCTCACTCTACTCATCCCAAGAGTCCTTCTCGCTCTACTCGTCCCAAGAGTCCTTCGCACCCTTCTCGTCCCAAGAGTCCTTCTCGCTCTACTCATCCCAAGAGTCCTTCTCGCTCTACTCATCCCAAGAGTCCTTCTCGCTCTACTCATCCCAAGAGTCCTTCTCGCTCTACTCATCCCAAGAGTCCTTCTCGCTCTACTCATCCCAAGAGTCCTTCTCGCTCTACTCGTCCCAAGAGTCCTTCGCACCCTTCTCGTCCCAAGAGTCCTTCTCGCTCTACTCATCCCAAGAGTCCTTCGCACCCTTCTCGTCCCAAGAGTCCTTCTCGCTCTACTCATCCCAAGAGTCCTCACTCTACTCGTCCCAAGAGGCCTTCTCACTCTACTCGTCCCGAGAGGCCTTCTCACTCTACTCGTCCCGAGGGGCCTTCTCGTCCCGAGGAGCCTTCTCGTCCCGAGGAGCCTTCGCACCCTTCTCGTCCCGAGGAGCCTTCTCGTCCCGAGGAGCCTTCGCACCCTTCTCGTCCCGAGGAGCCTTCTCGTCCCGAGGAGCCTTCGCACCCTTCTCGTCCCGAGGAGCCTTCTCGTCCCGAGGAGCCTTCGCACCCTTCTCGTCCCGAGGAGCCTTCGCATCCTTCTCGTCCCGAGGAGCCTTCTCGTCCCGAGGAGCCTTCGCATCCTTCTCGTCCCGAGGAGCCTTCTCGTCCCGAGGAGCCTTCGCACCCTTCTCGTCCCGAGGAGCCTTCGCACCCTTCTCGTCCCAAGGAGCCTTCGCACCCTAGTAAGAACCCACCTTCTACTCATAAGTCCGGTCCAGTTGGTATGGTTCCAATCGTACCACCTTTTGGGAAGCGTGACTATCAAGGATTAGTTCCATGGAGTCCATCTGAGGATCTTGATGGCTCCTTGGAGTTCTGGAATCAGTACGACTATGTATGGTAAGATTGAAAGGGAATTGTTACAAAGAGCATTAGCATGTTTTGACATTTTCAAGAAATTACTTTTTGTTTTTTTGTAGATGCCGTCTACAATGGAGGAAATTACCAGTGAAGTGCAACTTGTTTTAAATAAAACATTGATCATGTCTTAATTTGTCCAATTTATTTGGGGTGTTTTGACCTGGCATACTTTCAGAATGACAAGCAGCTTAATCTTGCATATCCACTCAAGATTTACATTTACATTTAGTCATTTAGCAGACGCTCTTATCCAGAGTGACTTACAGTAAGTACAGGGACATTTCCCTGAGGGAAGTAGGGTGAAGTGCCTTGCCCAAGGACACAACGTCATTGTTCATGGCCAGGAATCAAACCATCAACCTTCTGATTAATATCCCGATTCTCTGACCTCCATCTGAAGATTTCATTCTTTTGGTGCATATTCTTGTATCAGCACAGACATGTTCTTCATCAACTCATGAAAATGCTTTACAGTTGTAAAGTAAAGTTTTTTTTGTACCACAAGGGGGTGGAAGAGATTTACTTGCTTGGCCTCTGCAAGCTCTTGAGACAGACTTGTGTTTGAAACCAGACTGTTACCAATAAATGCATGACTCAACAACTTGTGCTCAAGGCAGTTTTCCAGGAAACCCAACAAGTCTTCAAGCCTATTGGTCAATTGTTCAGGGTGCCACATTAATGGTTCCTTAATTAGAAGGTGGTATAATGCAGTTTTGATGTGGTAATCTGTAAGGCCACTTATACCTGTCAAACCAGTTTGCTTCTTGTGAAGGAAGACAGCAATTTCAAGACACTTAATGTGACAGGAGTTCTTGGGCAGATTCATATTGAGCTGTTTCAGAAAGTGGTTCTCGTAAGGTGCAAATGACAGTTCCCAGAAGGTGTCTGAACAATTGTTAACATTTTTGGTTGAAGCAGCGATGACAAAGTATGTCGCTGTACCTTTAAACTCTACCACGGGTGTAATATTAAAGGTTATAACTTTTCCTGATCTGAATCTGACTGTCAGAGCACCAGGAACACCAGCATTGGAAAATGTTAACTCAAACTCATATTTGTGGGAGATGTATTCCCAAGCTTGTCTTAACTCTCTCTGGAACCATTTTAGAACTTGTGTTTTGGAAAGGTAAGGTGTGGTTGGTGACAAAAATGGGTTATCTGATTTCTTACCTATGTCAACCACCTTTTCTTCACTATGTAATAAGCAAAGCATGTCTATATCAGTATTACCACAAGGGCAGCCATTTTGTTTCTCAACACCTTTCTCCATTTTAATTCTACCATAGCCTTCCATGCCTGCTGGTATTTCCCCACCCTGGCTGCCCCAGAATTCAAACTGGAAATGGTATGGATCCAATGGTACAATGGGAATCATGATGTCACATGCACAAAACCTGAACGCACCTTCCACCATTACAAAGTCCTCCATCACCATGCCAACCGCCCTGTCACTCAAACTTCTCATGGCACACAATAGATCGCTGGCAAAACCCTCCACAAACTCGGCCACCCGGTATCTCTCATTGGGTGAGAGTTTGACACATTTGTCATATAAACGTTTCAGAGTACTACTGTCTGGCAGCGATACCTCAGCTGAGAGTCTACTCTCTCGCAATACGTTTGTGTTTTCAGACTGGACATCTTTACTTTGGTTCATCTGCAGTTTCTTTCTGTAATATTTGATGGAAAAGTGGATCACGGAAATGAGGGAGTATGTGTTCCAAAGGTACCAGAGATAATCGTTCTCCGTGTCAGTCACCTGCTTCCGTCTTCCTTTGTCTTTCTCTGATGGTTCTGTGAGCATTTGTGGTGGTACTTTGTGTTCTGGAAACACTTCCTGATGGTTCTCAACTGCTTTTGTCTGGTCCTCCCTGGAAGGCTTTGTGCAGAGTTTTGGGGGATCGATTTGGACTTCGTGAAGCACTTCCTGATGATTCTCAACTGCTTTTGTCTGGTCCTCCCTGGAAGGCTTTGTGCAGAGTTTTGGGGGATCGATTTGGACTTCGTGAAGCACTTCCTGATGATTCTCAACTGCTTTTGTCTGGTCCTCCCTGGAAGGCTTTGTGCAGAGTTTTGGGGGATCGATTTGGACTTCGTGAAGCACTTCCTGATGATTCTCAACTGCTTTTGTCTGGTCCTCCCTGGAAGGCTTTGTGCAGAGTTTAGGGGGATCGATTTGGACTTTAGGGGGATCATTTGTCGGAACTACTTTCGGATTTACTGAAGGTATATCGTGGTTAATCTCGACTTCCTGAAAAAACATGTTCTCCATACTAGGAACATCGCTATCCAATGAAGACAGACCCTCATCAATGAAAGGATCGATGACGGCGTTGGAATGATCAGACTGTCCCACAGGTGACGAGGCGACGTCTGAATCTGCTGCGTCTTCATTTACCTCTGTCACCTTGGTCTCTTTTTCTTCAGTGTCCTCGTCTAAAAGGGTTGGCTTTACTTGATCATCCTCAAGGCCTTCCAGAGAACGATATTGGTCGGATTGAGCCACGTCGTCGCCATGTTGGTCAGCCTTTGGTTCATTGGTGTTCACTGGTTGGACGGTTACAAGAGACTCATCTTGGTCCTCCTCTGGTGCTTCCTGATTGACCACGGTCATTTCCTGGTCTATCTTTTCCATCTCCTTTAACAGCCAATCCTGTCGCAGCTGCATACCCGTTGCTACATCATCCTCCTGGTCCATGGTCCTTGGCTCCTCGCTAGGATACAGTATTAGACCAACAGCCACCACCAGCACCCGAAGAATGGTATCTTGCATCCTAAAAGCATGTTCAAGAGGCAGAGAAATATGAACCATGCCATGTTACTTTCAAACAAACTGTCAAATTGTTGCTTCAAACCTACCATTGCACAGTGAAATCAGCATTTATTGATTGGTATTCAGTGTATTCAGTGTACAGCACTATATGTTGAAATGTGTAAATCCAATGAATGGATCTGGCAAGTGCTAGCCGAAAACAACGTCTTTAGCGCAACGATTGAAAGCAGCTATAGGGGAAGTCAGTTCCTTCCTGTCAGAAAAGCATTTACCTTTTGACTCGAATACACAATATTTTACGCTATGACTAATATGAGACTTGAAAGGTTTAAAGTATAATTACACCGTTAATATTTTCAGATATTGAAGTGCGCTAACCTGTCAAGCGTTTCGAACAGCAAAGCTGATCATGTGGAACAGCAGGAAGCCGGAGGGAGACGAACCAAACCTTGCACGACAACGGGCTGTTTTATCTCTTCCTATTTTACTTGTGGTTGTAGGTCGTCTTGCATGACTTACTTCCTGAGTACCCTGCCCCTGGGCCGTGCAACACTTTCCTCTGCAGTACACAGCTCAGACCGGATGGTATTGACTTCCTCTACAGCTTAGTTACAGTTCAAGGCCTACAGTAAAACAGTGTCGGGTAGAGTGACAACAGAGAAATGACCATTAAACATTTTCAGCTATTCATTCAGTTTATATAACAAGCCGTCATTGAAACATAACTGTATTCAAACTGTAGTCATGACTACATAACTACATACTACAGTACATAACTACTATACTGGTTCTCTGTTTGGTGGCTTCAATATAAGATGTATGGCTGGTTTCTAGGTGTGTGTATCACTGCCAACTCTTGACGTTAAGGCAACTCATTCCTTCGTTGGCTTGCATGACTTAAATGCTTTGTATGATGGGCATTATCACGCTATGAATGTAAGATCGTACATGCCTCATTGACAAATCTGTTGAATGTAAGGCCAACGATGCAAAGCTGGGTTCTTGAGTGTTTCATTGTTGTGTAAACTGAAACACACTCTTTTCTCTTTGCATAGGGTTCCAACTGGTTTATCCAGCTAGGTCTCATTCTGTAGGGTGAAGTTGGTGCCACAAGAAACAAGTATTAGGCTATAAGTATAAATTGCCACAAATATGGCTCTAGATAATGATGAGAGTAGTATATTCGGGGAAAAAACGATGTGTTATGAACACAAAGATTGTCCCTTTTCAGCAGAGACAGTGATTTTGCTACCATTGACACAATAAACAAATACGGAGGATCAAGAATCATTTGAATATTTAAAAAATACAAAGAAATTGCATTCAGCTAAAGTGCATACTGTGTTTCTGTGAAAAGATCCTCAGTTCTTCTGTAAAATAAACACAAACGTTTTACCTCCTTGAAACTCCAAAATGACAGAAGGTAGGTTCACAGAATGTGTTTTTCCGAGGCCGTAGAATGTTTGCTTTTGGGACAATGGTGTTGGGAATCCTGTTACATCACAGAACAATGTCGAGCAGGTGCTTGCGATGGGAGGGGCTTGCTGACAAATTATGTGGTCTACCTTCTCCTCATCCCCACACGAAGAGTTCTGAAAAGAAATATTCTCTGAATCACCAAGGATCAGTGGTACCAAATTCTAACAATGAGCAAGGGAGACTTCAAAACCTGTATATTAGGTATACTAGTCACGTTTCAATAATATCTTCACAGTTCTTGGCACCCCTGTACCAGGAGACAGAAAAACAAAGTAAGTAATAGCTTTTTTTTCTGACTCTGAAATAAATCTATTTCCGGACAAGTTGTCCACTTTGTTTACCTCAAGTGCTCAAACGATCGATGTGTCACTGAGAAGCTGTTTAGAATCAGTCCACCTGTAATTACTCGAGATGTCTCGACAAATTCACCATTGATTTGAGTGGGTCTGAAGACACTTCTATCAAATCTATTTATCTGTTTAAAGTAATAGGATTTTGACCCTTTAACAAATGGAAAATGGGTTGTGCTTGAATCATACAGCATATCAAAGTGAAAAATTGTGACTTGAGTTGTAAGTTTCCATGGACAGTGTTGCAGTGCCAGGGGTTTAATATCCACACCGCGGTGTAATAACCCACACCTACTGGACTACAGGACCCTATCAAGTTTTGTATTTTGCCTTCTACAGACTACGTTATCTTTCATAAAGCCTGCAAAAAAACAGCTCTATCAAGATGGATAAATTCCGTATGATGTTCCAGTTCCTTCAGTCCAACCAGGAGTCCTTCATGAATGGGATCTGTGGTATCATGGCTCTGGCCAGTGCCCAGCTGTACTCTGCCTTTGAGTTCAGCTGTCCCTGCATTCCTGAATACAACTACTCGTACGGCATTGGACTCCTGGTGGTGCCACCCAATTTGGTTCTTCCTCCTGGGGTTCGTCTTGAACAACAACGTATCCATGCTAGCCGAGGAATGGAAAAGGCCGACGGGGAAACGGCAGAAAGACCCCACCATCCTCCGCTACATGTTTGTCTCCATCACGCAGCGCTCCTTGATTGCGCCCGCGGTGTGGATAGCTGTGACGCTGATGGACGGTAAGAGCTTCCTGTGTGCGTTTAGTGTCGACTTGGACATCTACCAGTATGGGAATGCCACCCTCATCCAGGACATGTCAGAGGTGGAGCAAATCAAACTTTTGGCCAAGATCCCGTGCAAGAATATTTTTGACCAGCCTGAGGTGATGTCGAGAGAAGCTGCTGCCCGATACATTAAATGTATCTCACAGGTACGTCTGTTCTATCATGCTGTTTTTACTGTTGTAGCCTAACCAGGTGTTATATTCATGTTGGTCTTTGTGGCTTAGAAAACCTTTGACATAACTGATATCGTGACAATTACTAATAAACTCTGTTTTATTGATTTCAAGGGATTCGGCTGGGTCTTCCTGCTGTTGATGACTTTAGTGGCCTTCATGATCAGAGCCATACGACCGTGCTTCACCCAGGCGGCCTTTCTCAAGACCAAGTACTGGTCGCACTACATCGACATCGAGCGGAAGATGTTTGACGACACGTGCAAGGAGCACGCCAAGAGCTTCGCCAAGGTCTGCATCCACCAGTACTTCGAGAGCATCAGTGGAGAAATGCGCAGCTTCCACCGCCATCGCTCCAGAAAAGACGACAGCGACGACGAAGACGACGAGAAGAAGAAGAGTGACGAGGACAAACTTCTGGGGATTCGCGCCCAGGAGGATATGAATAAAGTTTTGTGGAACTGGCACACGTGTAAACCGCCTCTCGCCCTGAGAAAGGAGCAACCCGACGGCCAAGACAGTGATAGACTTCAGGAAGAGGCTAGTAGGAGGCCTAATGGTTATGCCAATGGACACACCCATGAGGTGGCAAAGAAGGAGTGGGCTGTGTACTACAGTAAGGTTTGAACATTTCAGTAGTAAACACTTCATATCGATTTTTTTTTCATTCATGAGGAATTTGTGTTTGGTGATAAACTCAACAGGGAAATCTTACTTGAATTTTGTAATTGTATTTGTGTTATTTGTACTAAAAAATCGTATTTATTTTATTTGAGCAATTTGTTGTTGCTTCCTGTATTGGTGTGTGTTTTAAATTATTTTAAATTGCCATAAAGCAATCTTTGCCCAGGATGTATGACTTGTAGCAGTCAGCATGTTTGTTCCAAAAGAGGTCTGTTGGAAGTTTGGAAAGAAGACTTTTCTGATTGTTGTCACATTAGACGCTTGCCTATGATCAAACATAGGAAGATTTGAGAGCTATGACCTTATTTAATCTAAACAGGTCAGGACACAGTATATGTATGGTTAAATATGCTTTTCAAACCATGAAGAAAACTTAAAAAAAGAAATGTTGTCTGTTATATCATAGCTATTTCATCTTCAGATTGTCCGTCGTTTTTTGACAACCTTTTGTAATGGAGCAATTTTAAACCAAAGCGGTCTCATGACAGCACTGGTCTTAGGTGCTTATTTCCATCACATAATGCCTTGTCAGGCCTTCATATGCAAACAGGGAACCCATTCTCACTCACTGGCTCAACAATTTACATGATGGTAAATAAGGTCATCATTTGCATGTCGCTCCTCATACCTCACTTTCACAAAAGCTTTCAGGTAAAGTGCTTTCCGATCAGTCAGGTGGGTCTCAAGCAATCATCTTACCTGTTTGTTTTTTTACAGAGCTTTCAACTGTGTTTTCCTTAAATGGAATATGCAATTCTGTCAGTGTCAAACGCCCTCTGCATGATAATATGTTTGACTTTTGTCATGAGTTTCAGGCCGACTGAATCACTGCTGCTTTCTCTTTCACATCCACTAGGGGGCGAGCTACGGCTTAATCTTTGTTTCCGAACGCTGCAATGCTAGTCAACAACAGGCCTAAAAGGCAGCCAGCATACCAGGTCCATGCATCCACGCAAGTACACACATCAATGGCATCTTTGATTTGAACCCACACTTACACTCCAACGCCCAACAGTCCAACACAGCACTACATATTTTCTTAATTATCCAGCTATGAAGCAATGCAGCTGTAAAAGCATCCATTTAGAGCTGATGTCATAGTTATAGGGAGGAAGGAATGATATGAGTCCCTTGTATCCCATATAAACACTCCTTCTTTCCTGGTCTCGCCTCTCCCCTTTGCCTTCTATGTTGTCTCCTCTCCTCCTCTCCTCTCCTCCCCCGCCACTGAGAGTCAACAGTCAACATGGAAATCCATCCAGCTTCACCCAAAGCCTACAGCAGCTGTTACCTCTGAACCAACTGGCAGGAGTGGCTGGCTGTATGACTGTCGGGCTGACTGTTGGTGTGGGGGTGGATGCATCTTGCCTTTGTCCATGCAGGCCATCTCATTTTCCTCCCTCTCTCTCTCTCTCTCTCTCTCTGTGCCTTTCTTTCTTTCTTTGACTGTGTGCAAAGACTTCCTCTCTGTCTGTGAAACATACTCTTTCCAACTCTGTCTAAATCACATCCTGTGTCACTGTCTACCTCTCTTCTTCTCCCCCCCCCCTCTCTCTCTCTCTCTCTCTCCTCTCTCTCTCTCTCTCTCTCTCTCTTTCTTCTGTGGCCGGGTGCAATCTTTTACAGCACAATGGGCGACATGTTTATATATAGATCAAAAGAAGCAGAGCTGAAAAATAATCAGGCTTTATATCTGACAAAGCTCCCTTCTGCCTGAGCTCTGCAGAGCAGCGCTGCAGCACAGCCTGTGATACAGCACTTGTTTTGACTCCCAGGACCGGCCTCCACTTCATTCTGCTGCTTTTGTTATGACTGTCTGTCGACAGCAGCATTGCACATGTGACTGACCTAGACCTTAAGAAATGTTCACCAACGCATACACACACACAGTAACACGACAGTAACAAATACACATGCATGGCGAAAGCATCATACACCACTAGGCACACACACATGAGAAACACACACACACCGTAGCAGACGTCAAAGTCTGGCCCCCTCTGCCTTTCTCCCGCCTATCCCTGCTGTCGTCTCTCCGGGGGAGGGAGGGACGAGCGAGGGATTGGAGGACGGAGGGAGAGAGGGAGGGCTGAGAGAAGAGGCAAGGGGAGGGGACAGAGGAGAGTTGCGAGGCAAATGAACGGTCACATGATCAAGGATCTGTTTACAAACGGAGAGCTGAGGAAAGAAGAGCAGAGGAGGGCAGAGAGAGAGAGAGAGAGAGAGAGAGAGAGAGAGAGAGAGAGAGAGAGAGAGAGAGAGAGAGAGGAAGAGAGAGCAGGGGAATAGGAACTGCTGTTATAGACAAGAGTCTCTGGACACCATTATGGATTGAGAGGAAAGAGAAGGGAAGTCTGCCATAACAAAGCCAGCTGAAGGTGGGAGAACCCTTACCACAACACACACACACACACACACCACTGACTGGCAGACATAGCCTTTTGTCTCTGATTTTTCTCAATCGAAGCAGCAGATGGTTAGAGGGAGAGAAGGAACTCCCCCCCCCCACCCCCCACCTACGTGCACACACAAACTGGCACACACACACACACACACATAAACACATACACTAGCAAAATACCAAGCCCATCTTGGGGACTGTTTTGGTCTGAGCTGCTTCTGGTTCGGAGGACATCACATCTCCTTGGATGAGGAATACCCCTCGGAAGATCAGAAAGATTGGAGGAAGAGGAGGAGGGAGCGAAAGAGGAGAGGAGAGAGAGGGATGAGGCTTGTGAAAATCCTCGGTTAAAAAGAGGCTTTGGAGGAGGACAAAGCAAGTGACTAATGCCTGCAAATTACCCTCATTGGACTAAGAGGTCTCGTTCGGATTGCTGGATGTCATCGATCTGAAGTGTTAAAGGTTCGGTACCGGACGCCAACTGAACCCAAGGGTCCATTTTGAAATAAGTGTAAGTGTTACTAAAATATATATATTGCTGTTTTAAATGTGGTCAAAATCAACTCATGTCCTTCCAAATTTGTGAATGATGACATCACACAAACAATGGAGAAGAGCACATACTGAGTGAAAGAGAAGCAACGAGAATTCTTTGTTTTGACAGTGTTCATGATGGTGATGTCATCATTATCACTAAGAGGCAGGAGCACATAAGGTCTGCAATCCCAGTCCCAATCCCAGTCCCAAATCTCCCAATCTGAACCCGGGCAGGGGGGTTGATCTAATCCAGATTGGGGAATGCTGCACACGGACTGCTGAGCTGACAAACCTGCACAGCTCAAGGATTTGAGGGAGAAAAAAAATCAGCAATCTTCATGTTTTGTCGTTGGAGAAGCTTTTACACCCTTGACGTGGAGTCTCCTCTAGCCCCGGCCAAGTGACTTGTTTTGGGCTTGGAGCTCCAGAGATCCAGGCTCCTGGGCTCCAGAGAAGTTCCAGGCAGCGATCTTGGCTCATGCCCAGGTCCCCTGCTCTTCTAACAGGGTCTGAATTTACTGGTGCTGCCCTGGGAGTCAAATTTCATGCAACCATTCCAATGGTGTAACGGTAAGTCGATTTTTACATCCTCTGCCAAAGACTTACCATAAAATGCACTGCTTGTATGCTAGCTTTTGCTAACTAGTCATACCTACAACTCCAACATTCAGCTATGACTAACTGAGTAACAGATGCACTTGAGAAATATGCTAAGTCATATGCTAAGCTGCTGGTATAGTGTTAAGGAAAGTGGGACTGGCACTTGAAATGAGATGTATTTCTAAAGGTCATGTTTATCATACAGAACAACCATAACAAGTAGCATGTAACCAAGTGTGTTGTAACTCCACACCACAGAACCAAAAGCCAATTTCAAGCAAGCTAACAACAATTAAATATTTGCCTGAAGACAACAAGATCTATGTTGGTGCTATAATGTCAACTACAACACTTACAGCAACAGTTTTAATCAGTTGTAAGAGCCCCACCACCCACCAACCCCCTTGCCCCCCCTCCCCTTCCAACACACTCCTCTCTTCCCCCATCCCCCATGACAAATTATCTAAACCATACCCCCCACAGTGTGCAAGCTGTATCCATTCAGTCACTCTAAAGAAGGGTCCCATTGACATTCGAGGCTGGCAAAGGGCATCCGTGGTGCAAATTAATAAGAGCACATGGGGGGGCATATGGAAGTGGGGGTTCCTGTACCTTTGTCTCGCCAAATGGTGCTTCCCGTCCCCAGAGAGTCTGCCGATGAATAGAGACCAACCGATGACAGACACACCACGCACACACAGTTACCCTCCTCCCCAACCCTGCATACACCCACTAGCCACCTCTGTGGAGTCTGTGGAACAGATGGTGGTGGGGCGGAAGTGGCTCTGTGGCTCTCTGTGTTTGTCTTGTTCACAGACGATTAGACTCCATTCCCCACCCACCGGCCTCCTGCTCCACCCAACCCAGACCCGGCCTCCGCGAGCCCCCCGGCCACCAGCCCTAAACCCAGTCTCCCAAAGCCAGCCCTTAACCCTAACCTCCTGCTAGCCCCAGCCTCCAGCCATAGCCCCTGCCCCACACTCCATTAACCCCAGCCTCTGGCCCCTAACCTCCAACCCATTCCTCAGTCATTTTGCCAGGCCTCTGGCCCCGAACCTCCAGCCATAACCCAACTACAACCTGTGCCCCGAGTCCCCCAGTCCCCCAAGCTACAGTCCGGTCTGGAGCAGATTAAAGAGCAACAGAACTATAGGTGGAATTCTGGGCCAAATGCCAGAAGTTTCCTCACCAAATATTTGCCTGATGTTTATTGGTTGATACAAAGGCCTTAATGGGCACAGGGCCTGGAAGGGATCCTTGTTTGTGGCTCTGAGAGTGGGCTTGAATTTAATATGCTATGCTACTGCTATGAATTGAGAATCGGATGGCTATTTCTTTCATATAAGGGAACATAGTTCCACGAGACAAACATTTTAAAACCCTTATGAGAAGCAAGGTTTTAGACAGTGATAAAGGTACTGACTTAGTTAGTCCACATGGTTTAATAAAAGGAACTAAGGTAAAACGCCGACAGAATAAGTGAAAATTGGAACTTCCTTCTTAAAATAGGGAAATAAACAGAAGAGCAAACTGGTGATGAATATGTCCATTTTGCCATTCTATATGGTGTCCTTTGCTGCCTTAATTCTTCCTTCACCCCTACAGGACAACTAAAACTAGGAAATGTCTCTGGCCAAAGATTAGACATTCTCTCCTCTGGCCCACACTTTAAACGGTATCCCTCCTGCCCTCTACTTCCTTGTTCCCAGGATGCCTGTGTGGTCTAGGTCTCCAGCGCTCTGAGAGATACTGCGCCATGACGTCCGACATTTATCACCTCCCCCTGAACGTCTACATCATCGTCCTGGGCATAGGTCTGTTCGTCTTCATGCTCAGCCTCCTGTTCTGCTGCTACCTGTTCAGGTGAGTGGATATCGATGCTAACAGACACAGACTGAAAAAGTTGACACAAAAAATCGCAGTTACCGTGAAGTTGATCGTGATCACTTTACTAAGTGGGTTGGAGAGACACGAATATTCCTTGGCATTATAGAGTAATGGTGTATCTTCATTTTCCTGGGTCGATGCGCGCTAGCCAACCTCATAATGGCCTACTTAAGGTGCTGAGACTATAATAAATAAATACATGTATTTTCTAATCAGATTTTTTGTATATGTTGCTGGTTGTGGAAAAACAGGATGGCTGAGTCCATTACCAAGGCATTGCTCTCCTGTTGCCTGACAGTGTACTTTTGAGCAGACAGCCAGGCATACCTAACTGTCTTCAGTAAATACAGTAGATTATCATATCACATTACAGCTACTTCATCATATTCCAGCAATCAGCTTACTGTATAAAACATATAGAACATTACAAAATGTATAACTCATCGTCACATGACATGGCATGACAACACCGTACAGTTTCAGCATACAAAAAAAAACAAGAACTTGGTCATGACTTTGCATTTTTCTTTTCCTCTGTCAGGTTGAAACAACAAGGCACGCGGGAGCAGTTCAGCTACAACGAGGTACAGCAGCAATCTGTCACCATAGGAACACATGCTACACTGGATTCTAAAGAGCATGTCACACCCGTCACCGTGTGTGAAACCCAACGCCAACCTTTTATAGATGACCTTGGGACTGCATAACCAGTTTTATATTAACGTCTGTGTGACACAGGCAGCTCTTATTCAAATATGAAATGCCCTAGACTCCGAGCGGCATCTTAAATGAGGCCCTAACGCACCCTGTTTGTCCAGTAAACAGTACAGGACTTTTAACCTAGTTCAAATGTCTATCGACATGCAAACAAGAGTCTACTTGTGTCCCAGGTCTTGGAATCTTTATTTAGTTTTGGAGCCAGCATGACGATGTCATATGGGCTTGGCATGGTGATGACACTTCAATGTATCCTTTACATGTTCAAACATATTTCCCTCTCTCTGCCCCCCCCTGTAGGTGGTACTGAAAGGGGCAGGGAAGAAGCTCAGCCTTCTTGGGGTAAGTAGTCATATATTTCAACTTTGTCTGGAACTACACCGATTTTCCTTTAAAAATCGTCATTTTATAAATCAGTTTTGCGTCGGCAATCGTACATGTGAAGGCCCGATGGCCGCGAGGGCATGCTTGATGTAACATGTCGTTGCTTCATGATTTATTGAACGTAGAGAACTGTCGAGGGGAACTGACACACACACACACACACACACACACAATAACACACACACTAATTCTCTCCTCTCCTCTGCCCTTACAGCAAACATGTGCGGTCTGCTTGGAGGAGTTCCGGACTCGAGATGAGCTCGGAGTGTGCCCGTGCTCACACGCATTTCACAAGAAGTGAGTGCCGACTCAGCGTTCTGTCTCGCCATGAGGCCTGGTGCGGAAGGGAAACTTAGCTCTAATTGTACACAAACATTTCCTGAACAATCAGCAAGGCCTAAAGGATCACAGCCACGAGCTCCCATACGGAGCTTGATTCAGTGACTCAGCAGCACATTAAGACATAATGACGCAGCAGGGTCATGTTCAGTCACGTCCTGTTTCACTAAACAGCTCGAATCAGCGCCAGCCCTGAGAGACGTGTCGTAAAACAGTCAAATGACATCGGGACACGTACCCTTAAATCATTCTTAATGTCACCTTCACATTCCATGATCACATTCTAGAACCTACCTTTGGTTGAAGAGAAACATAAGTAAGCACGGAGGTCAGTCTGGCCTTTCCCTCACGACAACAAGAGGTCCTCACTCACTCACGTCTGTCTGTCTGTCTGTCTGTCTGTCTGTCTGTCTGTCTGTCTGTCTGTCTGTCTGTCTGTCTGTCTGTCTGTCTGTCTGTCTGCCTGTCTGCCTGTCTGCCTGTCTGTCTGTCTGTCTGTCTGTCTGTCTGTCTGTCCTGTCTGTCTGTCCATGCAGGTGCCTGGTGAAGTGGCTGGAGATCCGGAGCGTGTGCCCCATGTGTAACAAGCCCATCCTCCGGCTGCACACTGAGACCCCCCAGGGGGCAGAGGGGCCCCTGGACCCCGAGGAGGTGTGAGGGGGGCCGGGGGGCGGGAGGACCAGGGCACCCCCCTGAAGACGCACACATCTATACACACTGAGGACGATTGTGATGATAATGATGGTGGTGGTCATCTTATGGGTCATCGTAAGTGGCTTCCTTGTGGCTCTTCTGTGTATTAGCGATATAGCTGGGCGACATAGCTAACGTTTTGATACGTTGAAGATACCTGTCTAGTTTTTCTATGGTCAGTTAGAGGCAGTCAAGCTAGTCAAGAGGAATAGGGTACCATGTGTCACATTTGGGGAAAAAGGACCTCCAATAGTCTAGCGATGGGACTTTGTTTTGTTCGCGCCTGTCAAGCCCCCCCAAGATCAGTGACATGTGACATATAGGAAAGGGAGCCACTTTAGAATATCTCGTTTCTCCTCCCCTTTCCCTGTCATTGGACAACTGGGTTATGGCACGGACAGGAGACGGCCAATCACAATCGACATGCCAGGCATTGTCAGTAGGTCATTGGTCAGGATCCTCTGGATCCAGGTGTGGATACCTCTAATATCTCAGGGGTGTAACAATACAGCCAGCACAAAGCATCTCACATCATCGTTATAATAACCTTGTGCCACACATCAGACCTGGGGCTAATACTTGGGGTGCTCTTGATACATCACACAGTACAATGAAACCGATGCTACCGTATCCAAAAAGTACAAACACAAGAGTGGAATCGAGCGCACCCCAAACGTTTCCAATCATTTCATCCACGTATTCGACCTAGGTCTGATTCTTATCCAGTAATGCTGCCAACCTGTGTAATGCTATACTAAGGGGATTTGAAACATATGGCTAGCTTATACAACAGATCAGTTCAGTAGGCCATCCAGTTCTGATGTAGACAGTTATGTACTATGTATGTCCAGGTTCACTCGTGCTAAGACTGATAGAAAGCTGTATGTGTGTGATGTGACCCTATATTGTCATTTTGTATCGTTTGTTGCTTTTAAATAAAATGTCATGTATTGTACTGGACATGCATCTTAGGGGAAAATCCTTTAAAATCATCATCATTGACAACCATACGGTAATCACTGTTACATAATACTTTTATTACAAAAGCATGTCATTCAGTCAAGTCAACCATGTTTTTTATTCATCCATACAATAATAGCTACACAAACACCCATACCGATTATTCTAGTCATTCAAAATAGATTAAAATGCCACACTGTTGACCAAGGCTCAAGAAAGTATCTGAGACAAAAAAATAACCCCACACTACATCATTAATATTTTCTTATTACAGCACACTTCCCTCCTGCAATAGCGCAAACAATTTCTCAACGCAAAATATTTCGTGACTCAAGACATGAGGGCTTTACAAGAACGTCTGTTTGGTAACGTTGGATACGGTGTGTGTGTGTGTGTGCTTCTCTAACTAGCTGCCTCTGTAGCCTTGTTCTCCACGTACTCCAGGGCCTTCTCCTTGACGGCCTGCACGCTCTCAGGCGTGCCGCTCTTCTTCTCGTACTCCAGGTAGCGCTTGAAGAAGAACTTGATCCTCTTCACCGCCACGCTCAGGTGGATCACCCGGTCAAAGAGAGCCCTGAGAGAGAGAGAGACATAGACACACAGAGAGAGAGAGAGACAGAGAGAGAGACATAGACACAGAGCACAGAAGCATCCCATTTTAGAGCACTGTAGAGTGGGGAATGTGCTGGCTTGTTATCAGCTGACAAATGGCCGTGAGACTTCCAACTGTTGAATGTTTACACGTTAATAAGGTTAACGTGCAGAAGGGAACTCATGTAGGTTTTTAACAATCGTAATAGTCAGTGGAGCTGAGATTCAAGCTAATACACCAGCAGATGCATGAAAAACCCCATCTTGTTATATGTAACAAATGCTCCATATTTTCCTCATTTCCTGCACCGGTGTTCTGCTCACCTGATTTCCTTCTGGGAACCGTGCTTGACCATGAGGTCGATGAAGACGGACCACAGGTCCGTGCGCTTGGGGTAGCTGCTCAGCACCTTGTCCAGCATGACCTTGCCTTTCTCCACGTCGCCGTACCGGAACTCCAGCTGGGCAAACTTGGCAATCACGTCCACATCTGGAGACGAGGGAGAGGAGGCGGGGTTCGAAACAGGAAATGAATACCAACCAATCAAACGGTGGGTGTGCAAGGCTAAATGTCAATGACATTTGTAGATAAGCCCCCGTTTTGGGATATCACATTCATATAATTCCTCTCCTTCTGGGTGTGTTTCTGAGTGTTGAAACGGGAGCCATGTGGCCCAGCAAGTGAGGTGGCTTACTCTCTTTGGCGGGCAGGCTATTGAGCGCCCTCTGCAGGAGAGCGCTGCAGGCGTCGCTCTGGCCCTGCTGCAGCAGGAACGAGGCATAGCTCAGCCACACCGCCTTGTCCTGGCGGAAACGCTTCACGATCTTCTTGTAAAGGTTCTCCGCTTCCTAAAACACAACGCGGGGGAATTCATCCAAACGTTTCCCTCTGAGTGTAAACCAAAGCAGACGGGTGTAACCCCCGGAATAGGATGTCCTCCGTTTTGAAAGCCCGTGGCGAGTTGGGGGAAGGCTGCGGGTCGTACCTTGGTCTTGCCAGACTTGGCGTAGATGTCTGCCAGCTGCTGGTAGACGGGCATGGGCTCGCAGAACTGCAGCGCCCGCTCGAACGCCTTCTTCAGGCTCTCCTCGCTGCCGTACAGGTTCTCCAGGTTCAGCAGGGCCACCCACACGTTGAGCTTCTCCTGCTCCTCCCTGGGGGGGGGGAGGTGGACACACACACGCGGGCTTAGACACGTGTACAGACGCCGGGTCTACACGCACCGAGAAACACGCAGCTCGCACGCTAACACACGCTAACGCACGCTACCTGAAGGAGATGGTCTTGAGGGCCCTCTCGGCCACGGCGCGGGCCTGCTCGATCTGGGTGGCCTGCAGGTGGAAGGCCATGTACTGCAGCCAGAGCAGCGAGCTGTCGGGCGAGGCGAGCAGCAGGCGCTCGAAGCTGCCCGCGTCCTGGGGCCTCAGGGCCGGGTCCATCAGCTCCGCCTCCCGCGCCGTCAGGACCTTCTCCGCTTGGCGCTTCTCCTCGTGACGCTCGTGGCGAGTCTTCTTCTGGCGCTGCACAGGGGGCGGGGTTCGAGGGGAGAGATGGCCGACGTGGTCGGAGAGAGAGAGAGGACACGGGGTTAAGGAGAGGGGACACAGGGGTGAGGGCACTAGCGGTGTCCCAGAGAGGAAAAGGGAGGACCCTCGGAGGGGCTGCGGGCAGTGCGGGTGGTTACCTGGCCCTGCTCCTCCTCCCCCTCGCCCTCGCTGGAGTCGTCCCCCTCTGGGGTGGCCGAGGCGGGCTTCAGGGTGCTGAGGGCAGCGTCCCAGGAGAAGCCCCCCGACACCTGCAGCCTGGCTGCTGCTGGCTTACCCTGCTGGAGGGAGAGAGGATGGGGTGGGAGGGAGGGAAGAGGGAAGGAGGGTCAAGAGGGGGTTGACGGGGAAGAGATGGAAGGAAAGAGATTGACGAGACGCCGTGCAAGAAAAGTGCAGCAATAATTACTACCGGGTCGATTACGCAGTCAACAGAACGAGATAGCAGGACGCTAATTAGAAAACGACTGAATGCTGTCAGTATGCGAGTGCAATGGCTAACCTTTGGAGGGTTCGATTTTTCCTTCTCCACCACCACCCCATCCTCCTCCTCCTCTCGGAAATACACCTCCACTCCACTGTCGATGTCCTCCGTCTTCTCCTTCCTTACTTTCTTCTTCTTCGCTGGTTTCTCTACCGGCTCCTAGGAAACAACAATCAGCAACAAAGCACACCATGACACTATAATATCCCTCCGCAGAGAGAAATAGACCCTGATGAAGAGAGGGTCGAGGTGAGGAAGGGGGTGGGAGGGGGGGAGGACAGGCGACTCACCGGCTGGCTCTCGGAGGACTTGCGCTTCCTCTTGGCGTCGTACTTCTCCTTCGCCTCACCCACCAGCCTTAGCGGCAGCCCGAGGGATTCTGGGAGCAGGTCTGGTTTCCCGGTGTCAGATAGCAGGGACAGGTCCACCTGCTCCTTCTGTGGGTCAACACTGCAGAGGGGCGAGGCAGGGGGAATATCCAAGTCAGACGTTTAATAATTTGGAAAGGATTTGGATGACGCTTTACCTGAGACCCCAGGAAGGAAGGAACAATGTAAATGTGCGTGACTGTCTCCTTACCGGAGGACCTTGGTGGTGAGCAGCATGTTCACGGGGACGTGTTTGGCCAACACTTCGTGGCTGGTGAAGTACTTGGTGGCATGTTTAAACTGGGCTCTTCCCGTGATGTTTGTGGACAACCTGGGACAGAACACAAACCCCTCTCGCAGGTCAGCAGGACGTTACATGTCAGGTGACAAGTCACTGAACTATGACCTTTAGGAGACGGATGATGGTGCGGAGTTCTGCCTCGGCTGGTGATAGCATCTACTTATGAACTTGGGAAACAAAACATCCTTTGAGTGAGAGTCAGGTGGCTGAGCGGTTAGGGAATCTGGCTAGTATCAGAAGGTTGTTGGTTCGATTCCAAGGGCAAGGCACTTCACCCTACTTGCCTCGAGGGTGAATGTCCCTGTACTTACTGTAAGTCGCTCTGGATAAGAGCGTCTGCTAAATGACTAAATGTAATGTATGAGTGAATAAACTAGTAAGATATGCAAGCCTTGGAGCCCCCAGGTGTGTGTGTGTACATACCTGATGAAGACTCCATGTTCCCCTACAGACGTGACGTAGCCTCGGAGGATCTGGCCAGGCTTCAGGTCCCCTGCAGAGCGCACCTCGGGGTCAGTCCCCACGGAGGGCTTGTCTGGGCTCAGCTTGTCTGGGCTCAACCTGCACACACAAACACAAGCTGAATACAGGCAGCAGGGCGCAGGGATCCAGCTCTCTCCATGTGGATGTGTGTGTACTCTCTCTCCCCACTGGTTTGGGGGGAGAGAGGGGGGCCCGTTTGTACGGGGGGTGGGGGGCTCGCACCTTGAGGGCCGGAGAGAGAGCTGCCAAGCACCGTTTTTTTTCTCACCGAGAACAAAACACCTGGGGAGAGCGAGAGAGAAAGAACGAACGTTCAACTTCATTAGGACTTCAGTACGGGTAATCGAAGGGCGTCAAGACAAGAAGTTCATCCAGGATCCGGCCTCAGATAACCCGGTTTGTCACTTGGCCGTACACCTTTAGCCTGGGTCTGAAGAGAAGCACTCACCTGACCAGCTTGTCTTTGCTGTAGGACTGGAGCGGGTCGCGCTTGTACGAGTCCAGCAGGTCCACCACGGCAACGGTTCCCTTGGCGCCCTGTGGCAGCCTGACGGCCACGCCCACGTCGGGTTGGACGCTATGCACGATCCCCATGGTAACGCTGCCCATCTCCAGCTTTGGGCACGTCTGAGGGGGTTACAGGGTCGAGTTAGAGAGTCTGGAGCTGCAGGCAGAACCTGGAACACTCTGGGGATGATCCATGCATGATGACACGGCTGTGTGTGTGTGTGTGTGTGTGTGTGTGTGTGTGGGTGTGGGTGTGGGGGGGGGGTCGCTCACCAGTCAGAGAGAGGGAGAGACGCAGAGCTTTCAAATTGACTTCCACCACTTTGGCACTGACTGCCTGGCCCAGTTTGTACATCCTCTCTGGGTGTTTCAAATCCTAAAAAAGGTGAGGAAATGTATTGTGGGATTACTGAGATTTTTGTACAGACATATAGATTTAGTGCATTGTTATTTTTATTTGTTTCCATGGAAATTGACATTAATAACTTACTTTAGGCTGAGTGATCATGGAAAGTATATCAACAGTTCCTGTTACAGAGGGACTGATGGTCACATCTAAACACTTCTTCTCTGGGTAGTACTGTAGAGACACACACACACACACATTAGACTTAATTAAATCACAAACACGTGGCAAACTCTCCAGCGCCGCAGCTCTCTTCCAAACGTACCTTCGACACGAAGCCCGTGACTTCCTGTCCGACCTGGTAGGTCATGAGTTGCTCCTTGAGGCCGAGCGTGACCGGCTCCAGGACCACGTCCTCCTGGAGCTTACTGGAAGCACACAGGGTCACGTTACAGAGAGACATGATCCATCACCCTCCCTCCCATCCTTCACAGACGCTTACCTTGGCAAAAGACTGAGCTCAGGAATGAAATAGGTGAACTTGGGGTGGCTAAATGGAAGGTACCTAAAAAAGAAAGAAAAAAAAAGAAGAAAAGAAATGTTTTCATTCATGATACCACAACTCCCCTGCAGTAAGAGCATCTTTAGTCATATGCACAGACACAGTGGCTTGGTACTGACCTCTGACTACAGGCCTCCCGCCCTCCTATGACCCTGGCCGTGACCTCGCTGCCGAACTTGACGGTGGACGTGGGGAAGCTGCCCGAGGCACACCGCCTCCTGCACCTCCGACACGTGCACGCTCCCCGTGCCCCCGCCCTCCAGCTCCACCTGCACGCACGTGGGCCTCACCGCCTTCACCTTGCCCTTCACCAGGTCGCCGTAGAGGTGACGCGCGCTGCTCCCCGCCTCGCCGTCCGAGGCCCCCGCCCCGCCGCCCCGCGCTGGACCTTGGAGTCCCACTCCACCAGGGGGAGCCCTTCCAGGTCCTCGCAGCTGGGGTCCGTCACGCTGACAGACAGGAGGCGCCCCGGAAGGAGCTTGTCCGTCTCGAAGCGGAACGAGTCGTTGAGGTTCTTGGTGGTCTGGATGACGGTCAGCTGGGCCGTGTTGCCCAATGAGATGACGGCAAAGTCCTTGTCGGCGTGCTGCACCCGGGCAGTGTACTTGGCCCCCTCTTCGACCTACAGAATTACGAAAGGGAAAACGATCAACGCTTGTCCTTTTATAACCATATAGAAAGTATAAACATTTTCATACTTTTTTTTCCAGGGAGAACGTTTGTTTGAATATAACAAACATTTCTCAAACCTCCACATCAGTTTCATCACACACCTCCACATCTATCCACCCGTCACATCAAGCAGGACAAATGACTCGTGGTCGACACTTACCGATTTCCTCTTTGCCACCAGCTTAGGCACCAGGGAGACATGGACCGTGGTGCTCAAGGGGTCAACATTGAGGACCACAGCATTCACCTTCTGTCCTGGATCCACCTTTAAACCTGAGAACACACACACACACACCATTCAAGTCACCGCTGGACAAACCTGGACCAGAAGATAAACAACCGAGCAAAGACGTTGCCCGCTGACGTTTCATTTCAGGACATTCAGACTGGTTTAGGGTTACAAGTCCTCACCCATGCTGTGTTTGGCGGCCAGTACGGTGGCTCCCTTCAGGTCGTCACACACCAGGCTCACGCTCTCGTCCTCCTTCACCTCCTCCACTGTCAGCTTCAGCCTCTGGCCCAGGGTCACTACAGACAGCTGCTGGTGGAGCTCAGAGTCCTCTGAGAGAGAGACGACAGACAGACAGAGAGACAGAGAGAGAGAGAGAGAGAGAGAGAGAGAGAGAGAGAGAGAGAGAGAGAGAGAGAGAGAGAGAGAGAGAGAGAGAGAGAGAGAGAGAGAGACAGAGAGAGAGAGAGACAGAGAGAGAGAGAGACAGAGAGAGACAGAGATAGAGAGACAGAGATAGAGAGACAGAGATAGAGAGACAGAGAGAGAGAGACAGACAGAGACGTGGGGGGGTCATTAAAAGCGGTAGAAGCCGTGCTGCAGACTATTAGATCGGATCCGTTGTTGTTATTGAGTTACAGCAGAATGCTGACAGAATCTGAAATCTCGATAAACATCGACAGAAACCAGACGCCTGAGGCGCCCACACACACACACCCCTTTGCATACACCCAACATGGTCTTGTTCCCTCTTATATCCTGCACACACACACACACCTATGTTGGCCATCATGTCGGCCACGGCTCTCCTCTCCAGCAGGCCCTGGACCAGCCGGGCCTGGCCGTCGCCCTCCGGGGTCATGACCTCTGACACCTTGAGGCTGACCAGGAAGCGGCTCTTCTCCTCGTCCACGTTGGTCACCTTGGCTACCACCGTCTGGCCCAGCTGGAAGGGCCGCGTGGTGTCACTGATGAACTTGTCGCTCATCGCCTGGATGGAAGGAGGAGGAGGGCAGGTCAGTTCAGACCGGTCGAGAAAAACCACAGTTCATGTTCGGGAGAAATGGGACATTCGTAACATCGGCTCTCCGCTACCTTACTCAACTACCTACATTTAGTCAACTACCTCCTTGATGATGACTCACCGATTTGGGTGCCAGGCCTACGAGTCCGCAGGGAAACTCCACAAACACGCCGTAGGGCATGATTTTCTTGATCCAGCCAATCAGCTGCATGTCCACTTTGACGTCAGAGAACTCCTTGGCGACAGGCCCGTCCTCCATGGAAGCCCTCACCATGGGCTTCTTGGTCAGAGTCTGGGCGCGGCACGGTTAAGGAGGAGAACACGGGCTTCCTGACACTGTACAGTTGGATACAACAGCACTGGACCATTTTACAGACCGCGAAATCCAATCCAAAACCAGACTAATTAAACACTTATTAGTCAATATGACTAATATTAATAGTACTAACTTAAAAGTATATATATCCCTGTAAGACCCGGTTATAAATTACAACATCCCTTTTAGCTCGCCAAAAAACACATTTGCAAATATATTTTTTGGAAAGACCAGACATAGCCAATGGGTCCAATCGGCTTGCCTTGCAATGCCATTGGATGAATGTGGTCTTAAAGAAAAAACATGTCTGTAGCGTTCTAGTCAGGAAGGATACGATGTGCTGCTTGTTGTTGTTGTTGACACAGACCAGGTTGGAGATGGTGTCGCCCTCCTGCAGGGCCTCAAACAGGAGGGGGCAGTTGGACACGTGGTCAGAGAGGTGGCTGACGGGGAGCAGGGCGGGGATCTCCTCGGGGAGGATGGCCACCTCCAGAGCCCCCGGGACTTTGGTCACCAGCCTCGCTTCCACCTTCTACGGGGGGACGGGAGGGACACATTCGCTTAGGGCTCTCAAAATGAGGAGAAACCTGAAATTCGTTTTTTTAAGGTCTTGTAAAAAAGTGTGTTTGTTGTGGGGGAGTGAGAGAAAGATGGCGTCCTCTTACCTTCCCGATCTCAAAGTCAAACTGGAGTTTAGACGGCGCGGTGTCCCCGGCTGCCACATCCTTGAAGGACAACCACAGCTTCTCCTTCACCAAGTCACAGTTCAGCACCTTGGCCTTCACCACCTGGACACACAGACACAACCACAAGACCAGCTGAAGCAAGGCCAAACCATAGCGGGAAACAAATCTAAGATAGCTTTGCGGAATATATACGTTGATGGGTTCCCCACTCAGAACCTGCCAGTAATCCAAAGTGTTAGTAAAAGTACATTGAAAACAGGCATGAAATATGTCTAACTCCATCTAATCCAGTACCGTTATCCAGCGGCGGCCATTTTGCGTCTCCCTACCTGACCGACGAAGAACATCTCCTCCGGGACGATGACGAGCTCCGTGCTGAGCTCGCGGACGGGCACCAGCCCCTTGACGTCGCCGTAGAAACGGACGATGCAGCCAAAGTCCTTGACGCAGGCGATGTGTCCGTGGGAGATGCGTCCGGGGCGAGCGTCGGCCCAGCTCAGGAACAGCGGCAGGGAGGAGTCCACCAGAGCCTTCTTCCTGGTCAAGGTCAGGCTCTTCCTCTGAGGATCCACGGCCAACACCTGGACACACACAAACGAGAACATAGTTACGGCAAAACATTTGGATAAGATTGATAGACATCAGGACAAATCCACAGAAGATTTGTTAGTTAAGGTGGTAGGGTGGGGTTTGCCGTCAGACCAGGGTGTGGGGGGGGGAGGATGTTGGTGCGATAGACTAATGCGGTCTGCCGTGAAGGGAGACAGGCGTTTTGGAATGGAAAGGCGTAAACGAGACTGATTACCGGATATCGCTATAAAAAAAAATAGACGACGACTCAGTTAAGGGCGGCAGGCATGTGTTGCTTAGGCGGCCGCCTTAACTGCAAAGTGCTGCGGGTAACCCTGGATACACTGACTCTGTATTTCGCTCAGTATAGAGTGTTGAGCCGCTCGCTCACCCGACATTTGACCTTCATGCCCGTCGTGTATTTCTTCTCTGGGTTCTTGAGGATGATGTCAGAGAGGTGCGAACTGGGGACCATCCCCTGGATGTGGTCGGTCAGCTTCACGGTCATCCCGTGCGTCGTCAGGTTCGTCACCGTGCCCTGTGGACGAGAGAGGAGGAGAGGAGGATGTGAACTTGGCTGACGTATGGCCCAGAAGCTGGTGAGCGTTTTCCTTGTTCATAGAAACGTTTTGATGATGTATTTATTTTATTCTTCTAACCTCCACAACTTGTCCAGGATGGATGTCATGGTAACTGAAGAATGGTGATTTTATAACACTCCTGTAGAAATGACCACAAGGTTACAAGATGGCAGAGAAAAATAACCTTTCCTGTCCATTCATGACACACTCACTCACTCACTCTCTCTCTCTCTCTCTGTCCGTCTCACAGACATACATACATGCGCAGGCTGACATAGTGCATCTGCTCCATGGGGCTGTAGTCCATGATCCTGCAGGTGTGTTCCTGTTTGGCCATGACCCTGTTCATGTTGAAGGGGTCTTTGGGCTCCTTCATGTGGTTCCTCTACAGCACAGAGAAGACAAACAACACCACCCAACGGTTACCCACGGAGGACACTTATGCTAGCATACAGCTCTGGAGGGCCCTGTAGGCTAGCATGTAGCTCTGGAGGGCCCTGTAGGCTAGCATACAGCTCTGGAGGGCCCTGTAGGCTAGCATGTAGCTCTGGAGGGCCCTGTAGGTTTCACAGTTGCTGGGACAGGAAGTCCAGGTACTTACATGCACAAAGACCTGGGTGCTGTCAGGGAGCTCCAGTATGGCTCCAGAATAGTGGTGGAGCGAGGTCATCTTGCAGCCCTCCAGCACCTCTCCGATGCGCTCGCTGGTCACCTGCGCCAGGTCGCCCCCTGGCTGCAGGAGGTAGCTGCGCAGCGACAGGCCCAGCAGGCGAGAGGAGGGCTCCAAATACAGCACGCGAGCCGTCACCTAGGAGAACATCAACACATGCCGAGTGGAAGACCATAGTTCCTATGAACCTCTGTGTGACAGAGTAAGACATGTGGTAAAGACGAGGTCCTTACCTCGTCTCCCTCCTTGTAGCTGCAGGAGGGCTCCAGGTGCATGAAGTCCACCACGCCAGAGAAGGAGGCGAGGAACTCCAGGATCAGACCGTGAAGGGTCACCTGGAAGCAGAACATCAACAGAGCGTCACGCCAGATTAGCTTAGCGGCAACTAGGAGATATTAGGTAATTAATTCACTTGGCAGATGCTTTTCTTTATGTACTGGGGGGGGATTGGAACTTGAAACCTCTTGATCCCCCGTCTACCAATGAGCCTATACCCATATGTAGTAAATGTGGCTATAACAAAATGATATATTTGGATCTCAGACACCATAGTGGTCACCAAAGTACCTTTTTGACCTGGGCTTTGACCAGGATCCCAGGTAGCAGGTTGGTGAGGGTCCAGCCGTGTTTGATGTCAGCGTAGGACCGAGCCACGGAGCGGGGGCAGGTGGACAGACGGATCACTCGCCCGTCGTTCTTCACCTCCTCCAGCAGGGACACCACATACTGACCCACCTTCAGCTCTGCAACGTGGAGGCAGATGGCTGAGCGGTTAGGGAATCGGGCTATTAAATCAGAAGGTTGCCGGTTCGCACCCCGGCTGTGCCAAATGACATTGTGTCCTTGGGCAAGGCACTTCACCCTACTTGCCTCAGGGGAGAATGTCCCTGTACTTACTGTAAGTCGCTCTGGATAAGAGCGTCTGATAAATGACTAAATGTGATGTAAATGCAACGCCGGAGGAAAAGACGTGCGCGACACAAACGCCACGCAGAGCTGGCCTCCAATAAACACAGCGAGCAACACTGGCACAAGGCACACAACAAGAGTGAATGCAGTCTGGCTTGCGCGCCATACCTTTTGGGATGAGTTGGTCCGTTTCCGCCTGCTTGGGCAAGAAGGCTTTGGTTCCGCTGACACCGATGTCGATCAGGTATCCGTGATCCTCAATGCTATCCACACAACCACTCAGGATCTAAGGAAAAAAGACACAGACATTATTTGCATTATTTACTTCCTTATGGTCCACATCCCTAGACCACACCCCTCACATGTGACTAAAAGGCTCGTTTGCCCACACGTCTCCAGCCGACTCACCATGCCAGCGCCCAGAGAGCTGGTGGTCAGGCCTTTGTTGATCTCCTTGGGGTTGATGGACAGCTGGATGCTGACCGCGCCTCTCTTGGTGGTGTGCAGCTTGACAATAGAGCACCTCAGCAGCATGCCTGGGCTGAAGAGGTCGGGGAGGGAGAAGATCTCCTGTGGAAGACGACGACAACAATATCGTCAGACGCTGCGGGCGAATATGAGGTGTGCGGTTCTCTCAAGGGGGCAATCGTCCGCGATACACTACGTTTGTATGTTTGATTAAAAAGTGAAAATCTAATATATACACGCCGTCCGCGTCCATCTCTTACCTCGGCGTCCGAGTCCAGCTGCTCACGGACCATCTTGGTGTAGGCGTCGGAGATGTTGGAGATGGACAGGTATCCCATGAGGGCACTGGGCAGGCTCACGATCACCTCGAAGTCGGTCACTTCCTTGATGCACCCCAGTACCAAGGTACCCACCTTCAGACTCTGAGATAGCAGGCACACAACACACAGGGTCAGGTAAGATAGGCGCTTCGTGATGGGCCGGTTCTCTGTCGGAGAGCTTTGTGGTTTGAATTGATCGTGCATAGCAGAAGGGCATCATTCGGAAAGATAACAAATCAAGGATGCATTGTTTAAGCGTACCTTCAGATGTAGAATTTCGACTTGCTTGGCTGCTGTGTTGAGTTTGAGCTTGTCCTCTTTGCTCGTTTTCTGCTTCTTGGCCAGTATCTTCCCCTCGTTCCTTTTCTCTCCCTTCCTTTTCTTTGTTACTGCTGGTTCATGAGTCTGGAACAGGTTGTCCACCTCAGTGTGCTGTCTCACGGGTTTCGCTGTAGTCTCTGCTTTCTTGCCGGTCCCTCCACGAGGGAAATCCTCATCCACTGACGCCATAGTTGATATTGATTCAATTGCCTGTAAAAAAACAAAAAACTAATAATGTGTCGATAAAAGAAACGGGTGACCAACAACTAGGAAGTGTCTGCTAGCTGCAAGCGAAAGCCATGTCTGGTTAGGTTGTAGATAAACAAATGAACGGACAAACTAACAAACAAGAGCTTATTGACAAACATTCCTCAACATCTTTCAACATTGAAAACTAGACATCTGCAGAAACTCAGACACAACGTTATAGTCAGCTACAAGCTACTAAGACGGTGCCTGTAGTGTAGGCTACTGAAAATATACTCTAGTCTACACTACAGTATCTTTCTCAAACATCTGCAAGCATGTGATGACCGGCTAACTAGAAAGATAGCCACATTAGCTAGCTTGCATTCCAACTAGACAACATTCAGTGAGAGAAATAGACAGCCCAAACAAAACACGGTTCTAACGTTTCTGTAAATGATACGTGTTTAAAATAATGCAAAATGTATTAGCATATAATTAATCCTTACTGTTGTAATCCACTTCTCAATTTGGTATCCAAACTCACATGTGTTGATCACTACCACGCCATGTTTCAATACCGGAATGGTACGGAGATGGACGTTTCAGTAATTGACCATTCACCACCCAAAGATAAATGATTGACGTTCTGATTGACCTGCCAGCAACTGTTATTCTTCAAAGGGGCGGTATTTGTATCCAGTGACGTTTACTTGGCCCTATCAAACTGCGTTTCCTTACAACGTGTAACAAGTAGGCGGGATTTCCTGATAAATCTAGCATTGCGGCCTCTGCTGAAGGGCACTTGTTCAAGTCAATTCACAAGGGTAGTGTGTGCAGAAGGTAAGAATTGTAACGAATAAAACAATGTTTGTCCTATTCAGGTTTACACTGTTCAGTAATGCATAATTGTGGTAGCTGTCCCTCCTATATTTGTTAATGTTTTGATTAGTCGACTGTTAATATAAACTATATGTTTCAGCCAGCTAGCTAGCTTGATGGCTAGCAAGCTACTACTAATACTAGCTAGTCAAATGGCAACTGTTAGCTAGCTAGCTGTCTCAATGAAAGTCAAAACAGTAAATATTGAGCGTCCGTTAGAACTTAACCGAGCAATGACCACAATTGTGCATGATCTGGGGCGGACGTTGATTCATTTTTGAATTATTTATAAACAGCCAGCTAGCTAGTTGTCAATGGAAATGACAGTGTAAAGATTAAACTAATTGCAGCAGGCCGTCTCTGGGCTCGTGGGTTGTCAACCAGCGAATTCAGAGGGACAGTCTATTCACTTGCGCTTATGTAATACCACTCATCTCGTGCTTTAATCTGTAACTGATTTCAATGCGCCGATTTTATTCCTCATCTATACGCACATCATGATTTAGGATTACTCATGTTCCTCCAAATATATGGGTGTACGCGCGACTAGTTTTCCCTCTTGCCCTCTGCAGTCACCCACAAAACTGTCATTGTCGAACCACATGCAATGCTCATTCAGTGATTTCACTTTTCGTAGGACCAGTAGACATCAACCATGGGCGGACACGACGCAGGATCTCAGCACCAGTTCACTGGCTTTGCCAAGTACTTCAACGCATACACCATCACAGGAAGGAGGAATGTAAGTTGTGCACTTCTTCTCACAAAGTTGGTGTTGGTGCGGCAACATAAAAACATTGTCAATGTTTGTGAATTATGGTTCTTGAAGTCTGGTTCAGAGTGTGTGTGTGAAACCATGTTGAAAGTCAGCCAATGTTGTTTGTTAACTAAAAGGTCATGCGTGTTCTGTCCCATTCCTAGTGTGTATTGGCCACCTACGCCAGCATAGCCGCCATCGTCCTCCTATTCAAACTGAAGCCCAAGAAACAAGCGGCGATCACCAACTGATCATGTAAGCATAACTGTTGAGATGACGTCGGCATCTCAGTAACACTTGATTATTTTTTTACCTTCTGAAACCCAAAGTTGTTCCTAAGAATGGCATAGATGTATGTGTTTTCGATAAGGGTGGGTGCTCAATCCTTTACAGTAACGTATGTTATCCTCACTTTCATAAAGGTATTTAAGTTGCAGGAAAACCATTTAACACCCGTTTCCTTTCTGTTCTTGTCTCTTGCAGGTGACCTGGCTGTTCTGTAGTATAGTTGGAGCTGGTGGCAGCTGGATGTGCTTGTTGTAATTATACAACCATTTATTTGGTATTAACATGTTAACAATAAAAATGATATCGACATAGAAAACTTGTTTTTATTTACACAATATGCACTGGTATAAAAGGCTATACAGCCAGGAACATCTAGGCTGTGTTAATGGCAGTGGTAAAAACATGGTTTCGAAATGGCACTGTTTAGGCAAGGGGGTGTCAGGATCTCAATTCTTTCTTTTTTAACGTTGTGTTTGATGTAGCAAGCCAGGGGGTCGCTTTGAGATTAATTAGCAAATTAGCAAATCCTTCATTGCCTTAACTATGCTGAGCTAATAATGCTACGGATTATTTCTCGTTGCCATTGGAAAGACATTCACAAGTTAGGTGTCTACAGTCAATTCAAATGGAATATATTTCTATTGTATGAATCCTTCTTTGGATTGTTGGAATTCCTGGCCCTTCACCCGTCATCAAGTAGAGGTTTCCGGAGGAAAACGGAGGTGATCAGTTATAAGAATGTTCATAGTCAGCGGCCGTACGCTTCCTCAGCAGGGGTTGTAAGCGCCCGCGGCGAGCAGTAGATTCCTACGGGTGAAGTGGAGGTGTATGACGGGGGTAGACTTGGTCAGGTAGGTGCCCAGCAGAAGCTCTTTGGAGTTCTCCGGTAAATGGATGTGACCCGTTGCCATGGTGAAGTCGTCGGTCTCCAACTCGTCGAACGCCTTCATGGAGTCCCATAGCTTGACGGTGTTGTCCATGGAAGCTGGAGAAGACACACGATTTCACAAAATGAGAGCGAGAAGCGTTTCGAAGGGCCATTGTCTGCAGCAAGTTCAGGTTCAACAGGTGCTCCAGGATCTCCGCATTTGACTGAAAAAGGAATCCAGTACCTAACAGGTGAAACATGTTCATAACGGCTGTTTTACTCGGATGTTATGAGGCATCTACCTGAGGCGAGGATCTCTCCGTCTCGGCTGAACCTGAGGGAGTAGATGCTGTCAGTGTGGCCCTTCAGATCTCCTATCATCAGGCCATGGCCAATGTCCCACAGCAGCACTCTGCCGTCAGTCGCTCCAGACGCCATGAACTTCCCGTTGGGTGAGAAGGCCAGGGCATGGATAGGGCCCTAAATGACAAAAGCACACTTAATAAAAAATAAAAAAAAGATCTAACATTTAAACATGCTTGAAGGGGGCACAGTCCTTCCAATCAATCAAAGTTGCCCTTACGACACTCCAAGAAAGTTGACCTCTGACCTTGTGACCGGTTAAGATGCGGACGCAGTTTCCCGTGAGGACGTCCCAGAGGCGGATGGTGCGGTCGGCCGAGCCCGTGGCCACGTAGTTGGAGTTGGGGTGGAAGCGGGTGCAGGTGATGTCCGCCAGATGGCCGGCGAACATACGTAGCGGCTGGTAGTGATCGGTGGCCCACAGACTGGTGGAGAGGAGGAGGAACGGAATGACTCATTTACATGACTTTTAGTCATTTAGCAGACGCTCTTATCCAGAGCGACTTACAGTAAGTACAGGGACATTCCCCCCCCGAGGCAAGTAGGGTGAAGTGCCTTGCCCAAGCCCAATGACTTGTCATCTGACTCGTCTTTAGTAGTGCTACAGATAAGAGCTACAACGATGAGGCTATTTGTATGTTCAGAAGAAGTTATACACATGTCCTTCGTTTGTTATTGACTGATGTATACAAGTCTATGCTACATTTGAGACATCTCTGTTGTGTAGTATTGTACGTGGTAGCTACTTTATGTAGCGACGTACAAAGTAAGTCTATGCAGGATGTGAGGGCGCTACGTGCGTGTTTGTCCAGTCGTGCGCCTCAGTACTCACCGTGCCACCCTGTCGTGCCCTCCAGAGATGAAGTAGTACCCGTAGGGGGAGAACTGGGTGTCCCAGACGGGGTAGTTGTGTCCTTTATACCCCACCAGACAGGTGTACGTCTGGAGGCTCCACAGTCGCACGGTGCCGTCCTCGGAACTGGACAGCAGGTAGTTCCTGGACGACGCGGGGATGCAGAGAGAGCGCTCGGGTGAAGTTACGACACGGAAATGCAGAGTCGCGTGAGCGCACTGCTTTCGGGTGTTCTCGTCCGGGTTCTACATCTCAAGCACTGATCCTGGTATGGCCACACTTGCTAGCTCGCTAACCAACAGATACAAAAGGAGGACTAACAGTTGACCCTGACAGAAAGCTTTGGGATTGGTTTAAGAGATTCCGAAGCGAAAGAACTTCACGAAGAACGTGTACGGAGAGAGGGAACGAGAGGGTGAACGCGGTGTGACCTGTGTGCAGTCTCACCTGTCGGGGCTGAAGCTGATGCCGTAAACTGGCCCGCTGTGCCCGTAGAGGATCTTGGACTCGCTGGCCGTCTTCTCGTCCATGATCCTCTCCAGCACATCGTCTGACTCCTTGTCTATCAGACTGAGGTCTTGGGTGGAGAAGAGCACCGGAGGTCAACAATGAAGGTCAACTATCAGTATCGGAAGTAGTATCTAGGCGTGTGGTTTAAGCACTGGTTTTTGTTTACTACTCAGAGACATAAACCGGTGGGTTAGGGCAGGAAATGAGTAGGATGAAGGAGAGTGTTTGTGTCTCAGCTGGATGGGCGGTCTCAGTGTTTTACCTGCTGCTGACTTGACCCTGCGCAGCTTCTTAGGCGTCACGCTCCACACCCTGACGGTGGAGTCGGCGAAGCCCCCCGCGATCAGGCTGGAATCGTCCGTGAAGTCCACCGCCGTCAGACCCTGATGGTCAGGAGAGAGAAAGAATGCAATCGTCAACGGCGTTTCAGGGGTCAACCACAAACGTCAGCCGAGGACTCGGTTTTAATCGTGGTTACGGTACCGTTCGAAAGAAACTTAAACATAGAAATACTACGCACAAGTGTTATTGAACTATGTTAAACAGGGCCTGTGTGTTGTGTGTACGAGGCAGCTGCCACAGCACCTGGTACGCGTTGAGGAAGGAGTAGAAGCAGATGGAGGGCAGGTTGTCCGGCCCCAGTCGGATCTTCTTAGTGGCCTCCTTCATGTTCATGATCTTGTCCAGCTTGTCAGAGTCCTTCAGCTCTGGGAGAGGAATCCTACAGGACAGAAAAACACGATTAGAACTCCTACGGTCCTAAAGAAATTATATTTGGGGGGGATAGTTCATGAGCATACATTGTTCTGATGCGCAATGTCTTTGCCTGTGTCATTTTTGAGAAAGGAGTGAGGGATTCTACAATGACAAAGATTCTAACAGGGATCATTCCCTTTTTTTTAAATGTAAACATATGCTTTGAGTCAGTAACTAACGACGTGTGCTTGCTGTTGCTAGGCGGAGGCCTCTCTACTCCACCTGTTCTGCTGGGGGGCGTTGGGGTCCTGCTTCTTGCTCTTGTTGCCCATGCTGTCCTTCTTGGGCTTCTTCTTCTTGGGTTTGCCCTCCTCGTTCTCCGCCTCCTCGTCCTCGTCGTCCAGGGGCACCTCGATCTCCGGCTCCTTCAGCAGGCCGTAGAACACCTGGAAGCAGGGGAAGGGAAGAGTCGCCGCGACGACGGCTTTGTGAGTTTACGAATGCGGTTCCCTCTTCTATCCGTGCGATCCTCTCGAGTCATCTAGCGCTCTCTTTCTCTCTCTCTCTCTAAGGCAACGCAGGCATCACACGCCCCAACACACGCCCCAACACACGCCCCCCCTGCCCACCTTAGCCTTGTTGGCGTCCCTCTTGCCCTCCCCGGCCAGACTCCCGGACATGGCGTCGATCTGGCCCTTGCTGCGCGGCATGCCGTCGAAGATGTCGATGTAGAGGTGCTCCTGGATGATGTTCCAGATCTGGTTGTTCTGGCGCTCCTGGAGGTGCCTCTTCAGCAGCTGGTACGAGTCCCTGGAGATCCTCAGGACAAACTTGCTGGTCCTGAAGTCCAGCAGGGTCTCGTTGCCCTTCATGTGTTCCTTCTTGGTCAGGCTGGAGAGGATGCGCAGGTCTTCTTCGTAGTAGCACTCCTGGTCCCCGCTGAACCTGAAAAGAAGGAGAGATGGAGGGCAAGGAAAGAGTAGAAGGTAAAGTGTTGGTCAGTAGTACACAGTGTGTTAGATAGATAAAGGTGGATGGTGTTTCGAGTGAAACACTGCCCAGAAACATACTTTTCGAAGAAAGCCTTTGCCTCCATCTCGTGGTTGTTGTACACGAGCTCCAGGTACATGTGGACGAAGAGAGGGTAGAAGACCTGGGACAGCTCAGCTCGGTGACAATCGAGAACAGACTCGATAAACTTCTTCAAGCCGCTATAGTAGACTTGGTATAGTGGGGGGTCCCCCTGCTGGCTGTATGCAGACAGGACAACGTTGACGTCGGGTTGATCCTCACCGCCTGACGCCGGCACTGTAAACAAAACAAAAACATGAATGACATTGTTTTGGTCAGATACAAAGCAAATTAGGTATGGGTAACTAACATTTTCATGAATCTAGTGCTATAATAACATTGCCACTTATTTGTGATTTGCATAAGTAGCTTCTGGTTTTCAATTGGCTACGCGTTCTATTTCCCCCTCCAAAAAAGACGTCTGTCAAACTTGTCTCATTCATTCAGAGACTTGTTTCGCTTGCAACTATTAACCATAACTAAATGAAGACTAATAATGCCGCTTTAAAAATCACGTTATTAAGATGTTGATTAACCTAAGTAATTGAAATGATAGATATGCATAATCCCGACCTTTTGTTGGCGCCGGTGCCGCTGTGGCTGGGGGAGCGGCGGTGGCTATGGTCACCCGGTTCAGAAGAGAGTTGGCATCCCCGCCTCCAGCATCAACATTCACGGTACTTCCCAAGCCCGATCCTGCAGAATCTGATACCTTTGAATCATCTGCATCGTCTGATAAACCAGCTTCACGCCGCAAAATGTCTACTGACTCCGACAATTTATTTCTCTTGAGAAATTGCAACACCGCGAGCAAGGTCTGCTGATCTTCGGCCCCTGCAGTTAAAGTTTTCGTTGTTCCGCTAGAAGAAGTAGCACCAGGAGATGAAGAAAGTACTCCTCCATCATTTGCATTATTGTTTCCTGATCCATCGTTTGATGGTTCTGTTTTAATATCTTTTTCACCCTCCGGATCGATCTGACCACCTTGTACAGCCGCCATTTTCGAAATGATGTGCGCATGTGCAGACAAAATAAAGGAATCGTCACTGCTGAAGAACAGACATTCTGATTGGCTCTCAGAAAATGTTTGCCGCAGGGTTGTCGATTTCTAGTGGTTTTTATGGATAACGAAACTCATTCATATTTATGTAGCGTATTCATTGCTGGCTCAGTTAAGTAAATAGAACAGAACAACTTTGGATTGTATGTATAATCTCTTCCAGATAAACAAACCTTCAAACCTCGTGACGTTTACACAACTATTCTAGTCAATCTAATTCCACATCAATTCACGAGTAAAAGCTGTACTGCACTAGTTTGCCTTTAGCACCGGGCAGTTAACCATGGGCCCTAGGTGAACAGCCCAGAGCCCCCTAATATGAGTGCATCCCCAAAATGAAAACATTCCCCCCAAATACGAGTCAACTCCCCCCAAATAGGATGACTTGCTCACCTCCCCCCAATACAAGGACACACTCCCTCAAATGGAAAACATTACATTACTGTAACTCAACGTTTAAAAACCAGTTCCATAGGGCTGCGCTTTATCATCGCCATCTGGTGGTTTACTGTGAGAACTGTACTTGTAATTCACACTTTAAACCACTAGATGGTGGTATTGAAGCGCAGCCCAATGGCGCTGTCGAAACAGTGCCCCTTAACACGCAATTTATACTTTTGCATAAGTAGGCTTGCCACCTGCTTCGATAGCTAAACAACTGTCCTGGTGTACATAACTCTGTCAGGCTATTGCATTTCGTTCTTCTGTCGATCAATTTCTTATTCCCTCTTAGTTACTGCATCCATTCAGCAACGAAAGTGTTAGGGTTAGGGTTAGGGTACCAACCATTTCCGATTTGAGTTAATGTAATGTGGTTTTGAGTTAATGTTATGTCGTTCTCCATTTGGAGGAGTGTGTCTTTGTATTGGGGGGAGGTGAGCAAGTCATCCTATTTGGGGGGAGTTGACTCGTATTTGAGGGGTTTCATTTGGGGGATGCACTCATATTAGGGGGTGTGTTTTGCACTTCAGGGCCACCGTATGACTTGGTAACAAACAACGTGACATAAAGACTGCATCGAGTGCTTAGTCACGGTCTGGTATTAGCGGTTTTATACCTCTTCGTACCAGATGATGGCAGTTAGGTTCCATCCCAGCCCCTCTTCTCTGTCTCTTAATGCTAGCACATCACAGCATGGCCTCTTCATTGCTGATGGTATCATTGAAAGGGTGTTAAACCCCACCCTGCAATCATTCATCACTGCTTCGTGTTTCATGTTTAAGTCCAGCGCATGCATGACTCCATGCTAGTTCCAGCCTTAGGAGAACCAGTGAGCATGCCTGTGCATTTCAAACAGGGATTACTCGTGGGCTGTATTGATTGCAACAAGGTGGCGTTTAAAGTAATTAGTTGCACGAATGACACGGAAAAGGTCAGTGATTTATGTCACTGGGAGTCATGTGAGAGGAAGAAACGGAAGGACGTTTTAAAATATGAAGAAAATCATGAAATACGTAAAGAGAAGAGATCGAGGGAAGGTGAACGGAGGAGAACGAAGGTGAGAAACAAGGGAGGAAAGGTGAAAAGAGATATCCGATTCACCGTGTGCCCCTGCTGAGGGTGCACTTCCTGTAGAATCCCCCAGACTCCAGACTAACATGCCTGATCCCATCACAGAACACTCTGCTAGAGCAGGAACACACAATGCACCATTTTCTCTGCAAGGGCAAAACAGCATCTGTTTTCATATCGGGCTTTTTTCAATAAAGGTCAGATGCTGTATAGTACATATTGAGAGAGATGCAGAATAAGTTCCAAATGTTTCCTTCCAGGAAGTTTAAGTAAAATGTTGTTAGTTCCCTTCTGTTCCGCTTGAATTCATCCCAAGGTTTTGTTGTCAGTTCCTGACACTGATCTGGCTCACCTTTTTGTATCATAACCACCAAATACGGTTCCAGGTGTTGGACTATGGCTGAAGTTGCTGATTAAATGCTGATTGTCATTCATTGACTAGCCCTACAGAACCTATGAAACAGCGCTAACTCAACCTCACATTGTGATTCTGGGAGACGTCAGGTTTATCATGCAGGGCCAGGGTCCTTGAAGGATGCGGGCGGAGGAGGATCAGGAGGAGGAGGAGGAGGAAGAGGAGGAGGATAGACGCAGAAGGGGCACCGCGTTTTGTTGCATAACAGCTGCAGCGTTCCTTCCACATGGACGGGGAGGAGGAGGAGGAGGAGGAGGGGGGGGGGTGAGCAGGAGCAGGAGGAGGAGAAGAGAGAGGGGGGAAAGGGAGGGGGGAAGAACACACGTGTCAGCGCTCCCCCCCCCGGCTCAGGGCGTGGCCACACTCTCGCTGCAGACCCGCTGGAGCTGACGGGGCACACAGCAGCACGCTCCTCCTCCTCCTCCATGCCCTCTGCACCGTCCAGGGTTCTAAAACAAACTCACGGGGAGAGACTGTGTGTGACTTTTACACACAAAGACACACCTCGGAAGCAGGACATGCACCCCTCAACGGACTCGTAAGATAACAGTGCGGGAAAAAAAGATGTCTTTATTTTCAACACAAGGACACCATGGTCATGACACATCTGTAGATGTGACCGCACGTCCTCCCGAATGTCTTGCGAGCAGATCTAGTCAAGTATTTCTACGGCTTTCACCGCAGCCCCGCCCCGCAGAAGCAACAATCCTTGAGTGTTTCTAGGCGCTGTGTTTCTGCGCTGACCCACGGGGGTGTATAGATCCACGAGCTACTGCTGGTTCAGGCCTAAAACACACATCAAAAGGCCCACGGTTATTGATTTAAGATCAATCACTGTTTGGCCCCTCGTCTCCGATAGCAATTAACGCAACAGTCGTGCCCCGCGGCGTGTAGCAGTAATGAACGCTGCTTAGGTGTGACACCTGCCTTTTCTCGAACGCAGCTCAGATTGACTGTGTTACGAGGTGTCCTGTCGTGGCCGTCAAACACAACACTGCTTATCTTTCTGTCGTCTCTACTGGTTCTAGAGGGACAAACATGTGGACATGTACAGATGGTGTGGTGACATGAATTGAGAAACTAACTAAAACAAAAAGAAAGAGAAATGAGGAGAATAAAATAAATAAAACTGTTCCTCCATGCGTAGTATAAAGAGCTGTTAAGCCGTCCAGCAGTGCTGACACTAATAGGAAATACAAGAGAGTGATGACTTTTTTCAGTTGGACGTTCAGTGAGATTTGTGAATTGGGCCCACCATCACTGCCAAACGACATAGTGAATCAAAGCGAAGCGAGCCAATGTTGTTAGCGGTTTTGTGTGTGTGTGTGGTGTGTGTGTCTGGTGTGTGTGTGTGTGTGGGTGTGTGTGTTTGTGTGTGGTGGGGTGGTCTATTTCTCTTCCTGAGGAATGAGTTTGATAGCGATACGTTTGAAAGGCCTCTACATTGAGGCAGTCGTGTCACTGGTGATAGATACAGTGGTGGTTAGGTTGTGGCCCAAACCTTCAAGGCTGTCTGATGGTTTGTGTTCTAGGAATAGTGAGTGAGAAAGAGAGAGAGAGAGAGTGTTCTGCAGTGTTGCTGATTCCTGACACGAGGAAGCTCGAACAGAACTTGTGTGTGCTTGTGTGTATGTGCAGTGTGATGTGTATGTGCAGTGTGATGTGTGTGTGTGTGTGAGAGAGAGAGAGAGAGAGAGAGGGAGAGAGAGAGAGGGAGAGAGAGAGAGAGAGAGAGAGAGAGAGAGAGAGAGAAATGAACAAAGGACAGATAACGTTTGAGATTACGTCTGCTTTGCATTCGGCTCTCGAAAGGTTTATTATTTCTGTGTACGTGTCTGCAGTGCCTGTGTTTGTGTTTGTGCGTGTGCCGTTTGCATGTACCCACCGATCCTCCGTGAGTCACACAGCATGTTGGAGATGCGGAGGGAGAGAGCAGAGAGGAGCATATTCACTCCCCCTCTCACACTTCATGATGACTTGCGCCGGTCACACGCTGGGTGTCAGACCGAGCCCATCTCTTCTCTCCTCCTCCATCCCTTTGCGTTCACCGCACTACCCCCACAGCACCACACCCACAGCACCGCCCCCCACAGCACTACCCCACACCCCCCCACCGCACAAACCCCCCCACCACACCACCCCCACCCACAAACCACCCCACACCACACCACACCCACCGCACCACCCCCACCACAAACCCCACCCACACCCCCACATCACCACCCCCCACACCACCCCCACACCACCCCCACACACCACCCCACCCCCACACACCCCCCCACATCACCACCCCCACATCACCCCCCCACTCACCACCCCCACATCACCACCCCCACAGCACCACCCCACCCCCACACACCCCCCCACACACCACCCCCACATCACACCCCCCATCACCACCCCCACATCACCACCCCCACACCACCCACCCCCACATCACCACCCCCCACACCACCCCCCACCACATCACCACCCCCACCACCCCCCACACCACCACCCCCACACACCACCCCCACATCACCACCCCCACATCACCACCCCACCCCCACACCCACCGCACTACCCCCACAGCGAGCGCAGGGTGTGGCTCTCCACAAGACATATCACAACAACGGCAGACTCCCCAGAACACCAGGAACGGGACTTTGATCTCACACATTGTTCACAGAGAAATCTGGATCACTGTACAATACATGATGAAGGGTCTGCTTTACTGTACAATTGAATTGTGCGTTGACTCTATTTAAGAGTTTTGAGTTAAATTGCAAGTAGCTATAGAACTTGTATGTTCGACACCAGTAATTATTTTTATATATACAGTATATAATATATATATATAATATAATAAACAATATTTAATACGCAGCACCCAAGAGCTCATGTGCCAAACTTATATTGCCTTTGACTATTTAGCATATCTAATCTAGTTTAATTTATTCACACTAGAATACAAATGTGATCTGTAAGACAGGGCTTTGAGTGTGTTTACACAGTTAATGTGTTTCTGGAGATTTTACAGAGATAGATCAAAAGACTGTCCCCTGAGTGAGCTGTGATTCATGTGCCTCTAAAGCCGTCACTTTTACAACCTGCCCATAAAAACACCTGCTGATGACTTTATTTACATTTGTGAAACTGTACTGTGATACGCCCAAGATGCTGAAGGATCCTGATTCTGCATGTTTTCGGTGTTTTTCCTTATTTGATATCAATCTGTAATCATTGGATTCATATACATCATGTCATCATTACCAGACTGATTAATAGTCTACAAGTATTTAAGTGCTAGTGCTCTCCTTGAATTTAAATCAGTTGGAGAAGAGGCAGTTTGTGTAAGTGTGTGTGCGGTTGTGTGTGTGTGCGGTTGTGTGTGTGTGCGCATGTATTTTCCCCGGCTGGTAGAGAGCGATGTTACCCCCTGCTGAGGCAGATAGCTGAAGCAGGGCGTGGCGCCACGCTTTTCCCATGTGTGTGTGTGTGTTGTGTGTGTGTGCGTGTGTGTGCGCCTGCTTGAAGGCATGTGTCCGTGGATGTGAGTTTGTGTACATAATATACTATCGCGACAAGACCACCCGCTGTGTGAAACAGACACGATCCTGCCCTGCCTCGTACAGAACACGCCTCCTCCTTGCTGAGATAGATTTAGCATTTGGGCCAAAATGATGCTTTGGCCGAAACGTGTTCTTCGACCGCAGGTAAGCATGAGTTTAAGACGGGTCGCGTGATCGCATGCATGGCTTTGGCATTGGACAGCTGATGTCCAGCTGAAATCCGCCTTTGATCCGTAAAACGGTGTGGGAGATTGCCGGCCAGTCACTCCCTCCTCACTCTGAAACGCCCCCCCTCCCCCCCCTCGCCAGCGCCCCTACTGCGCTGCACAAGATCAATAATTCATGAGGTGTGAGACTCGCAGATGAAGCAGAAAAGGCCCCAAGAGAGATTGGAAGATAGGAAAAAAGGGGGGAATGGTATGAAGGAAGGGGGAGAGGAAGAGACTCACCAAGAAGGTGAAAAAGAGGAACAGTTAGAGAGAAAAAACGGTGGCAGGCAGATGTGGAGATAGTTAAGCAACGAGAGAAGCTAGGGGTATGGAAAAAAGTATGCAGGAAGAGAAGGATAGAGAGAAAGACAAAGGGGTGATACCCCTAAAGGGTGACACTGTGAGCCCGAGGTACACCTTCATCATCATCTGAGGAGCGAGAGGAGGGAGTCCCATCACTCCATGGCTAATCCCAGCCGACAGACGACTTAACGATGCTCAGAACTCATCCAGCTGCTCCCTGGCGTTCTCTCTGTCTCCTACTCTCTCTCTCTCTCTCTCTCTGTTTGTATACATGTCTGTTTCCCTCTCTATATGTCTGCCTCTCTTTCTCAATCAGTCTGTCTCAGTCTCTCTCTCTCTCTCTCTCTCTCTCTCTCTCTCTCTCTCTCTCTCTCTCTCTCTCCCCCTCCCCCTGCAGTAATTTGCACCTGAGTCTCAGCTTGACTGGCGGGTCATACCCTTCATCTCCCACTCTGGCAACCCACATCGCAGTGGTAATTGGTTATGGGCTGGGTTGCCAGGTTGAGGGATGAAGGGTGTCTCCATTGTTCACCTTTGCCTCACACTGACCTCGTTGCTCAACGGGCTGCCTCTAAACCAACAGACCACCTGCCTTCTCTCCTCTGCCTCTTCTTTCCATGGCCGTCCCCCTCCACCCTGCTCTCTCTCTCTCTCTTGTCTCTCCCTCTTGAGAATCAAGCACCAGACCCACCTGCTCTTTCTCTGTGCGTGCGTGTGCATGCACTCACCTGTGCACACGTACTCGCATTTGCGTGGGTATGCGTGCACATTGGCTAATGTGGTGTATTCATACGTGTGGCTGTGTATCGTTGGATGTGTGTGTGTGCGTAGTGCGGGTGTGTGCGTGTGTGTGTCTGTCTGAGCCTTTTGCCCAGTGGAGCGGGATAATGGGTGTGAGGGCTGAGCTCTGGGACTTCTAGGGGTCTCAGCGTTGAGGGGAAATGGAGGGAGTCTGCATTATTCAGCACAGCCCCAAACAGAGCACCGGGGCTGGGCACGAACTGTCGGCAAAGGGGGGGCAGAAAGACCACGGCAAACGGGAGGGCCGTGGTGCGGGGAGGGCCGTGGTGGGGGGAGGGCTGTGGTGCATTGTGTGGACAGGTAGGCAGATTGACAGGCTGAAAGGTCACAGCAGCGACGGCTCAGTTCCTAATGACAACGTCACCTCTCGCTGGGCCAGCTTATTAGATGGGCGTGTCTGCGGTGAGTGGGACGTCTGATTGTGCGCCATGGTGCCGAGAGGATCCGTGCCCTTTCACCTTGGGCTCGGTGAGCAACCTCAGTTTCTCTGTTTCACTGTGTCTGTCTATCACTCCCTCTCTTTCCTCCCACGCATTTCCAGTAGAGAGAGAGAGAGAGAGAGTTAGATCTAACCAGGCACTTAGTCAGACGGCCCCCCAGTCAGTCCCCCCTTCCCTTCCTCATGTCCTTTCAAACACGATGTTCGGCAGCACAGTTTCCTTATGACTATGAATAATGCAGTTCCATCTCTTACCAACGAGCCGTCTCTCTCTCTCCCATTCAGACCTCGCACGACACAGTTACCTCACGCAAGCACAGGAACAGCAGCTCTACAAGACCCCTTTACACAAATCCCGACACACCTATTCCCTTTTTCCGGAAAGATCGTGTCGTGGAACGAAACGTCATGTTTCCCGCGAGCGATCGACCGTTTGGTTTATTGAAATGTTGCACTCTTTTCAAATCAGCTATACATCCTTGACCTTTTAATTTTGTTTGGGTGCAACCCATTTACCAGAGTCTCGTCTGGTTTAATGGTGCTGTTTAAAGCTGCCCTCAGATGACATTCTCTTTGCGTCGAGGGTCTCTTTTGTCTCAAACACTCTCTCCATCGTAGATCGTCTCATTTGGGGAATTGGTCTCCTCCTCGCTCTGGTAACTATGGCGATAACAGGTCGTTTCCCCTGCCTGCCCGTCCTCTTTTTTTTCTCTCTTTTTTTTTGATTGGCAGGAACTGGGAGGGGGAGATAAGGAGGAGGCGGTGGAAGGATTCAGAAAAGGTCACAGCGTGGTGACTGAAAGCCTGTCGCGATGGAAATCCCCATGTCAACGCATGATCAATAGTCTCATACTTAAGCCATAGGCAGTGGACAGAGCTCATGCCTCGAGTGGGGATGACAAGGAGTTTCTGTAACGTAACATGGGATTATATGATCTTTTATTATGTGTCAAATTATGCTATGTCTCATCATGTTCATCGAATTTAAATCAGTTCGATAACTCAAGTCACCCAGAATAGGGGGTGCGTTTTCTCACTGTCTTGAGTACCTCGTGTTGTAGCTGTTTGGGGTGCAGATCGAGGGGGTTTCCATGGCAGCTCTTTAAGGTTTGCACAGTCCAGAACGGACGCCATTTTGTCGAGTGGCTCAAAAAGCGACGTCTCAAAAAACCCTCCAGAGACTGGTGGGTGATGGGGGTAGTCCGACCCCACAGACAGACACATACGTGGGGGAGGGTAACAGAGTTGTGTGGGGTGGGTCTCTGACTGTCACACTCTGCTGGCCTCGGTCTGAAAATACAATTGTACACATTCCCTTTGAAGCGTGTGTGTGTATGTGTGTGTGTTTGTTTGTGAGGAATCACCTGGGACATTTTTTCATTTAGGCTTACTAGTCAATTTATTACATTGGATGTATTGATTTTCACTCTGATGGCTGTGGTGGCGGGCTGCTGTGCGAGCCAATAGTAACTCATCATTCTTATACACATACAAACACACACACACACACAGACCCAAACACACACACAAATGCCCAGTAACACAAATACACTGGTGATCTCACAAACACAAACACACACACAAACTCCAAAAAATCCTTTGTTGTGCTTTGTTGTAGGTAATGTGACCCTTGGTTGTCCTTGAGTGCGGGGAGGGAGGAGGCGTGGGATGTGCGTGTGCGTGTGTGTGTGTGTGTGTATGTGTGTGTGTGTGTGAGTGTGTGTAAAAGAAGGAACAGAGACACAGAAGGAGAGGTTTCTGGGTTTCCTTTGATCCAGAGGGAGAGTGAGGGGGGTTGGCTGAAGGAGAGCAGGGGCGTGGCCATCCTTTGCTAACAAGGTGACCTCAGATGGATCTGACCGTCAGATCCTCTGCACGCCACACACTCTGCACGCCACACACTCTCGCACACACAGGTTTGTCTTCATTGTCTTAAAAAAAAAGAATTTGTGATGCTCTTTCAAAGAATGAAGTGTGTATGTAAAGTAAACTAAACAGTTTATTACAGTAAATATCTTCATCCTTAATTTTCTGAGTGTGAAATTGAGAAATCACCCCTTAGCAACACTCTGTAAACAGAAATAGATTTGGTTGGTAATTGTCTTATATAAGTTATATGAGTCATCTAGTTTGATTTCATATTCATCAAGAGATGTAAAGTACCGTATGCTATCAGAGGCAAACCAATTACGATTTCACACTTTACCCTTTTTTTCAAAGACTAGCACAGAGAAGTGAAGACTCAATTAAATAATTGTTGCATGAAGCAATTAGACGTTTCCTCTCAAGATTCCTGATTTATTAAGTAATCATCTCAAATTTCGCCACTGGGAGCTAATAGCACAGCTAGCATCTCTGGCTATTGGAGGCTAATCTTGAGTTACTGAAGGTCTACGTGTATATTTACTAAATGCAAATGATAGACTAATGGCTCTGACTTAACATTTTGCCAAGAAGCTAGCAGCTCCATTATGACGGACGTCGGTGTTGTCAGACCCCATGGTGATGGCGTTTTAACGAGGACGAGGGAAGGAGATCATTAAGAGCAGAGACAATATTTCACCTTTTGCAGAAGGGAACCTTGGCAGGATTGCCCGCTAGACAACATGGCTACAGCCAAAGCCAGATCAATTTGGACTAGGAAAAGTCTATTGGCAGAGCTATGGGTGTCAGATCTGAGACTCTGTGACTTCATCTCCTTCTCACCTCATACTTGTCACCCACACTCCAACACCCCGCTGTCTCAACACTGGAAATCAGGACAGATAGACAGACAGATAGACAGACAGACAGACAGACAGACAGACAGACAGACAGACAGACAGACAGACAGACAGGCAGGCAGGCAGGCAGGCAGGCAGGCAGGAAGGCAGAACCAGATACAGATACGGATACGGATACGGATACGGATACAGATAGAAAGACATACTGATTTTCAGACAGAGAGGCAGGCAGACTTGTAGACAGATTGAAGTACCTGCTAACAGTACAAGCCCTTAAATTGTCTCCTGATTAATAACGGAATCTAGCTCTATCGATAAGCACTCTAATTACAACACGTTGAACGTTATAGATCACCTCTTTGCATGCACACACACATTTACTCTCATGCTTTTACTCTTGTTATAATGTTCTACATCCAACACCCCCTGGTCGACACCCCCTCCTCAGGCTGGTGTAGATCACCCACCAGGCCCGAAGCCAGAAACCCTTCTGGCTCATTTAATTACGCCTATATTGAGATAATGGAATGCTTCGAATGTGTGGCCAATCAATAGCTGTTTATGTGTGTATACGCTATACCAGTCTTCTGGCAAGCAGCCAATGGCTGTGGAATGTCCTGTGTCAGCACTTTACTAGTAGGGAGGGAGGGAGAGAGAGAGAGAGAGGGAGAGAGAGAGATAGAGAGAGATAGAAGGAGAGAGATATGTTTCCATGTTTCTTATGTTTTGTCGCATTGATTTGAGTCAAACTGTCACCTTGGCGTATTTACCGTAAGCCTGCGAACAAAGCTATTTTAACATTGAAGGTTAAATTAGTCACATTTGAAGGTAGAGAGAGAGAGCAAGTGAAAGAGAGCCTGCTCCGAGTCTACTGAGTAAACATGCTGTGCTGCATTGAGGTGCCGCATGGTGGAGGGGCGATAGGGATGTGCCCTGCAGACGGTTGGCTTGGATGTAACCATTCTGAGTACCGGTGAAGCATATTGCAGATGTACTCACGAAGCAGTTTATGTATGTTGCATGAGAGAGAGATGAAGTGAGAGAGCGAGAGAGGGATCGAGAGAAGGAGAGAGACGGATAGAGAGCGAGAGACTGCACAGTCAGGAGGGAGATGAATAAGGTAGTAAAAGTGGATGAACATTAAAAAAGTTTGAATAATGAATATCAGCATTGTGTGTGTGAGCGTGTGTGTATGTGAGCGTGTGTGTGTGAGCGTGTGTGTGAGCGTGTGTGTGTGAGTGTGTGTGTGTGAGTGTGTGCTCGCCCCCCCTTCCCATAGCTTCTTTTACTCCTTTCCTCAGCGCAGGCCTGCATTGTTCTGAGGGCGGTGGCCTGCCCTGAAATGAATCAGGATCCTGCTCCTAAATCCTTCAGGATTTCAACCCCACAGCCTATCACACTGACTCTACTTGTAGTCGCTGAAGTCTGGGTCGACTCAAATGAAAGTTCAACTCTGTCTCTGTAAACAGCTATAAATGTAAACAATTCATCTTTTCATCTCTACATGTCTCACTTGCGTGGTGTCCAGTTGTTGTCAAGGCCTCAGCACGACACATGTTTGTCATTACACCCACCATTGGAAATGGTCTCCACAATGTAAACAACAGCTGCCCTATGATG
>CAEFZP010005037.1:195000-429570 GCA_903064625.1 Mallotus villosus
ACACACACACACACGCACACACACACACTGGCTCTGTGTGTCACACACATGCACACACACACGCACATACACACACACACACACTGGCTCTGTGTGTCACACACACGCACACATGCACACACACACACGTACACACACACACACCTCTTTAGAGGTGTGTAAGCTGTGTATAATCGTCCACCTTCACCTCTGCCACTCCTCCTCCTGTTTAACAGCTGGACTGCTGAATCTCTGAGGATACATGCTGCTAATGACCACCCAGGCAGGTCACAGGTTATCCAAAGATGGGATCATTAAACCATGAGCTCATTCATTGCAACCAATAAGAAAAAAACTGCAGTTTCTCGGTGCGGAAATGAGTGAGGAACTGGTCAGGTTATTGCCGGTTCTATAATATTTAATGAAGATTTCCAATGTCACAACCGTTGGAACATTCTTATGAAGAAGGAAAGTTCATTATGAGACTAAATAGCTGTGCTATTTAATTTCATGGCATCTGATTATACAGTATAATCTCTTTCAAAGCTCCGTGGAATCTGAAGAGCAGCGGCTCCATCATCTCAAAGTGACATGAAACGTGAAACTCAACGCTTTGAGCTTTGGCATGGTTCGGTCGTTAATAATTCTTTTTGATGTGCCCCCCAAATCAAATCGCTGTGCCCTTTCTCTGCACACTCGTCCGTGCAGTCACGTCTGTCCACAAAGTGTCACTGCACTCCTCAGAGTGACTTGCCATTCCCAGGGACTTCCTGTTCCTGTTTCTGCCTGGTGCAGCCCTACTCAGGCCTGTGGTCATTTTGAGAAAAAACAATCCACTTCACACTGAACTGGGAAACATGAACTGTAACTACTGGAAGGAAAGAAGGAGCCACAGGGAGTCACTTTCAGGACACGTCCTGCGAGGCAGAGTTGTTTTCCTCTGAATCCTCCCTGTGCGCTCGCACTAATGAGTCCCACCTGAATTGGGATCCGAAAGATTTTGGTTCCGCCCTGAGTTGTGGCGTTGAGACTCAAAACCCACTGCAGTGATTAAACCAAAAGTGTAAGCTATTGGCTTAGTCAAAGATGTTTTCTTTGTGTTAATTAACCTGATGTTGCATGTAACCACAGTAGACGAAGGTTATGTCTCCGGGCCCCTGTGACGTCAGGAAGAGCAACATTGTCAGAAAGGGTTCAACCGAAGAAGTGGTAGAATACCTCAACTTTCACTTGAGTCGACTCAGGAAACATTCAAGAACATCAGACATTCAGGAAGAAATTCAGACGTTCAAAGACAACAAAGGCAACAGCTCTCATACATACTCCTGAAAACGTTGTAAGCTAGTCAGATTTTCCGGAAGGCATGTAGTTTAAAGTCTTCATTTACAACGTATCTCAGGAGTGCTTAGAGACTCCCAGCTGGGCCCTATACTTTTGTGGCTGCAGGTGTTAACAAAAGTTTATAGTACACAAGAAAAAAATATACATATATTTTTGACAGAACATAGTCTAAAAATACCACCCGTCTTCACATCTCCACTGAGGTGTTCCGAGTGTGATTTGAAAAAGAAACCGTCTTCCCCCTGCGTGAAAAGAGGTGGGTGAGATCTCGTCTTTGATCCCAGACTCAGGGGTAACCTGACTGGCTGCGTTTACATATTCCCTTAGATTCCTTTCCTATGCTATGCTGCTCTTCCAGCTCCTCAATGCACCACTTGCTACTATTCCACTTTACTCTCAGCACGTACAGGTCGGGTGTCAGCGGTGGGTCTCATGCTGCAGTGTCACCTTTCAATGTTGTCTGAAAACAACGACAGGCTCGTTTGAGCTCGTCTTTGCTTTGTAAATGTGCAATGTAGTGCATTATGTGCTCCTGTGTTGCTCCTACTGAATGTCCGTGTGTGTGTGAGTGTGTGTGAGAGAGAGTGTGTGTGTGTGTGAGTGTGTGTGAGAGAGTGTGTGTGTGTGTGTGTGTGTGTGGTGTGTGTGTGTGTGTGTGTGTGTGTGTGTGTGAGAGAGAGTGTGTGTGTGTGTGTGTGTGAGTGTGAGTGTTTGTGTGAGAGAGGTGTGTGTGTGAGAGAGTGTGTGTGTGAGAGAGTGTGTGTGTGTGTGTGTGTGTGAGTGTGTGTGTGAGAGAGAGTGTGTGTGTCCTCTGTTGCAGAAGGACAGAGCAGTGTCAGATGCAGGGATCCTCGGGGGAAGAGAGCCAGGGCTCGGCTCTGAGAGGACACACTGTCAACACTGTCAACACAAAAACACACAGTCATCCTTCTCGCCAGCAACAACAGCATCCATCATTGGCCGCTGCAAGCAGCCACCCCGGAGCGTCCATGTGCTGCTGTTTTACTGGAAGGGGATTGGCAGTCATGGTGACCGGTGACGCGACGCATCATTTTCTTTCCACATTTGAACTGCACCGTCGCTTTTCTCCTCCGTATAATCATTTAATTGCATCTTACACACGAGCAATGAAAACATGTATGTGTTCTCTCTCTACGCCCTTCTCTCTCTCTCTCTCTCTCTCTCTCTCTCTCTGTCTTCCTTTCTCATCTGTCTCGCTCTGCTGGGTCTGTCTCTGTCTGCACTATTATTAGCACAAGGAGAAAAGCAGTCTGTCTACTCTGGGGGGGCGCGTGCGCTCTCTCTCTCTCACGCACGGCGGAGTGACACAGCAGTTCTCCGCGTCGACGGGGGAACCGTTGCAGTGATTACACGTGCCTTGCGCCATCTTCTTTTCTTCTCTCTCAAGAGCGGTCGTTTCATCCAGACGGGTCTTTGTGAAGGTCTTCCGTTGTCGTGTCGATAGGCTATTTTTAGGCTGGGGGCGGGGCTTTTGGTGTTGCTAGCTTAGATGCTTGCGAGCAACTAAAGAGGTGTTTCACTTGTCCTAATACCTGACAGTCTTCAGTTCCTCTGCTCTGTGACTGCTTGCGTTAGTTTCCTTATTATTTCCCAGAACACCCACAGCAGATCACTAAAGATAAGGAGAGGCTGTCACAGCCAAAAGATAACAAAGGCACCGTGACCACAAGCCACTTCCCATGGAGAATAAATAGCCGTCATTATGCTAAACGTGGCTCTCTTAAACACAACACAACATGCAAATATGACCGTATTCCAATGAGCAGTTCTTTGTGGCCGTCTGGTCTCCTGACAGTCCTGTGAAATGGGCTTTTTGGCTTTTGAACGTTGTCAACTGATTTAGTTACTGGTCCCTGCCTTTAAACTGGTGTCTGATCCATATATGTATTATTATTATATATTATCATTTTTTATTTTTTTATCTCAACACCGCATACACTAAGCAACCCTGGTACTCTGTGTGTGTGTGTGTGTGTGTGTACGTCTGTGTGTGTGTGTCTGCAGCTCTGTGTGTGTCCGTGTGTGCGTCTGTGTGTTTGTGTCCATGTCTGTGTCCCTGTCTGTGGGCTGGCCTGCCTGTCCAATCTGAGCGGTGCTCTCCCAAGGCACTTTGTGCACAGCGGGACATTAGCAACAGTAACCAAGGCAACGGCAGCTGCTGGCAACCCAATTAACACTATGTTTCCAGGTGCAGATGAGACACATTTGTCAAGTAGGTTTAGATTCAATTGTGTTGTGTGTCAATTTAATATTTCTTTCCTCTCTCTTTTTTTGGTATGAGAGCATTTGATTTAAAAAAGACAACGCCCTTTAGGATTTGGGATGTGATTTACATAATGGGCAGTTTTAAAGCCCCAGATAAAAAAAAGGATTACTCTACTGATGTCACCCTGGCACGGAATCACCCATCTCCACGTAGAACCGGAAGCGTCTCACACTGAGCAGTGTGAGGGAAAGTTCGAGCTCCGCATGTCCTGTTGACGTCATCGCCGTCGCTGAGGGTGCACCTCTGAAGATGCTGGATCACCGTTTAACGAGACCTCTGAACGTTGCCGTGCCATCGTTCCCCTCTCTCTCGCTGTCCTCGGCCGGGTGATACATGGCGTGGGGGTGAAAGCTGCAGCGCCATGAATACTTCATGACCTGTGGTAGGAGCAGGAAGATTGCTGTGGATGTGTGTGTGTATGTGTGTAAGTGTGTGTGTGTGTGTGTGTGTGTGTGTGTGCGTGTGTGCATAGTGCCTATAGAGAATCTTTGTCTGCTTGTGGGTGTCTGCAAATGCGAGCCGTGCACTCGTGCGTGTGAGCAGATGTGTGAGCAGGTGTGTGTGTGTGTGTGTGTGTGTGTGTGTGATAGGTTAGCCCGAGAGTGAGGGTGATAAATGGACTCCCACAGGCACGGTTCAGGGGTCAGGTCTGTGGGTGATTCAATTTCATTAAAAGACACTCCAGGCAAGTTTCAAACCATGACAACAGGGAATATCTTTATATATAACGTCCAACCTGCTTACTGGTACAGCGTTTCTCTCTTCTTCTCTCAGTCCTCTGGGAAGCTTTTGAATAATGTAGCCTATTTCTGGTTAGTGATTCACTGTTTTGCGCATAAGCTACTGGGACAAATAGATGTATAAATGCACAAACTTTTTCCTGATATATACGTGTGTGTTTGTGTGTGTATGTGGGTGTTTGTGTGTGTACCATCGAGAACATGCATCAGCGCTCGTAGGTATCTGAGAAAGTGCTTGCGTGGGTACCTAAGTGAAGTATGTGAGCACCCATGTGCGTTCCTGAGCGTGTGTGTCGGTGTGTCGAAACACATCAACCTGGGTGGGACGTTACCAGTAGGAGCGATGGCATTGATTGGTCACTGAGGACCGCATGAGGTTTATGGCCTTTCCACAGCACGAGTTTCATATCCATCAGATACGCCATCGGAGAGAGAGAGATGGGGGGAGAGATCCATAACTGGTCAGACACTCCGAGAGATAAAACATGGCTCTCTTCTCCCTCTCTCTGAGTAGAAGACAGGACTGGGAGAAGTGTGTGTGTGTGTGTGTGTGTTGAGGGGGGCTGGGGAGTGCGAGGTAGAAGAAAAAGAAAGAGAGGAAAAAGAGTGTGTGAGAGCGTGAGAACGTCCGAAAGAGGAAAGCGAAGAATGGAAAAGAGAAGGACAAAGGTAGAAGAAGTAGACTCAAGGGAATTACCCCCAAGTGTCTCCGGCAGTTCATGAACCGCCTGAGTCATTCTCACTGTCGACTTGAGTTGGCATGTGCTTCTAACAGGCACGCTAGCTACAGTACACAGGTTATACAGAGTTTGTACCCCCCACTGGGGCGTGCCTAATGCCTCCCTCTAAATCAGCGGTACACTGACAGAGGGCTAACCAAGAGGAACACTAAGAAAATAGAATCCACATCAAACACTCAGGAAACCAATGGAACACATTTGTGGGGGGGGGGTTACAAATGGTTCTTTGCAGTATGGCCACCTTTCTTGCTGTATATGCTGTACATTTGAAAACATGTACGTGTGGTAAAAACATGCTGACTTTGGCAGGACATAAGCCGATAGCACGCTACAGTGATTTTAATTCAATTGGTTCTCTGTTTTGAAATCTAATGGAAATTTGGGTTCAGCGACGCACAAATAATCCCACTCCCATAGTCCACTAGACCGCAGGCTACCGTTTCACATTCTCTGCCTTCTACATTCCCTGACTACGTTTGTCTTGTCCTAACTCAGGACAACACTAACAGACCTGAGTCTCCTGACCACGAGACTGTGTTAACGCCGTGAGCTGAAGCCTCGACAAATGCGAACATGTCAGACGAGGCTTCGTATCGTCATTCCCACACTCTCCCAGTGCGACACGGACCAGGGTTGCCAGGTTTGGCTCAAAATAGCTGAAGTTGAGGCACTCTCATGGTCTTCTGCTTCGAGGAGCTTGTTTCATAGCGCTGGAGTGTCAGGAGGGAGGGAGCCTCTCCAACTGGTCCACACCTTCTACTTGGCAGCATTGCAGGGGTATAAATCTTTGAACAACTGCAGCGCATGTCACACACACACACACACACACACACACAGAGCCAGGCTCACCATCCACAGACGAAGAGAGAGAGTGGCTCAGAGGAAAGGTCTACAGAGGCCCAGGACATGGAGGTGTGTGTGTCTGTGTGTGTCTGTGTGTGTGTCTGTGTGTCTTTGTGTCTGTGTGTGTGTGTGTGTGTCTGTGTGTGTGTGGCCACATTGTGGGGTGTGGCAGAGCTGATAGGATGCCAGATGGGATGTGTGTCTGTGTGGCTATGATGTATGGTCCTCTGGTCTTCGAAGTGTGTATCGAGCGTGTGTGTGTGTGTACGTGCGTTTGTGCGTCTCGGTTGCGTGACTGTTAGCACGTTTGTCTGCGCGTCTACACTCTATCCATATTGAAAGTGTGTACATGTGCTGTACGTTTCTATGTGTTTGCGTATGGAAGGTGAGATGTGTGTGTAGTCTGTATTTGTGCGTGTGTGTGTGTGTGTCTAACAGGGGGTGACAGTAGATGTGTTGTGTATAAGTTGAGCCAGAGAGGTCAACATCTATCATATATTTGTAGGTCCCTTCACACCTTGGCCCTGGAGAGAGCAGAACCTCTATGAGGCATCAAGGGTCAAGGTGACGGCACATCTATTCATCCTGTTGTCTAGCAGTTACAGTTCCCAGCTGACATGAATCAAACTAATGAGTTTCCCTTCAGGATTCCCTTCAAGGTTGACGATTTTTAACTGGAAGTTTACGGTCATAACTTAAGTCAGCATCCTAGAAGTCATCTTTTGAAAAGATCACTGAGAACTAATTTTCCAAGTGTGAGTAAATGGACTGATAGGTATGGGTCATTGACTGCCCATGTTAAAATCAGGTCCATTTTGTGTAATCATTTAATGCTAGCTGGATCATAATGGATGTCCACCTGCAGCCAGCGATACCTCGTTAGCCTAACTTTGGATCCTGCACAATCATTCGTTTTATGACTAACACTATGTGGCAGCCAACATTTTTCATTTCCATCCAATTATTCTAAATAGCAAGTCACTAATCACATTACAAGAATGTCCTTCTAGAACAATGACATTACATTCAGCATATACAAGATGACAGCAACCCTTTGGGCCATCACCACTAAATGACCCCTCCCTTAGCCCACATGGGTATGCTAGATGCATACTGTATGATGTATCCTATATACTAGCTCTGGAAAAAGAGTGAGCCCTGCACCTTTTTCTTTCATAAAAAAAAAGATGGTAAAGACAATTTTGAGTAAGAAAGTTTCTTTCATTTTTTCCAGCGTTGTATAGTATATACTTGATGAGAAAAACAGCACACAACACATGGGGCTTCATAATGTCAAGTCTTTATTGGTATGTGCCGTACAGCAGTAAGGTACAGAGTATGATAGTATGTCAACTACATTCAGTTTACTACGCTTTTTTTTTCTCAATACAATTGTCATGTTACGGTAGCTCTAAAGTCAACGCGCAAGAGAAACACATTCTACAACAGAACCATACACAACGCACATACGGCCAGAGACACACAGACAGAGCCGCTGGTGTTTTAAGGCATGTTGACATCCTACAGCATTCGTTTCCGTGTTTTGTTTTTGTGTTTTGACGGTTTTGTGTTTTTGTGTGGCACGTAAAGTTGTTGCACATGCATTTAGAAAAGTTTGGCAGTGCTGCAGTAGTAGTGGTAGAAGTTGTGAGAAGTTCGTTTTTTTTTGCAAAGGTGTGCTGTAATGCTGTTTAGACATCTGTGACCCTCCTGTTGTAAAATATCCAGCTGATCTATAAACAAAAAGACTTCTGACTCAAACCGGTTGTCGTTTTTACCTGTACTCGTACTCGTAACTGTAAACCTCAAGCTAGACTTCTGCATGTACTTCTACCTCAGCTCCTACTTGTGCCTCTGACAGTTTCTCTCCGTTTCTCCCCTCACCCTGGTACTCGATCAGGAAATGGTCAGTCAAACTTCCAGATTTGTCGAACTATCTCTCTCTTTCACAGACTACCGGGCAAAAACACAAACGCACATTGACTGCCATAAACGGTGCTCAAAGTAAAGCTTTAGCCATAGCCTATTCCAACTGCCAAATCTCAGTGTCACCCTGCTATACAGTGTGCAGTAACCATTCCAGAGGGTAAGTGTAGCTAGCCAGGGCTTGGGTTGCCATGACAAACGTCAAGAGAACGTACAAGTATAGTTGTGTATCTGGCAGTGCACGAGAAGGAAATAAAAAAAAGTTTTGGTTTTTGAAGGATTAGCGAGGTCGGAACTACAACACGTACATCAGTTTTCAGTCATGGCTCTTCAGTTAAGAGAAAGGTGAGAGGTCATTATTCAGCTCGTGGTTGTTGTTGTTTGTTGTTGTGTTGTCGTGTTCCTAAGGCTTAGTGACGCGGTACGGAGTCTGGAGTTCAAATGTGCTTCGGGCATCTGCAATGGCACGAGTGCAGCGAGGGTGGGGCGGAGGGTGGGGGGGGATGGTGTTGTGCATATGATTCCATCACGCCCTATCTGTTCATTCAGAAGCCCATGCATTTGTGCTAAAACTTCATTCACTACTCAGACTTTTGAGTCCATTGATTAGAGCGGGTCAGTAGAAAGGATGATACAGGTAGCTCATTCTCTCTCTGTCTTTCTCTCTCTCTCTCTCTCTGTCAATCTGTCTTTATACCTTCCTGCCTACTTCTCCATCCCCTTAGTCTCTTCCTGTTCTCTCACGGTCAGCACAATCTGACAGTCACATGACCCGATGGGATACAACATCAAGATTGTTTTGCAACTGCCCTGAAAAAGAACCGTCGCCGTCATCATCGTCAACACTCGCATATATTACGTCAACAAAAAGGTATTCGCTATAGGTCACACTCCGAGCTATAGAGTCAGTCTCAGGTCTAGCCTACTGGCTAACAAGCTCATACGATGTCATGAGGGGGTTGGAGAACACAAAGAGGTTAAGCATGGGCGAATGGGGAGGGACTTTAGACTCCTATTCGATTCACACTGAACCATCACGTTGAATGGACGATGGCCCAAATACAGTCAGTCGCCATGCAAGCATGAGATATACATACACCATGCAAATTACTCGGGGGTTATTACTAGGTTTCGTCTTTCTCGCTCGCTTCAAGTTTGTCTTAATGGGTCGACTAAACGCGGTCGAGAGTAACCCTGGAGAGGAACGGCCTGCTTTGTGTTGTGGTCTAGTATGGTCTTCAGTGTGGACTGGTCACCCAGCTGCACACTGCTGTCATGCGGAATTGAAATGACCAGGACGGTGAGACCGATTGATTGTGACAGATATGACAGATGTGAGGACAAGCCTTTAGATATACTACGAGATTGTGTTCAACGTCTCCCAGTTGCTACAAGAGATTTAGGGATTATAAAGGATTACAGCAAAATGGCTCAGCAGCAAAGCTTGGTTTGATACACTGGCTTTTCATAATTTTGATGTGCTCCTTCAAGAACGTACTTGAACTACTCCATAACTCTCGTCTCAATAAAAGTGCTATATTGTCACACGGTAGGTGTTGAAATGTGGAAAGGATAGTTTACGAGCCGGCAGCTTTCAAATGATCTTGATTCCTTTTTGCACGTGCACAATGACACACTTGCACACACACGCCCCCTTGGAATGTGCCGGAAAAGACCGTCTAGCTCGGCGGTGCACTACGGACATGCGAAATCGACGTAATCGCGGTGCGATTGGAGCCGTCGAATGTCGCACTGTATGTGCCTGCATAAGGATTACCGGAAGTGTGATGGCTGTTGTCTATACTGTAAAGTGAGTGATATAGAGTGTGGAAAGAGAGAGAGAAAGAGTACTGTGGATGGATAGTGAATGGTTATAGTAGAGTCAGAGTTACTGGATTCCTCTCTGAGAGCACCCCTGTGGGAGGGAAGAGGGGAAAGGAGGGGAGGGTGGGGGCTCCCCGATTCCAAACCGACCCCTAGACTCCACACTCTTGCCGGGGATCTGAGACAAACAGGACGCGACTACGGTGAAAAGCACACCCCGACCAATCGGAGGCCTGTGTAAATCTCATACAACTCTCCCTCCTCTCATCCCCTCAAAACTCCTCGAGTGTGGGTTCTAGCGATGGGTTTGGAATTGGGCAAGGGACGGAGAGAAGAGAGGGGGAGGGGGGTTGGGATGGGTTCTTAGGGGGCGTTTTAGTTTTTGGGGCTGCTGTCGCCGGATTCCTGCTGCTTCTCCGTCTTCTTGGAGGAGACCACTGTCTCCTCGTAGACCTCCCGCTGGGAGGAGGAGATCTTGCCGGACTTGTTCTGCTGCTCCTCGTCCTTGCCTTCCTTCTTGGAGGCCTTGGAGCCCCCGGAGGAAGGTGTGTACATGCGGGCCTGGTAGTTGTAGCTCTGGCCGCCGGGGCTGGGGTAGGTGATGCCCGTGCTAATGCGGGTCTCCTCCCCTTCCAGAAGTTTCCTGGAGAGAGAGAGAGAGAGAGAGGAGAGGGGAGAGGAGAGGGGGGAGGGGAGAGGTAGAGAGCAGGAGGGTTGTCGAAAGTGGGGGAGGGAGATGGGAGGCAGAAGGGAAAGTGTGAGATTTTCAAGTATGTTTAATGGCCAAATTGTTTGCCTCCTGGATGCGGGTCAGAACTGCAATAGTATAGGTGTTGGAGTTAGCCCTGTACCTGTAAGCAGCTATTTCAATGTCCAGCGCCATCTTGACATTCAGCAAGTCCTGGTATTCCCTCAGGTGACGAGACATCTCACCCTTAGTGGTCCTCAGATCGTTCTCCAGCTGGGCCATGGAATCCTAGATCCACAAAAAATGTAGTTTTATGAGGGTTGCGCAACGTCCTGAACAACGAATTCACTTCGCAAATGTATTATCTTTCTTCATGTTTGTTGCGTATTCGCTTAAAATGTGCTACTGATAAACAACATGTGAAGGAGATCTACACCAATAAGTCACACACACAGCGCGGCTCTTACTGAGCAGATGACCTGAGTGATAAATTATTTCAGAACCTTGGACAGCGAATGATCGTTCTCGGTCACATAGCTTGATGCTTTTTATTGCGAGACTGCCTATGTTTTAAATATTTTTTTAATAAATATTATCATGACATCTTATTTCATAATAAACTTGACATACGGTAGCCTAACCAGTAACAACAGACCCAGGTGACACAACGTTAACGGATCACAGGGTATGGACAGAGAATGTAAACCAGACACCCACACAAACGCATGAGCAAAAACCTAACAAGATATATTGTGTAATCATTAAGTAAAGCTGTACCACATACATCGAACAACCTAGGCGATGAGAGATCTACAAGTCCAATTTTTATTTGACTTAATAAACTGAATACATGTAGCCTACCTACTTATTTTACCTAACTAAACTATCTCAATAAAGATGGACTTCACAACTGCTTCATAACGTTTTACATTACAAATGTTAGAGTTAATTTCAAGAAAAAAAAAGGTTTCTTACCTGGTAGTTGCCGATCTCATTATTGTGCCTGTCTTCCATCTCCTGGAGCTGCCTTTCCAGAGACTCGTTGGTTCCCCTCAGACTCTCGATCTCGATGGTCTTGGACTGCAGCTGCCTCCTGAACTCGTTGATTTCCTCCCTGCTCGTGCGCATCGCCTCGTTGCTGCGAGTGGCCTGCTCGTTCAGGTCGACAAACTTGGACTTGTACCACTCCTCGGCGGACTGCAGGTTCTTGGACGCCATGGACTCGTACTGGCCGCGGATCTCCTTGAGGGCTGAGGTGAGGTCAGGCTTGGCCACCTCCATCTCAACCGACACCTGGGAAGCCTGGATCATGTTCATCAGCTCGGTCACCTCCTCCTCGTGCACTTTCCTCAAGAAGTTGATCTCGTCCAGGAGAGACTCCACTTTCTTCTCCAGGTCCAGACGGACCATGGTCGCGTCGTCCACGTCCTTCTTGAACGCCTTGAGGTTCTGCTCTGCCTCTTCCCGGGATCGGTACTCGTCCTCGTACTTGGCCCTGAGTTTCAGGAGGTCCTCCTCGATGTTGTCGCGCTCGATCATTATCTGGGACTTCTCCCCGTTGACTTCCTCCAGCTGGGAGCGCAGCTCGCGGATCTCTTGCTGGTACAGGTCGGACAGGCGGGAGGGCTCGTTCTGCCGCCCGCGCAAGGTGACAAGCTCGGTCTCCAGCACCTTGTTCTGCTGCTCCAAGGTGCGCACCTTGTCGATAAACATCGCGAAGCGGTCATTGAGACCCTGCATTTGCTCCTTCTCATTGGTACGGATGATCTTGAACTCATTGTTGAGTGCGCTGCTTTGGGTGAAATCAACGTTGTCCATAGACATAGGCATAGCTGAGTAGGAGCGGCCGGACCTCTTGTAGGAGCCCAGTGAGGTGGCATTGCTCCTGGATTGGGAGCTGGACCTGTAACCGCTGCGTGAAGCATTAGTCATCCGAGCTGGGGAGGCTGAGTAGCGGGGAGACTCCCCGAACATTTTCCGGTAGGAAGAGGCGGAATTCACGTCAGATCCGTAGTAGCTCATCTTGGCAAGTAACGAGAGGGGAGCAGAGCGGCGGGTGCGACCTCTTTTTATAGTGGGACCGTCCCAATCAATAATTAACGTAAGCTGATGGTAACTTCCAGCCTGAGCCACCGCAGATGCGTCAGTTTATGAGACCTATGTTTCAAATAATAAATGTAATATTTAACTGTTAACTCGCAATTTAAAACAGTTTAAACAAGCTGCTGACACACCCACTATACCGACCCCTATACCTTTTTGTGGGTGCTGAACTCCATGGATGGAACTGTCCGTTTTGGCGCAGTGCTGATGTCAGCAATAGAGATTGTATCGCCTACAGCCACACACCTCTGCAAAGACATGTTCACTAAAAGTGTCGAGTTTCATTAGGCTATAAAGAGTTGTGTCTGATTTGTCTGATTTTGGAAATGGACAAAATGTTTGCACGGTTTTTCACAAATGTAGCTGGTCTGCTTTAAAGTTGTAGGTTGGATGAGAAGCCATGTCATTGTCCTTAGTATAGCCTATTGGAAAATTCTAGTTGTAGGCTATATTAAGTAAAGCATTTTGTCTAATTTCATAAGACAACTAGGCCTAATAAAAAGACTAAACAAACCTGAAGGTTGTTTCCAATGGCCTGTAATAGTATAAATGCACTACATGTACGTCATCTATTTGCGTTTATTAGAGTTTGATAGAGCTGAGATGATGTTTAGTTTATCATAGATTTGATAGTGTCCTCTCCGAATGACACCCTATATTCGAGACTATCCGACACTCCAATGTAATGTGCTACTGCCATCTGTTGGCTGAAATATAGGCCTACTGCAAGAACTGGTCAGGTCTGCTGTGCAATACTGATTGTATTGAATAAGTGTAAAGATAAATGGACACCAGGTCTTTAAAATAACTCATAAATTGGATGGATTTTCTGAAAATAACATTTAAGACAGCCTACAAATTCTACTTAATTTATGGATTTATTTAGGGATTTAGATAAAGTCCACAATTTAGCATAGCTACTTTGTGTTCATGATGGACTTGTGCTGCTGTGGAATTGTTAGCTGGACATTCATTTATGATTTCATTCATTTATTCATTTATCCATTGCCTTTGATGACATGAACATTGTAGCCCTCATAAGAAATCATATCATTGGCCTATGTATGACACATATCGTCCCTCCCCTTTTAACCAATACAAGATGAAGCATAACACCGCCCACTATCTTATAACAACTACTACCAGCAGAGGAGCTCGACTTGAAGCAAGAACTGCGAAAGAGTTTTAACAGAAGAGTACAGGCATCACAGTGCTACTTGTTTTGAGAGGACACAGCGTTTCTCGTTTTCCACATTTTGCTATTATTTTGATCGTGCATGCAGCGCATGCCCAGATTATCTGACGGTGCAGTTGTTGCTTTATCGTTGAACAGAGGTGAGTATCCAGAAATATGTCCAGTAAATCCGCTTTTGTTCCTGCAGCTGTCTGTATCGTACAAGTCCTTGTTTTTCTTTCAACAAAGGGACGGCCAGAGATTGACTTTGATTACTACCATAACAAGTCGCGAAAAAATCGTGTCAAATGTTAGCAATTACAGTAAGCTATACTAGCTAGCTAGCTAGCCGTTCCCGTACTGCAGACTACTGATCCTGTAGATAGACTACTAGTCTCTAGATACCTGGTTCCCAAGCAGGGGCAAGCGGAGGCTGAGGTGGACTAGCTAACAACAGCAGCAGCATCAGCGGGGCCTAGCTCTTGCAGCCAGATCAGAAGATCTGAAAGGTGATTTGACAGACTGCCCTGGTGGTAATCAGCTGTTCTGCACGCTATTGTTGTCTGGAAACTCAACGAACTGTCTCTACTGGTATTAACATAAGCAGGACTGGAGTGCCAATCGTTCAAATGCTATTAATGTTTAGCTGGTGTCGGAGGTCCAGAACGGCCCGTAGAACCAGTGGGACCAAATCACCATCTCAGTGCTTGAATGAACCAGTTGAAGGCCAGTTTAGTTGACAACTGTGTAACGTAATGTCACTTTGTTTCGGTTTGAAGCACTTAATTTTACGGTGTTGATTTGTCGGGACAAGTCGCTCTCCCTCACCCCTCAAGGCTCCAGCCTGTTTGTGTGTGCCAGCCTGTAGGAGTTATTATACTGTGAAAGCTGACCTCAGCATTTTTCCCTGCCCCCAAAAGACACTGTATTTGAGAAACCATCAGCCATGAAATAGCCCACATTTTCCAGAAACAGATAAAAAACGTTTAAAAAAACATGCATTTCTTTTCCACCATGACATTCTCCCAGGCATCTAAAGGCCTTTTCTGTTTAATCTATAACCTACACGCTACACAATAAGATAAGATACTTCTGTCCTTTAAATCATCAGATGCAGCTAAGTTTGATCCAATTTGATGTATCGGTATTAATCCACACCTTAAACTCCTATGGCTTTATCATAAATATCTCCAAACTGAGAGCTGCCTTTTGAATTTCTTGTGAGTTGCCCAACGTCAGGCTATTCATTAAGCCATCCCAGGATGATTACATCCATCAGGCTTCATTCATCCACTTTTATCCGTCGTTACTTAGTCACGCACGGAAAACACTGTGAATGGATGTGTGTCGTTTGATGTGATGTGCAGCTCCAGTGCTGAAGCGAGCCCAGGCTTTAAAACAAGGAGTAATGAGGGATGAAGCAGGATTGTAGGGCTCAGTTGTTCTTTTGTTTACCAAACAAACACACCCCGGTTCAGAAAAAGTACAGTTAAACCCGTTCTGATTTCTCCGTCATTTTCTGCACGACAATAAAACAACCACGTTTCAAGAACCTAAGAAACTTTAAGTGTTCTCATAGAGCCAAAACAACGTGTGGAATCTTGTGGGATACTGTGAAGGCAGACCCTGACATCATGTCCCTCTCTGCTCCTTTTCTAGACAGCCTTTTGAGAGGATTTCAAGATGACCACTTCCTGGAGCGACAGACTGCAGAACTATGCAGATCTCCCCGCCAACATGGATGGCCTGGCCATGAAGAAGTACAGGAGAGAGGCCTACCACAGGTATGCACTGCGTTAGCATTAGCCCCACTAGCCATGCCAGCAACACCACACAGCCACAGGCGCTGAATGCTATGATGCTAACGGGGCTAGCTAGGCTATCCCAGATACTCTGTAGGATAAGTTCATACTAGCAGGCTCTACAGAGGGCTGTGAGCTCTGTCAGCTGGCCCACAGCAGAACCGCATGACATGAGTGAATGTTGACATGAGTGTTTCAGTAACCGTTAGCCTACCCTAAACCCACAGCATTGCTCTAATAGTGATGTCCTCAACAGTGCTTCTGTCCCTTGCAAGTGGTTGTGGTTCCTCAACTAACTCAAATGTAGGATTTTCTTTTGAAATTAATGACTTGAAGCAAAACAGTTCAACTGTTCATTACTTAGTGGTGGATTTTGTTAGGTCACTAAAAGGGTCTTTATAGCCTAGTCCTAGATTTATATATTTTCTAAAAACCCATAATGATTCCGGGGAGCGTGCACTAATTCGGTTGACACACATTCCGGTCTCTGTGGATTTGAACTTCCTGCCTGAGGGGCCCTTGAAAGCCACAACCGTTGCACCAACTTCCTGTTGAGAGCGTGACACAAACTATCGCCCCCTCCATGTCCAAATTTGATAAATAAACCATCTACCGGTAATTGATTGACATCAAAAAAGCCATCATCCGCTCATAAAATAGGTTACAGTGTTTTGGCAGAAAATTACTTTTAAGTCGTTTTACTTTTAGTAATTGGAAAATGAGGGACCACTAAAATAGATGGAGTGTGGTCCGTTTATCTAATGATAGGACAAGCCCCGTGGCCAGCCTCGGTGAGTGTTGGGACAGAGGAGGGAATGAAGTCCATTTGAGGGTGATAAATGCCGACTTGTTGTGCAACGTCTAACCCGCACTAAAAGTGTGTGTGTGTGTTGGCTGGAGGTGGAGTTGCATTCCATTGCATAATTTTGTCACAGAAACTCTGAAGTTGTCAATTTATTTTATCTTTGTCCCTCCTCTGTCAAACAATCAACACACACACACACACACACACTATCTCCTTCTGAAGCGGCGCTGGATTCTTCTCCCTTTAACCTAATCACTGCCGATGAAAGAATTTAGGCAAAATCTTACTTCAATTATTGATCTTTTAGAGGAAGAACAATGTCTTATGAATAGCTGGAGCTTCAGTAGGGGCAAAGGGCCATTGGTCACACAATGAAACACCACCGAGTTGTGGTTGACTCGGATAATCTTCATCAGCTGGGGGGGGTCCCTCCACCCGTGAGATAAGAGGCTTGCGAAAGAAAAATCAGTCCAGATTGTCACACTTGTGGTGGGACTGAGAGAGAAGGCCTCTCTGTTGGGCTGCTCACGTGGCTGTTTAAAGCCCCTGTCAGCAATGGGTCCAAGTTGAGGAGGACTCTCACTGTACTCCTCCCCCCACTCCTCCCCCCCCTCCCACTCTGTCAATAACAGCTCAGCAGGTACAAGCATGTCACCACTTGTGCAACCTTTGTAGCCATTAGTCTGCTATTTACCTGTTTTAGAGTAGTTCACATAAAGGCCCCATGAACTTAAAGACCTTTTTGTACTTTGATTCTCAATACAGAGAAACAAAACAGAGGCTCATTATTCAGCTGATAGTAAGCCTAAAACGAAAGAGATAAAGATATAGCTGTGGTATTAACTCATGAAGGCACGTTTTACAGCGTTTATTTTCTGTGAAAAAAGGTTATGATTATAGCATGAAGAGTAGACTGACTCGAACTCCTAATACATTTAGAGAGATTGTAGTTTTTCCCTCAAAGCAATGCATTGTTTCCCCGCTACCACAGAACAATACTCTGGTCTACCCTGAACTTAAAGATCCTAGTATTGGTTTGAAGGAGTTCTCAAGCCAAAGTCCTTGCATTCTCCTCCAGAGAAAACAACCCCCTCCCCAAGAGAGGCTTGCAACCAGCTTCCACCTGACTTTCGATTGTTCTGGATGTCTTTGAGGGCTAGCAAACAAACAAACAAACAAACAAACAAAGTTAAAAATAACCCCTCCCCCACCCAACAACAACCAGGCGACAACAGAGAACGACGTGGAAAGGCCCCAATTGTTTTTGCAACAAGTCAGGGGAAAAATCAATGTGAATGGCAAGGAAGCGAAGAGAGAAGGGTCTTTGTGTTGCTGTCTGTTTACCGGGGCCGGGCAGGCCAACAGGGGGTCAATCGCACGTTTAATCGCGTTCAGAATGCATCGCCAGTCTTCGGGTGGGTCGGGATCTAAATGGCAACTGGTTCACTATGGTTCTGCTGCCAGGTAAGACTGTGTTTGGAACCGTTTTTTAGTTTTTTGTTGTTTAATTAATTAATTAGATCAGTGTTTTAGTGATATTTTGTATTTGTTTTCATCAGAAGATTGTATTATCGGGGCTTTTAGTGTGTGGGAACCCATTAAGCTGGGGTACTTTCTAATGAGTCGGTATCCAAGCTCAAGGCTACAGTCTTTTAGAAAATCCATGATATTTCCAAAATATCCGAATATTTTCGAATTTCTGAGTTGATTATGCTGTAGTTGTGTGTCTGGATACATCTACCTACCTTTTTAGAGATGATCACATATCTGTTGACATCATCTGACATGAGCGGTTGTTCCCATAGCCAGGTCTTATGTGAGCCGGGCTACAATGTAGGTGAGCAGAGAAATACTGTCAGTGTACTAAAGTTACTCTAGCTAGTATTAGCGACGAAGCTAAGCCAACCCGCTCCACCCGGGCCTTGCCGAGGAGGGGAGAGGAGGAGGAGAAGGGGGGGGGCTGGGCGGAGGAGAGCTAGCCTGGAGCTAGGCAGGCAATGTAAACAATGCGGACCCCTCCTTCTGATTTACCACCACTGACAGTTGAGCTGGCTCAGAGGATGTTAGCGATGCCAGGCTCAGCTCTAACTGCCCCAGTGCTGCGAAGGCTCCCTGAAGGGAAACTCGCCTGCCTGCCTGCCTGGCCGCCTGCCTGCCAGTCGAGCTTTGACACGATCAACTGTGAACAATAACCGCACTCTCCCTCCCAGCAGCTATGTAGCTCCTGAGTGAAACCTCACTGTTAGTCATACTCTTTCTTTAGCACACTTGTTTCCTAGACTTGTGTGTGGCGATAACGGAAAGAGGAGCAGGACAATGTCGTGTGTCCCGTCACCTCACGCTCGGCCTTGGACATCTTTCCAGTCCCCTTTCTAACCCCGCCCCTCTCTGTGTGCCCTCTGCTGCAGAGTGTTCGTCAACAGGAGCTTGGCCATGGAGAAGATCAAGTGCTTCGGCTTCGATATGGATTACACATTAGCAGGTAAGCGCGAGTCCACCCACCCGCCCACCCACACACGCAGCCCCCCCACCCACACAGCCCCCCCCACCCCCCCCTCTCTCTCCGGAAGCCCCGGCGCAGCGTCAGTCGCTCCGTCAGGTCGACTCGGTCAGCTCCCGTCGGCATAGCAACCCGTCAGCTATATTGATTTTCTCTCTCGCGTGTTGACAAAGCACGCTGGTCGGACTCGCCGGTCGGAGCGTCACTCGATAGGTCTGTCCGCTTTGGGGTTGTGTGTGTGCGTGTGAGGAGAGGACAGACGAGGGGAGGTGAGGTTGTCCTTCGGGGGGAACAACATGGACAGCCATTCCCTGCCTGCCTCTGGAGGCATTCAGAATGTGAGGGGGGTCCTGGCGCTGTCGCCGCCGTCGGGACGGGACGACAAAGAACGGAACTGCTTTGTGAAAACGGGCCCGTTTCAACCTCAATGAAACTCCTCAGAACCTAGAATGGTTGTTCAGCTATGACATGATTGGTCATCGCCACGGTACCTACATACCTACACAGCACCGCCAGTGAGCTCAACACGTTTAAGGCTACTGCGGTTTGGCTGTAAGGAAGTCAATGGATGCCTCGTTGACCAATCGTCTGGCTTCGGTGACCCCTTCAAATGATTAGGTGTGCCTCACCTTGTTCATCCACATTCCAAACTTGACCCCCTCCCACTTTGAAGATTCTTAACATGCCTGAGTGAGTCAGCTACAATATAGTGGCGGCCTCAACCAAAGTATATCCGTCTGGCATCTAAAAATACAGACCTTTCCCTGACTGAAACTGCTCACCCCTGCCATAGGTTAGGCTCGATGGATCCCGTTAGAAGAGAGATCACTTGCACCCATCCACCCTCCAGAGCTTGCAAGCCCCTGATATCCCTCCCCCCCTGGTCTCCAAGCCTTCCCCCCCGTCTCCCTCCCCCCCCTGGTCTCCCTGTCTCCCCCCTCCGTAGCTCCAAGCCCGGGGTGGGCAGAGAGACGGAGCGTCAGCTGTTGACATGCTCCCCTTTATGGGCGACCATAACCAAGTGATAATGTTTACAGGACCGGAGAGGGGGTATCAGGTCTCGGTGCGGCCGAGTCCGCTTGCCAAACCTCAAGATAACATCCAGGCACCTCACACACCACGGCAGGCAGGGTTCCTCCTGTGGTTAAAGGGGACATGGTCGGCATGTCAGCGCAGTCGTTAGGAGACGGGGAGTCTGTCAGTGGAACTTTTTGATCCAAGATGGCTGCAGTTGTTTACTTTGTACAGGCGGTGAGGTCATCGGCTTGGTTTAGTTTGTGGCCTGATGGCACCTCATGCATGCTCTCGGTTGAATACGAAGGGCTAGGCTACATGACAGATTGACCAAACAGGACAAGCTGGCTGCTGGCACGTGTCCCTGTTTAGTATAGGTTGATTCATTTGTATTGCGAGTACGACATCACGATGCACTTTTATGTGTCGTCGTCACACATCCAACACATCCAACACCCCCGCCACCCAGTTACCATGGTAACCAGACCGTCTCGTAACCTACCTTCATGCTAAGCAGCAGGCCACCTAGCGTTCCGCGCGGGTCAAAGGTCACCCGACTCCATGCCGACCGAGCTGCCGACAGCTCCACAGCTGTCTTTACGTGACCGACGTTGTCAATCTGTCGTCGTCGTCCCACCCACCCCCCCCCGCAAATCACCCTGGTAACCGGATACCCTCGGCGACCCCGCCACATCTGCAGTCAGTGTCCCACCTGCTCCAACACGCTCTGGCTCGGCCTCCGCCGCCACCCGGATTCAGAGTCAAGTCAGCGGGTGAAATCCTCCGTTCGTCCCGCTTGGCGTTCGGAGGAGGGGGGGAGGGGCTGTCCCATTTATTGTGTCGTTTTCAGAGCAGCGTCAGTTATTTATACGTTTTGTTTTTAGGTTGAGGGTTTAGCCCCCGGCATGGAAGCGAGCGAGGCTAATTAATAAGCGAGAAAATGACGCGGTGATCCTGGCTAATAGAGATCGTTAGGGGCTAGGTGACATCTTTGGAATAGACCAGGCGCCGGACAGCCTATAAAAAAGCACCATGGCAACGGCGTGCCAGCCTGCCAGGTTGACAGGTACTGTATGTAGGGCAGCAAGTCAAGAGAAAATACATGGCTGTCGTAGTAGGATGAGTTGGGTTGTTTACCCTGAAGGGGGGAGGGGGGCGGGATAGTCTTACAGTTTGGGTCTTAAGTGACAGGGGCTGTAAATTCAAGCTTGGTAACGTCCACCGACACACACACACACGCGCGCGTGTTCATGTTTCCCCCTGTACGCTCCGCGGAGCTGCACGTATGAGTTCAGGAGCGTATGTAATTATCTGTCAACGAGATCATCAGGAAAGGAGGAGGTAACAGATCCCTATGTCTAGAGTGGCTGACCCCCTGGCCGTGTGTGTGGGTGTGTGTGTGTTTGTTTGTGTGTGTGTGGGGGTGAAATTGGAGCGTTCGTGTACAGAAGGAGGGGGGTTGGACTGAGCAGGGCCCCCAGTAAACAGTCACCAAGGTCATTGCCAAGCAACGGTCAGCTAGCATCTCTCCGTGCACACAAGCTTGTGGGCTTCCGGAAGCCTCCGTTGACAGTGACCTGCCACCTCAGCCTTCACACCTCAACGCAGTATCTGTCACTTTCCCCTCCCGGCTGACTCCACCCTCCCCCCAACTCGCCAGTCCGCCAGGAAACACATTTATTTCTGAGGGCCGTGCCTCAATGAGAATGGCTTGTCCGATTAACAGCTGCTTACTACGCAAACAAGCTCGCTCGCTCGCTGACTCAAAAGCTCTCTCTCTAAAAGCCTCCAGCGCATTGCTAAGTGTTTACTTTTTTATTTTTTCCACGCCACATTGTACGGGGCCGGCTGTCCACACAGGGCTGGTTTTGGCCGAGCCCGTTACCCCGCTTAGCGTCACGGTAACGCCTGCAGGGGCTAGACGGTCGGGTGTTGCGTGACAAACGCCCTGGCTGACCAATGAGGTTAGCCTGACTGACACGTATATAGTTAACCTTTGGAAAGCCTTGCCAGGTGTGTGTGTGTGTGTGTACGTGTGTGTGTGTGTGTGTGAGTGTGTGTGAGTGTGTGTGTGTGTGTGTGTATAAAGGATGAGCCAAAGCAGTCCAAGGTCAGCGTTCAGAGAACCTCCCAGCCAACCAGAGAGAGGGAGAGAGGAGAGAGAGAGAGAGAGAGAGAGGGGGGAAAGAGACGGAGACAGAGAGTGATGATGGGAAAGGTGATGGAGAGGAAAGGACTCTTAAAATAGGTTTCTTTGTAGCGGCGCAGAGCTTAGGGAAATGGAGGGAGGGATGGGGGGGAGAGAGGAGCAGGAGGAGGAGGAGGGCAGGTTATTTGTATGGAGGAATGCGGCCAGGGCTCGTAGCTACTCTGGGCTGTCTGCCGACCTCTCCGCTAGCTATCAGGGCCGCCATGGGGACACAATCACCAGAGACTAGCCTGAGAAAGAGACACACACACACAGGCTTGGAGGCACACACACACACACACACACATTCTTACTGTGCCAACACGGATACACACACACACGTCTAGGCACACACACACTAGAGCTGTTGAGTATGCGGGCGCGCACACACTCTCTGCTCCACTCTGGTTCGGTAGTAGACCACAGATGTTTGTATCCAGTGTTGGCCTCAGTTCCAGCTCACATTGTCCTCACTGACAGCATCAGCCCACTCTTCCCCTCCTGTGGTCTGCTTGCAACACGCGTGAACTCAATACCAAGTAACTAATACACACACACTCACACACACACACACACACACACACACACACACACACACACACACACACACACACACACACACACACTCACACTCAGAGACACTGTCACATCATCCTCACACTCGGACACAAACACATTCTACTAACACATTTTGTATTAATAACACATGACAAGTCCTTCTTCCAGTGTCAGCTATCATTTTAATCCACGGTCAATCCCAACTAAGTCAGGAGCAGGGCCTTGGGCCTTTGTCTGAAATTTCACTGGGTCTCAACCGAGCTCATTAGAAAGGGTGTCGATAGCTGAGTCCATTTTTGTTTTTTTGAGGGTTCTTCTTCATCCAAACGGATCTCTGTGGATTACTTCACAGAACATTCCGGCCCTTGGATGGAGGCGGAGATGGGTCATGTCATGTGTGTGTTTTTTGGTAGTGTTGTGTGTGTGTGTGTACGTAGTCACGTCCACTCTTGTTCCTCTGACCCCTAAGGGCTCCTAATGTAAGGCTCCGTATTGAGTGATGATTCCTAGGGGTTAATAGGTGTGCCATCGCTCATTCTATGACCATCTCTCTGCCTGAGCAATCGATACAGCCAGTCACACAGTCACAACGAGGCTCGACGACTCCGCCAACACCTCCATCCTAATGACTAGGTTGTACTTGCGCTTCCCACCAAGAACGCTAAGCTTGTAGCGCCGACGCAGTCTGTTCTGTCCATGTCTGACGCCGCCCAGTCTGTCCCTCCTCCCCGAGTCTTCCTCCCTCGGTCTCTTGAGTCTTCCTCCTCTTCCTCCCTCAGTGTACAAGTCTCCAGAGTACGAGTCCCTGGGCTTCGAGCTGACCGTGGAGCGCATGGTCTCCATCGGTTACCCCCAGGAGCTGCTCAGCTTCGTCTACGACCCCTCCTTCCCCACCAGGTCAGCCAATCCCAGGGCACGACCTCGCCCCGTCACCGCGGCGCTGGGGTCACCTGTGTGGAAAATACATACATGTCTTGTTTACAAACTAGGATTCCTTAGCCCACATTAGCAGAGAGAATGTAATGTTTGCTTGGCGTCCGTGTGTTCAGGGGTCTTGTGTTTGACACCATGTTCGGGAACCTGTTGAAGGTGGACGCTTACGGCAACATCCTGGTGTGTGTCCACGGGTTTAACTTCCTCCGAGGGTGAGCCTCTCTCTCAAACCCTCTCGTCTCTCTCCCTCTACACCTCTCTCGCTCTCTCGTCTCTCTCTCTCCTCTCTCTCTGCTCTCCTGTACACCTCTCTCTCTGTCTCTGTCTCTCTCCTGCTACACCTCTCTCTACACCTCTCTCTGTCTCTCTCCTCTACACCTCTCTCTCTCTCTCTCTCTCTCTCTCTCTCTACACCTCTCTCTCTCTCTCCTCTAAACCTCTCTCTTTCTGCATCGCACCAGTTTCAAGTTCCTCACCCAAAGCTACTTCTCTCTTCTCCTTCCCCAAACCATGTGATCTGCCCTCCATATCGATTCCTGTATTCCGTGATTTCAATTGAGTCATATACATTTTTGTAATAGTTTGATGGTTAATTGTGCAGGCCTGAGATACGGGAGCTGTACCCCAACAAGTTCATCCAGAGGGACGACACGGAGCGCTTCTACATCCTCAACACTCTGTTCAACCTGCCAGGTGCCCGTCCCAACACAGCCGTCACAAACCAGTTCATCTAGCTCTGGCTAGCCGCACCGCGTCACCTGGGACCGCGTCCAATACGTTTCCCCTAGCGACGGGCTACGCCCCGGCTGGCCAACGGGTTCACGCGTGTTTTTAGATGCTCCGGTTTGGCCTTAAAGTGAATCAAATATCATTTTATTGGTATACTTTGTTCCTTCTCTGGATAGAAACCTACCTCTTCGCTTGTCTGGTGGACTTCTTCTCAAACTGTGACCGATATGCCAGGTAAGGAACCGTAGTTTGATGTGGTCTGTTGTCGTGTTTGATTGAGTGCCATAACGCATACCTGTGGGCATGGCAACACTGGCAAGGGTGTCAGACACCGTTATCGGCCAATGAGTCACCAGCAAAGCCCTCCAGCATGGGTGGGTCCAACTCTGTTAGCCAATAAGAATGTTTCTTATGAGATAGGAATCAGGGTGTTGTCATATTAAGCAAAGGGCTGTCGCGTGGTTTACTGTAATCACCTTAACAGATATCTGTAGTTCAACAACCATCATATACTAATTGTTCTCAGGTCTGCATGTTAAGTAATGATAAAGATTCCTATCTTTGATTACTTGATCATAAAATTATGTAATGATTTATCTTTTATTTTTGTATAATTATTTTTTATTTTTTTAATGATGTCATATCATCAATAAATATTGATCTTCAGTGTTACTGTGCCAAGTTCCCAGGGCTCCAATGACTATATTGTTAGCGAGGAACTGTTTAATTTGTGTGTGTGATCTGGAATGGTTGCATGTTCCTTGTTCTCTGAAACCACCTGTTGGTCTTTTAGGGGCTGAATGCTTTCCTGTTTGGCTGGGACACCTCCAACAAGGGAAGACTATCCCATTTAAAAGCAAACAAAAACCAACAGAAAAAAAAACGCAACGAACAACATGTGGTGAACCATTGCCCTGGCGTGTGTAAAACTACAGCCTGTCCACTCGGCTGTGTGTGTGTGTGTGTCTCCCGCCCCCCCCTCCACCCCCTCCTCAGCTGTGAGAGCGGTTTTAAGGATGGAGATCTCTTCATGTCCTTCAAGAGCATGTTCCAGGACGTCCGCGACGCCGTCGACTGGGTCCACTTCAAGGTGTGTTGATCGACTCGGGCCGTAGTTCTTGGTTGGTTCTGATGGGTTCTGATGGGTTCTTGTGGGTTATGGTGGTTCTGAAGGGTTCTGATGGGTTCTGGTATGCACGTTGTTCTCATCTGTTTAGTTTTTTTCTATTTGATTTACTCTCTTTTTTCGGGACGTCTAGGGAACCCTGAAGGTGAAGACTGTGGAGAACCTGGAGAAGTATGTTGTGAGAGATGTAAGTACACACACACACACACACTCACCCTCACACACACCCCAGGTCCATGTTTAGTCCATGTAGCTATAATAGAGTCTGGTGTTCCCTGGTGTGCGGCATTCTTACCATGTGTGTGTGTGTGTGTGTGTGTGTGTGCGCGTGTGTGTCCTGCAGGCGAAGCTACCTCTCCTTCTGAGCCGAATGAACGAAGTCGCCAAGGTCTTCCTGGCCACCAACAGTGACTACAAATACACTGACGTGAGTACACACACACACACGCTGACACAACGCCCATACTGACGCAGACACACACACACAGACACCCGCACAGCAGCGTGTGGGCTGCGTGTTAACAGTCCCTTGATATGGTCCCGTTCTCTCCCACAGAAAATCATGACCTACCTGTTTGACTTTCCTCACGGCCCCAAGGTAAGACGACACCCGGAGTGTTCTACCTGTCCGGGCACGGCCCTGAGTCAGCACATATCACCCAGAGGAACCCGCTGACACTTGACACTGTGTGTGTGTGTGTGTGTGTGTGTGTGTTTGTGTGTGTGTGTGTTCCAGCATGGCACAGCCCACCGGCCGTGGCAGTCCTACTTCGACCTGATCCTGGTCGACGCCAGGAAGCCTCTCTTCTTCGCAGAGGGCACGGTGCTGAGACAGGTCGACACGGTGAGTCTACACACACACACACACACACACATCCACACGCACGCACACACAGAAAAACATCCCTTTCTACTGGGACTAACACAGCTGGGCCAGCACAGACAGTTCATTTCCAGAGGGAGAAAGAGAGGGAGGGAGAAAGAGAGAGAGGGTGGAGAGGGGAGGGAGAGGGGAGGGAGAGAGGAGGGAGAGGGGAGGGAGAGAGGAGGGAGAGGGGAGGGAGAGGGGAGGGAGAGAGGAGGGAGAGAGACGGACAGCTGGGCTCCACTCTCTGCCAACAAGTGAAGAGCCGCTCCTCCAGCTAGCGTGCGTAGCTACTTAGCACGAGTCTCCACTTATCACACGGGTCACAGAGATGTCCTGGATTACACGTACAGGCTGAGGGGCTCCAGGATGAGGGGCTCCAGGGTGGGCACGCTGGCATTCGTTGGATGGCTAAACGGATGAACCGGGGAGATGATGTGTACGGATGTGAACTGAGGAGGTTATAATAGGACTCCTGACACTGTCCAACACGTAGGGGTCAAATGGCTGAGCGGTTAGGGAATCGGGCTATTAATCAGAAGCTTGCCGGTTCGATTCCCGGCCATGCAAATGGCGTTGTGTCCTTGGGCAAGGCACTTCACCCTACTTGCCTCGGGGGAATGTCCCTGTACTTACCGTAAGTCGCTCTGGATAAGAGCATCTGCTAAATGACTTAATGTAATGTGTGTGTGTGTGTGTTGCAGACGACGGGGCGTCTGAAGATCGGCACCTACACAGGACCCTTGCAGCATGGGATCGTCTACTCTGGAGGTGAGACACACGCCAGGGCCCCCACTTCCTGTCCTCTCAGTCACCTTCCTGCCTTTTACAATACGCCACGAAGGAACACGGAAAGGTGGATCGCCCACTGTCAATAAGAGAGGGGGGCAGGGGAGGGGTCAGAAATGACGTGTGTGGTGTGTGTGCGCCCCCCCCCTTCAGGCTCCTCAGACATCGTGTGTGACCTGCTGGGGGCAAAGGGGAAGGACATCGTCTACATCGGGGACCACATCTTCGGGGACATCCTGAAGTCGAAGAAGCGCCAGGGCTGGAGGACCTTCCTGGTCATCCCCGAGCTGGCCCAGGAGCTGCACGTGTGGACCGACAAGAGCTGTGAGTCCACACACACACACACACACACAGCCCAGGAGCTGCACGTGTGGACCGACAAGAGCTGTGAGGCCACACACACACACACACACACACACACAGCCCAGGAGCTGCACATGTGGACCGACAAGAGCTGTGAGGCCACACACCCACACACTCACACACACACACACAGCCCAGGAGCTGCACGTGTGGACCGACAAGAGCTGTGAGTCCACACACACACACACACACACACACACAGCCCAGGAGCTGCACGTGTGGACCGACAAGAGCTGTGAGGCCACACACACACACACTCACACACACACACACAGCCCAGGAGCTGCACGTGTGGACCGACAAGAGCTGTGAGTCCACACACACACACACACACACACACACAGACTCACACACTTGCGTACGCACACTAACACAACACACATAGAGACACGCACCCAGTGCCATCTGACACCTCGTCACAACCCACATAAACATGCCGTACATACTGGCATATGTGTAAACGCTCATGAGAACACACACACACACGCTCACACTCACAGATAGAATGATGATATTAGTCATCGTAGCTGTAAAAATGCTCGTAAAGCTTTCAATAGCTTGCGACCCGATGCCAAGGAGAGAGTGAATGAGGCGGCTGAGGGAAGGAGGGACGTGAGAAGTCTAGAGTGACAGAGGGAACAAAAGAGGGAGAGAAAGAATGGCCCTGATAAATAGAAAGCATAAGTGATTGATCGGAAGCGAGGGAGTGGAGGGAGGGCGATGGGGACAGAGACAGAGACAGAGACAGAGAGACAGAGAGACGAGAGAGATTTGACTGGGATCGTGTTCTCTTTAACCACAGCCCTGTTCGAAGAACTGCAGGGACTGGACATCTTCTTGGCAGAGCTCTACAAGTGAGTACAAAGACTTTCTTTCTTTCCCTTTCTTTTCCCCTCTCTTTCTCCCTTTCTCTGCCTCCCTCTGTCTCGCTCGCTCTCTCTCTCTCGCTCCCTCTCTCTGACTGCAGCAGCTGTGTGTGTGTGTGTGTGTGTGTGTGTGTGCGTGTACGTGTGTGTGCGCGCGTGTGATCCTCTGCCAGAGGAAACAAAGTCTGAAGGGTGAACCCCGGCAGAGAGGCCGTCAGATAACAGGGTTCACAGATAGCTATTTATAACCCTGCCTCTATCTCTCCTCCTCCCTGCCTGTTCTCTCGCCCTTTGTCATACTGACTGACGCTTGTCTTTTTTCCACTCTCTCTCTCTCTCTCTCCCCCCTCTCTCTCTCCATCTGACAGATATAGAGTGGGATTAAGTTGATCTTGTTTATCTGTTTTTATTGAGTTTTTTTATGTTCTCTCACTCCCCCTTGTGGTTCTGTATCTCTCTCGCTCGCTTTCTCTCTCTCTCCCTCTCTCTCCCCCCCCTCTCTCCCCCCCTCTCTCCCCCCCCTCTCTCTCTCTCTCTCTCTCTCTCCCCCTCTCCAGGCATCTGGACAGCAGCAGCAACGAGAGACCTGACATCAGCGCTATCCAGAGAAGGGTCAAGGTACAGGCTTTATACACACCTGTCTCCATGGTAACCACAGAAAACAGCCCGTAATACACACACACAAACACATGCGCACGTCCCCCGTCCCCCAAGCCCACGCTACCAGGACCAGTTGTTACACATCTGGTGGGGGGTGCGCTCTTGCGTCATAAGATCATGTCGTGGTCGTCACGTAACAGCCCAATGAAGATGCCAAATCAATGACATTCCTAATAATGCTACAGTGGTTTACTTAAAGATGCACGTGGAAAAGTTGTAGTACAAAATATACTTTCATCATTGCGGTGTGTCATATAACGGGTAATTCTCCCCTCAACAATTGTTCAAATTTGAATATGAGCTGATGAGTTAAAGTTGTAAACGCAGATGAATGATCAGATATTGATGCTCAGCCGACCGTATTCTCCATCTCCCTCCATGGCCCTCTTGGCTCCTCCTCTGACTCCTCCTCCCCCTGGCTCCTCCCCCTCCTCCTGTAGAAAGTGACCCACGACATGGACATGTGCTACGGCATGATGGGAAGCCTGTTCCGCAGCGGCTCCAGACAGACGCTGTTCGCCTCGCAGGTGATGCGCTACGCCGACCTGTACGCCGCCTCCTTCATCAACCTGCTCTACTACCCCTTCAGCTACCTGTTCAGGGCTTCGCACGTCCTGGTGAGTAGCCCGCCCCCCGTGCACCCCTGTGTTCTCAGGGCCCAGACACACTCCCCTGGTGTTGCACTTCTGACATACTGACCCCTCCCTCCCCCTTCTCTCCTGCCCCTCCCTCTTCCCCCCCCAGATGCCCCACGAGTCCACGGTGGAGCACGCCCACGTGGACATCGACGCCGAGTCGCCCCTGGCGACCCGCAACCGCCACTGCACCGACTGCATCGAGCTGGACTGCAAGAGGAGCCAGCTGACCCGCTCCATCAGCGAGATCAAGCCCCCCAACCTGTTCCCCCAGACCCCCCAGGAGATCACCCACTGCCACGACGAGGACGACGACGAGGAGGAGGAGGAGGAGGAGGAGTGAGCAGGAGGAGTGAGGAGGAGGAGGAAGTGGTGGTTTTTTGGAAGAACAGTCTAGGATCAGGCTAGGCTACTTTCCTTTGTGTATCGCCCTGTGCTCCCTGCCTCCTGCCCCCAAACCCTTGCTTCCTACCCCCTGCCTCCTACACCCAGATCCCTTGCATCCTACCCCCTGCCTCCTGCCCCCAGACCCCTGCCTCCTGCCCCCAGACTCCCCCCCCCCAGACCCATCAACCTGTTCACCGAAGGGAGTGACCTTCTACAGGAGGCAAAGAGTATAGTTGGAGTGTGATGAAGTATAATACTATAGTGGAGAAGTGGAAATTCAATACTTATGATTAATATATATCTCTATATTTAAAAATTGATGAGAGCTACAGAAAAATCTAATTTTAAACTAAAGCTCTGAGGATGTATAGATATCAGGCCAAGGCAGAAACCTTCAATGCAGCGGTGCTTTCATTTGATCATCCAAACTGTCCCCCTCAAGACCATGCAGTTTCAGTTTTATTCATTTAAAGACATTTCTATTTTCTTTTTAGTGGATTTCAGGACTGATTTCAAACGGTTGTGCAATGATGGCTATCGGGGAAAAAAGATATATATGCAGAAAGAATGGACACTGATTGTATGCATACAGTGCATATATTGATGGGGGCGAAGGGAAACGTCACAAAACATAACACACTACTCTCAGATTGACTGACTGGGCACATTTGGACCAGTTCTCTTTGAGTTTACATCCCTGACCGTTATGAAGACCTCATCATGCAGTAGTGTGATTGTGAAGGTCCAAGGTGGAGTCGTCTTGTCTTGACGGTGTCTGGCACGTGCGTCGTGACGTGTGGAGGGTCGACGGTTTCACTGTTCTCTTCAGAAGGGAAAGCGCTGACAGTTTCAGCCTCCGGTACTAAGCTGAAAGTATTTGCGTTTTTAACTAGCAACGTTCTTTTATCGCAATGTAGGAATGACGGTCCAATTGAGCGGTTTTGTCGTCGTGTGTTTTTAATTGTGTCTTTGACGATTTACGTCCGGTTTTGTCCGGCTTTTTTGTCCGTGTGTCTCCGCCGAGTGTCTGTATTTGCATCCTGGATGATTGTGACTAGAGGGGATCCTTTTGTACAAGCCAAAGCACAGAGTTGTGTACATTTGGGTTACACAGAGGCACAAGTGCAACCGAGGCAGACTGCATCAAGACTCCCCAGCCTGCTATGACGTGATATGAAGAGTGATCTGATTGGATTAGAGCGCGTGAAGTGAGAGAAAGAGAATGAATGATATATATATGATATATATCTATGAGACTGTATGGGCATATTCAACAGACATCCTTTTTGGAAATGCAAACATTGTTACTAGGCAACTGAGAGTACTACAGAGTTAACCACATGCTGTAACGATAAGCTCTATGGCAACCATGTGTACCGCCATACATGGCACAGTACAGGATGCTGATGGGCAATACCTCTGTAGGATCTATGAAGAAGGCCAAGCTTACAGGCATCCTTACATGTGCTACACATCATACACACAGGTCAGTGTTTCAGAAAAGCAAACTATATTAAAAGAATATTCAAGAAAAACGAAAAATGAAAAATATCCTAACATATTAAAATATTAGACTCCTATAGGAGTCAGGTGGTGGAGAGGGCCATGCATGGTGACAAGCGTACACATGCAGCTAACATGCAGTATTTAGACAAGGAAGTTGGTAAGCTTGCTGTTGTCGGAGGTCTTTTCTCTCGGTATTATCTGGAGACTTGACTGTTGTTCTGGAGAACTCCCTTTGGATCTAGTGCTTCACCTTTTTTATTTTGAATACCGCTTCCTCTCTGTGTGTGTGCAGTAACTCTAGACGACCCTGCCCCGTGTGTAGGATGGGGAACGAGTGACCTTGGCATGCAAAGAGGGAAAGTATGAAGGCTTCGGCTTGTGTGGTCCCGTGTAGATCGGCGCTTCAGAGAGCGCGTGGGCTTCCGTCGTCAACGTGAGTTGTGGGATGCCACCGTTTCGATGGGGCGGGGTCGATGCAGAGTTGGAAGTTTCTGACGAACGAACCAAAGATGTTGGGAATGGGTCTGGGTCTGGGAAGACAGGATGCCAAGAGATGGCAGCATTATGCCTGTCGTGGAGGAATGTACAGTATTCTAGAACTGGCTCAAGTTAGGATTTTTGGAAACACTGTGAAAACAGGAGCCTGTCCGCTATAAGATCCCATAGGGGGCTACGTTCAAGATCACCTAATTCTTTCTTTTTATATAAAATATATATTGACTGGATTTAGACTAGCTTTGGTCTGAAATCCTGTTGAAGGGACCAAGAGGGGTTCCTAAATGTTTTGTCTCTTGAACGTAAACCAGTCCACCGTCTCTTCTCCCACACCTCACCCGTCCATAGCCCTATGTACCCCATAGCCCTGTAGCACAAGGGTGTAGAAATACCTCAACCATGATGGTATGCAGTACGGTGTGTATGCAGGATAGGAAAACGGCCTTGGAAGACATGAAATGGGACTTTTAAAGATGTATTTTTGGGATGTCAGATATGTAAACATAGCTCTCACTTTAATTTTAGACACATAGTTTTGTATAGCTGTTTCGATTGGCTCTTCAATTTGGGCCCGTGGAAGGGTAGGACCCAATTGGTTCCTTTTGTCGAGATGAGGAAGGTGAATGTGGGTTTGATCGGAAATCTTATGTAACGATGTAGATGAGTAGAATCTGTTAGAGGAACTATAGGTTCAACATAGTTACTTTTGTATTATTCTTTACTCTGTGAAACGTTTATATCCCAAGTATTGTTTTCTTTTTGGAGATTCATAACTGGAAATGCTACTATTCGGGGCAGCTGTATTCCTTACTATGGTTGGTTGGTAGTTATATTTGGAAGGTTTTACAATAAAGCTTGGTAGTTGAGAATAATCTGAAGTCTTTTTCTGTGAAAACACTTGACAAGCCATTATTTTTGCAATGCAGTTTCCGTGCAATATGCATGTAATATAATTGCTGGCCAGTGCATTAAAAGGCAGTATGTCCAGTTCAGACCCTCTGCGTGAAAAAACAAGATCTTTGTGAGACAGTATAATACTCACAAGCAAACTTTGTACACAAAATTACATCCAATAGCAGATTTAGAGCGATATGCGGATGAGGGAACTGTGGAAGCATGTGCTGTACGTTGCATCCAATTTTTTTTGTTCAGTTTATTATTAGTTTACATCATTGTAAATAAATCTGACCATTTTCATATCTCCAAAAAATAAATCCTTGATTTTTTTGTTTTTTGTCATTGTTGAAATTTTCGGTTTCAGAAACCGTTTTATACTGTAATAGCTTCAGTACGTCTGAGCTAGTTAGCTAGCTATAATCTAGAAGAAAAGCTAACACTACAAGAGATTTTTATCCGTTTTTACAACATGTCCAATTTGTATCCACAACAACAGAGGGTGCCAAAAATCATGCTTTGTTATTTTAGTTAAAAATTGTATGTGCATGTTCTTTTATGTTCCTCAAAACAGTTTTGTTTCCAGAATGATTATACAAAAGTACATTTGGATAATTACATGTATATGTACAATAAAGATCCTTTTCCATAATAAATAATTGTGCTGATTCTTCCTTTAATTTTTCCAAATCATTGAATTGATTCTCAACTTTATCTTTTGCTCTAGCTTTGTGTGCTAACTGGCACGGTGTTGTTGTAACAACTCAACATCATATCACATGCCTTTTTTTTAATAGGTCCATCGCTTTTCAATCTGGCCTTCCTTATAATTAGCCGGTGAGATGGTTATCACAAACCCAGGCGTGGGATCAACTCTGAAAGTGAAGACAACTTCCAATTGACATGTAACACCTTTCTGTTAATCATTCACTTTTTTATTGGACCACCAACGACCAACCGGAGAGTGTGTGGTAATGTCCTCGGGTTGTGGGTGTGACATGGACAAGCATATAATATACAGTAGCAGCATCTGGAGACATGGAGGAGCGATACAAACAGTGATGGAGGGGAGAGCACATTTGAACAAGTCTGAAAAGGTCACTCACTCCTATATGCCGTTATTGGTATGCATTACTTTGTTTAAGGAGGAAAGATTCTCCCAAACGTCAGAGGATGGAAAGGGGAAAAGCACATCTCTTTCCGTTGTGTTGTTTTTCTAACTGAAGCCTATAAATGGACGGCGGACATTCACACAGTCCCTGCCATCCTTTTCAGTGTAAAGGAGTTTTTCGATTGACAATTGTTGGACTTATTTTGACACCCAAATTACTCCTCTTAAAACAAGTGTCAAAATAAGTCTTACCGTGATCAGACATGCTTTTATTTCTGGCATAATGCTCTCCCTGAAAATGTACAGTAGTTATTAAAGTGAGGTGTTGTGAAGTACAAATAAACCGTCTTCTAGCTTCATCGGCTATCTGGAATGATTGTCCCAGCAGATCAGAGTTCACCTGATGCATAGGAACACTTGCAAGTAAACAACAACAAAAATAAAACAACTTCTGGTCTGGTCAGTATTATAACATATCTTACATATATAGTTACACATATTAATTATGTTTATATCAAAAGGACACCTCTGTGGAGTGGCTTGTGGGAAACTGGCCAGGCCTGTACGTTTACGTAATTTGTTTACATTCAGTAGCTCAGTTTTACTGATTCAGACATTGAGAAATGGCGCCTACTAGTGGTCATAAGTTGGAATTTCTATTATATGCCTTAGCCTAGTTAGTTGTCATGCTGAATCACAACTTAGAGGCAGATGTGCAACGATCTTATGGTAAAAAGCTGCAGCGTGCATGTACGCAGAACTAGGGTGAATTGGATCAATATATATTTAAATTAATTAATATAATATAAAAAATTGAAAAAGACAAGGAAATAAAATAAAAATGTAGGAAGCTATTTTAGATTTGGATTAATAAAATATAGAAAACACCTTTCATCCACATGAAAAAGTAATTTCAAAGTTACTATCTTAGTGATACACCTCTAATTGCAGTTAACATAGGACTTTACATTTGAATTGACATCCATCAGGGTCTCTACAGTGTTTCCCAAAGAAAGCAAGTGATAAGTCTGGAAATCAAAAGAGAAACAAAAAACTAAACAAAAGATTCCCTTGCAGATTTAAGTGAAAGAAACAATCAGTTTGTGGCTAAGATTTAAAACAAAAGAACGTCTACTTTACAATAACGTACATCCATACAGTACCTACACATGAGCATTATTTCCGAAAAATCGAATTGACCAAATAACGGGTAGGATTTAAATCAGGGGATTTCTAGAGCAGAACTTCAACATGCCATTATAATGCAGAGCGAATGTCTTAAGAAGTGTTCATTCAGTACCAAATACTACAAGGATGTCACTCCGCTCAACATGAGCTAGAATCTGACTGTATGCCACACGCACACACACGCAAAGTTAGAAAGGGGAGCTCTCTTCACCACAGACAGAGTCATTCATGGACATAGTTTGATGCCGCGGTTGCATTCTGATAAAGTCGATGATACGTGTTAGATGAGGTCATTAATACTGTGCAATTATCAAGTTTGATTATACATAAGACTGGCAACGACAAGACGCATCCGGACATGCGCGAGTGCTGAGTCAGCGCTACCCATACACCCCCTAACCTCCTACAACGACAGTTAAGAAACCGTAGGGCGATTCACGTGAACGATTACGTTTTAGTCTTAAATTCACAAAGGAGATATTCTGGTTCTCGATGCTTTTAGTCAAAGAATGAACCTAATCTGTGAGACAACCAGTTATTATAAGACATGCATTCGTCTTATTATAACGAAACAGCATCAAAGTTCAAGTGAGGTCAGAGGGTGTATGTTCATTATACTTCAAACATAAAAAAGGACAATTTATTTGCAAACTGACCAACGACCATTTTTTACCAGTGGACATTTTCAGCTCAGCAATTCTTCGAAATGAATATAAAGACATACTTACATTACATACATACAAATACAGCTGTCAATTTAAAATACAGTGATTCTTTAATTCATAATCATCTCTTAAATATAATGTGATTCATTGCACTTTGTTAAAATAATTAATTATGATTTTTTTAAAGGCAATAGTGTGATTTTTAAAAAGGTGAAAAAGATACTGTTCCATAAGCCTGATTTAGGGTAATAGTAAAAATAACAAGATCTGTAATATACATTTATGCAAAAAACTCACCTCACCTATTCATATACATACATGTTTGTGAAACTACACATACATATGTAGCAGGTCCTTGATATGACATATGTAGGACACACAAACATCTGTGTACATGCCCATGCGTGTTTGTATGCCACTATATGTCATATCTATCTCCAAGCTCACATATATACATACAAATATAAAATAAATAAATAGAAGAAAACGTTCTTGGTTCGTGGGTTTCACGGTGCGTGTCAAAGCGGTATCCGTGACAGTCTTTGACTAAACGTTTTGTCTCCTCGCTCTGGTGCTTGCCTGAAGTCCTTTCTGTCGTTATTTAATCACTCCCTGAAGATGGAAAGGTGTCCGAGCGCGTGTGTGCGAGCGCGTGTGTGCGAGCGGGTGTGCGAGTAAACACAATGTGTACGTGTGTGTGAGAGTGAATGTGTGTGACAGAGAGAGAGACTTACGTAGGTAGTATAGACAGAGACGGAAAGAGATGGATTCCAAAATTGTGTGCGTGTGTGTGTTTATGTGTGTGTGTTTCTGTGTGTGTGTTTCTGTGTGTGTGTTTCTGGTATATCTGGAAAGGGGGACCAAAGTCTTTGGCCTTGAGAGCGGACAGGTTGGGTGGGCATGCACACTGACAGTCATCCCATCTATCAAAGTCACAGGAGGTGATTGTCCAAACAGCTCATCCACACTTACCGGAGACGGGGGGGGGTCTTAGGAGGGTTTGGGGCAGGTGGAGGTTAGGCGCCCCACAAAGTACTGCCCCTTCCCCCGCCAGTCCCCTTGGGGCAGGCTCCCCCGGGCCAGGTGGGTAGGTGAGGGCCTCCTCCACCCCCTGTCCTCCCTTTCCCCTCATCCCCTACTTCTCCATCAAGGTGGAAGGTTAGGAGCTCAAGTTTGTGTAGAGCATACAGACCCAGAGCAGAGGGTAGGGGTGGGTGTGTGTGTGTGTGTGTGGGAGGGGGGTCGGCCTCCCTCCTCTCGCCCAGCCTCCACCGCCCCTTGCGAGGGGGTGGGGGGGGGAGGCTAGACGGGTCCCTCATTGTGGACGCCGTGGCTGTGGTTGGCCTTGTTGTGGCCCACGCAGTTCTGCTGTTGGTTCAGCAGGTTGGACGTCTCCGTCGTGACGACCGCCGCGTTGCCCAGGGCGGCCGGCGGCGCGGCGGCGGGGAGGGTGACGGCGGCGGCGGCGGTGACGGGCCCGGGGTCCACGGCGTCGTGCAGCTCGGTGAGCGTCAGCTCGATCTTGGTGTACTCGCTGTCCGTCGACTGGGGAGTCTTGTCCATGCGGGACGCCACGAGAGCGTTCTGGTACTGCTGACGCGTCACCTGGCGGGGGGGATTGGTGCGGGTGTGTAGGGGGGGGGGCATGGGGGGTTGAGAAGGGTACGACACGAGACAGGTAAGAAACATGACTTTGCGTTATGGAGCTAGCCTAGCGGTTCACGCGGATCATGCTAGACGGAGGGGGGTCGGCGCGGGGTGACACTTGAGATAATGACGGTTGGGATGATGGATGATGGGATGATGCGTGTGTGTGTGTATTTCCAGCTCACCTTGATGAACTGCAGGTCGGACACAGCCCTGACTGAGTAGTCGGGGACGTAGATCTGCAGGAAGGCGTTCAGCTGGTTGTTGCTGCTGCCCAGGGTGGGCGTGATGGCATCTATGCGATCACTCCTGTTCAGGGAGTCCGAGTGGTTCAGCCCAAACGGACGAGGGGGTGACTTGTTCTCTGTAACAGGCACACAGACCAGAGGGAGACCAGTGAGCCAGCGGGGAACACACCCGGAGTCGAGCGGTGGTCTGGTCCAAACGTGTGACAGATCACTAGGCCTACACACGTACTGTGACTGTGTGACTCAACAGCAGGAAGGGTTTACTGTGCCAGTAGAATTGACAGATGCTTGTTGGAGATGGCAGGCGTTCACCTCACCCCCGAAACTAACCCATCCCCCACCCAGTCTCTCTCTCTCTCTCTCTCTCTCTCTCTTCCTCTCTCCCCCTCTCTCTCTCTCTTTCTCTCTCCCCCTCTCTCTCTCTTTCACACACACACACACACACACAAAGGCAGAAAACGTCGCTCCGTTTTAATTAAAGCCAGCTTATGTTTTCCACTCCTTAAAGAAGCCCGGGGGGGGGTGGGGGGGTAGGGGAGAGAGAGAGGGCGACAACAAAGTGGAAAAGGGGGCCTGGCTTCGGGGCCAGCGTGCTAATGCTAACTAGTCTAATGCTGGAATGTATGTAATCCCGGGGCCTGGATGTGTGGGTGTGGGGCCGTGTAGGAGCGCAGCGGTGGTGCCAGAGACCTGCCGTGTCGACCCTGGGAGATTACCGCTCTCTCTGGACGGGCTGGAACACACGCATGTGGATACGCGGCCGTGCCAACACGCTAGAAGCGTTCGAGAAAGGCCACGGCCGGCCGAATGCGTGCCTGTGCGCGTGTCGGCGCCGCAGATGCACACACCAGGCCAGGTGTTCCCAAAAGGGTGTGTTTGTGTGTGCGCGAGTGTGTATGTAGGTGCGTGTGTTTGTGTTCCTAGCAGCGTGCGCACGTGCGCGTGGCGAGGACGTCGGGGGTAAGGTGCACGCGGGGTGAACGTGGGGCGCGCGCACGGGTGTTTGCACGTTCGCAAGTTAAGTGCTTCCATGTGTGTGTGTGTGGTGTGTGTGTGTGTGTGTGTGTGGGGTGTGTGTGTGGGGTGTGTGTGGTGTGTGGGCTGCAGTGGCACAGCAGGGGGCTCTAAGTCACGGTCTTGTTTATGGAGTCAGAGGGTTAATAGGCTAAGGGGGAGGAGCTAAACCCTGTCAGCCAGGCCCTATCACTCTGAGGCCTCTGCTCCACCATTCACACACCAGACAGAGGACTCTAGTTAACCCCGGAGGCACACACACACACACACACACACTCTCTTACACGCCACATACGATCCAAAACAAACAAATCATGTCATGCTGGGTGTTCACAAACAGGCACGCAAACAGACATGCGAGTGCAGTGGAGCAGGACGCGGCCCACGCATGCAAACACGCCGACGTGGATCTCCCACAAAGCTGGGAGCATGTTGGCTGTGCACACACACACACACACACACACACTCGTTCTCATTCTAGGAAAGATGCAGCACCCTCGAGGGAACGTTCCCCATGCGTCTGCCGATGAGTTTGAGGTTATTACGGGGTTAGGAGGGAAAGTGTCAACGGACGAGGCAAAGATGGCCGCCGAGTGATGTTAGATGAGGAAGAAGGGGAGGAGGAGGAGGAGGAGGAGGATGAGGAGGAGGAGGAACACCGTACCTGGAGATCCTGCCAGAGACTCGGCCCTGCTGACCACGAAGGTGCGAGACAGAGAGAGAGGGACTGGAGAGAAGGAGGAGGGAGAGAGCAGGAGGGCGGAGGGAAGGAGGGAGGAAATAGGAAGGTAAGAAGGAGGGAGGGGGGTTGAGGGTCGAGAAACAAAGGAAGGAGGGTAGACAAAGAGAGACAATCACGTCACAAGAAGGAAGACAGTGTTCTGAGGTTGAACCCCCCTTTTTTTTGGTTTTAGGGAGGAGTGCAGTGGCACTCTCTCGCCAGCAGGTGTCTCAGAAGTCCCAGATGATAAAGAGATCGAGAAAGAACTGGATGATCCGCTCAGTAAAATGATATTTCCCGCCACATCAACATGGCTTGGTTCAGATGCTCACTTTAGACTTGGCGGACCTGCTGAACTTGCATCCAATTCCACATCTCAGTTACATCCTCTGGAAAATAGCTATTTCAGACTATCTGCAAAATCGATCGCCAGTTTGTTTTGTTGTTCTAATGAAGTGCTGATGTCCGATACAAGGACGTCGCGGAGGAAGAGTCCAAACATGTCAGGATGTTTGGATGAGGTGTGCGTCTGTTTACCTGGCGACGCGGTGAGAGCCATCATCCCATAGGAGGAGAACGCCCCCGCCTCGAACTTCATCCCCTCCTTCCCGGCCTCCACCTCCACCTTGCCCTGAGGAGGGCGAGAGCGTTCATGACATCACACAGGAGCTCGTTTCACTTCTTACTTTACAAACATTTGGGGAGAACGTGGTACACGTGGTCAAATAGAGATGGGTCATAGTGCATCATTTCGTACAAGCTACAGCCGTGGACAAAAGTATACATATTTGGAGCGACGTACATTTTGTGTTTGCAAAGCCTGAAGGGCCTTGGCGTAGAATGACTGCTAACATACTTTCAGTAAGTCATATCATCAGCACTAGTTCTAGACAGGTGAAATCACTCTATCATTCTGATTGGATTTTAAGAGCAGATTGACTGCTGTAAAAGAGGGGACTATTTGTATATGTTGAACATTTTCGCCTCCAAAAAGCTTTAAAATATATGAATATATTATTGTATTCCAGTATTCTATAGAAACATGTAAAAACATTTCCCTCAAAAACAGAACCAGCAAACTTCGCAAAACATTTGTCATTGCCAAAACTTATGGCCACGACTCAGTACACACAATCAGTCTCTGATTTATTTGTCTTTTTTCTCTGTGCTTCTTTTTCTCATTCATACTTTGGCTGTCTGTGTATTTGCCTGGTTCTTGTCCACTCAGTATCAGTATTGTGTTCCAGACTGTGCGGACTCTGTGTGAAGATTAGCCCAAGTCATGGGCTAAAAGAGGTCCGAAATAAACAAACAATCAAACAAACAGTTAGTGGAACATAATCCTGAGGCTGACCCATATCCACCTCCACTCTCCTACAAGGTGAGCTTGATTTGCTCCACCACTGTTCTTGTGGATGCAATGAAGCATCTAGCATACACTCAAAGTCAGTGTCATGTATCATAAATCAAGCGAACCTAAATGATAAAACAACAAAAATATTCGACCTTTCCACCCTTCCTCCTTAGCACCAAGGAAACCAGCGTTAGAGCCACCGCCCCTAAAAATGAAACAGGAACTACTTTCTCTCCCTCCCTGCCCTGTCACGTCCCGTGGCCCACCTGCAGGATGAGTATGAAGTAGTCCACAGGCTTGTTCCTGTGGAAGAGGTAGTGCTCGGGCGCCCGCTTGCTCTTCTCGTCGTACTTGAGCTCCTGGATGACGTGGGGGTGCCTCAAGAGTCTGAGCAGGATCTTCTCCGACATCTGCACCGGCCCGAAGGACTCCACCTCTGGAGGGAGGGAAGGAGGGGAGGGGGGGAGGGAGGGAGGGGGGAGGGGGAGAGGGGGGGCGAGGGAGGTAGGGAGGGGGGGAGGGAGAGGGGGGGGATATTATTTCTATATTTATATATAGGGACAGGGAGGGACATTATAATGTAATGAGTGACAGTGTCACCAGTAATACAAAAGGGCCCATGACGATTCATTCCAATTCAGCACTTCACCGCCTACCCTCCTCCTACTATAATTCCTCTTGGTCTCATTGGTCGAGGCCAACCCCAACAGACCAATCAGGTGTCTGACACCGGGCGGCGGTGACGTGTGTGACTTGTCCACTGGCTCCACCACAACCTGAGCACCCTCATAGTGTTTGGAATCGATGCACAGCTAAGCCGTTAGGTCGAAGGTCTGCCCTAATCCAACTGCACTCCTGGCTAATGATCTGGGGTCTGTTCAAGAGCGTGCGCGTGTGCATGTAGCATTACAGAACGTCTGATAGAGATGTGTTCTTGGTAGCTAGAAGTCAGTTCAACATGGATTTAGATCTGTTGACAGCGTTTTATCTGGTTGAACGCACCCCATTGTGTTCAGAGAGATAAACCAAGTAGGGTGGGTAGAGTCAGTGAGGATCCCGGTTAGATTCGTCTGTCAAGAGTAGCATCAGGTCTGCATGTGACGTTTTTCTATCAGCTCTGCAACATTATGCAACGTTTTGCTTCACTGAACACACCCCTGTTGCTACTGTGGCCGGATTCCACTGGTCCGTCTATGGAACTTTATTTCCCAGGCTACGGGTGAGATTTTTCACATTTTACACTCAAGCTGGGGTATGTGGAACCAGACTTGTTTCTGTGAGAACACCGACCGACGAGAGGGTTCCTGAGAGTGATGTCACTGTGGAAATAGTGTCAACAAACAGTGTGGTGTTTGTAAAGCTGCGGCTAAGATCGCAACTTGTAACCCCGAGTTCATGACATGAAAGCAAATAGTCGGCCAAGTTTCTTAGACGCGCGCACGGCCTTTCAGACGTCCCGTGTAGCGCTCCCGTGAGGCCGAGCACCTCCTCTCCTAGTGCGCACTCACACACACACACACACACACACGTGTGAGCCCACGCATACCTACACGCTTGCCGTAAAGACGCACACAAACACACATAAATTAGTGGCCTCACATTCACTAAGCAACACAGAAAACACACTTACTCATTCCATACACACACACACACGGTTTTCCACACAAACACACACATTTCTACGCAACACACACACACACACACACCACACACCACACACGCTCCACAGTGAGGGACTGAGGGCACACTGGGGGAAGTCAAGCAGCAACGCAGCCCACTTGCCTGTTGCTAGGAAACGCAGGGTAGCCAGCAGGAGCTGAGGTGATATTTTAACCTTCATTTCGATGTCGGTGGGCTTGAAGGCTGAGAAATCCTGTTTCCTCTCACGATGGGTGATTTTCTTCTTGGTTTTGTTGTCAGCTGAGGGGGTAAATCGAAGTGGATGGGTGAGAGGGGGGCCGTAAAAACTCTTTAGGAAAAAGAGTTCACTCAAGTTATTCTCTAGGGCTACGCTAAGTCAGGCTACGTGCACTAGGATTGCGGAGTGGTTTAAGGACCGCTAAACTTTAGTTACCCCCGAGCTATATGTTTTTTTTTAAGATATAGTAGCTCCATCTCAAGAACAATCACTGCTGAAAACAGCGGGGGTCAACATTGTTGGCTTAACACATTCCTGGCATTACTCCTGGCACTATATTTTCTGTCAGATACAGAAAAACAACTGGAAATCAACAGTCGCACTTCACACCGTGTCGAGTCGCGCTCGCGTTTAACAAAGTATGGCAACGGCACAGTACCGTATACGGTATGACAGTTAATGAACCATGCGAGAGCGTGAAGTAGAAAGGGACTTGGGGTACGAGAAGCTGGGTGAGAACATGAACTAACAGTCGGGGGAAGCCATCGGTCCTGCTCCCACACCACTCTAACTCGACCGTAAGGCGGGTAAACTGTCAGCTCGTCACCGGGCACCTACTGTACAAGTCTGTCTCGTCCAGGATCTCCGACTTGATGATCTCCTCGATGACATCCTCCAGGGTGACGATGCCCAGCACCTCGTAGAACGGGTCTCCCTCGCCCTCGTTGTTCACGCGCTGAACTATGGCCAGGTGGGATTTACCTGGGGGAGCACGCACACAGACACACACACACACATAACCCCACCACACACACACACACATATACCCACACACACACACAGGCGTTTAGTCAATGTACGTGATATACAGTACAGCTATATTCCTGTCAGTAGGATCATATCAGTAGTACATATTCTGATTCTTTCAAGTTACAGAAATATTTCCAAGTCTGGTTTCAACAACGTGTCATACGATCCTATACGTTGTAAAACAAAAAGACTCTGAACATGACAAGGCAAGTCACGTTGCGTGACATCAAGTGACGTTGCGTGACATCATGCTGATCCTCAGAACCTGCGGGGGAACGCTGCATGTACGTGATTCACAGACACGCCAGAGCCCCTAACCCTGAGAACACGGCCCTACACTGGCACTGCTTTCCGAAGGACGACCGGGACACCGTCCGCATCCCTTCCCGAGGACACGGGCGGAGGAGACCACATCTGCTTTCCCAGGACCCTCCTGTGTGCTTCCCCCCCCTCACTCTCTCTCCTTCTCTCCGCCGTGCGGAATACTGTCAAGCAAAACGCTAAACAAATTCTTTGCCTTTTTCTCAGCTTGTGATCATTTAAAAGGAATTTTCCAGAGGCCCCGGGCTAATATTAGCCGCGGCGAAATGAAGTTTCCATTCGGAGCCGGGCGATGTTCTCCCTGGCCTCCGATCAGCTCTCCTGCTGCCCTGTGCCATCAGATCGGGCCGGGTCGTTTACATGCAGATGGGATACGGGGTAAACACTGAAGAAAACCTGCGTGTGTGTGAGTGTGTGTGTGTTAGTCATTAAGAGTGTGTATCGGAGCACGTGTATTAGTGTGTGTGTGTGTGTATCTGTGTGTTACAGTTCGAGCCGAGAGTGTGAGTGACAGTGTGTGTGTGTGTGCTTTCGTTTTGACAGCCTGGTGTTGAAAAAAGTGATGTCAAAAATAACAAGAAAGTTGAGACGCGAACAGAAAATCTATTTCTATCCCAAAATCTAAGAACAGCCATTCTAACAAAGGATGCTGCCAATTCATATCAGGTACAGAATGTCCTAATGGAAGTGTGTCAGCTCAATCTCGTGGCTGGATGTCTTTAGTAGGTTACCTGATCACCAGGGGGGCTACACACTAGAATGAAAGCACAAGTCCATTGAATCCCACTGGGTTAAAGCAATCACAGCCAGTCTTTGAGCAATTACTCTGAAGTGCCTATAAGCCACAGCTGAAAGACTAGCAGACGGACGTCCACAGCGTGTAGCATCGCCATGCCAACAGGGCGGGGCACTTTGTGTGATGTGCATAGCATGAGCTTTCTCTGGCGGATCCTTCTGGATCCAGGACCCGGAGGAATGTGTGTCGGCCTAACGTCTCTTTCCTCACGCGATGCTAAGATCTCACCTGTGAAGACGTACTTACACACACACTCACACACACACACACAGTTGGAGAAACAGCTTCATTGATGTGCTCGTTTGTTCATAAGAACCTGCAACCTTTTCATCTGCTGTCAAATGCTTTAACACAGAGCTATCTCCGTCCCATTGACGTGTATAGAATCGATTGGCCCACCTCATGCTCTGTCAACGAGTCAATGACTTGGGTGTGTCTGATTGACCTTACCCAGTGCAGAGGAACCAATGGACCAACCTCAAACGTGACACTGGTTTAGAATACTCGATAACTACGACTGACTCCGTGAACGTTCAGAAAAAGACCCGTCTCCAAAGTTAGAAAGGACAGCCAGCAGGGAAAGCCAAAAGACATGGCTAACAAGGACGAATGAATAACGACAATATATGATTGGTCGTTTCTGGAAATCACGAGAACATACTCTTCAATTTCCGGATCTGATGTTTCTCCAAGGCTTTCTCCCAGGGGTGTGACTGAAGTGGATGGATGTCAGGAGGAGAACGAGAAGTAAATCACACTGTCAGCATCCCACGGGTCGGCTTGGAAACACGCGCCATGAAAGTTATTCAATATCTTTCCGATGCACCAAATGTTTCTGGTGCCCTTTTTAGGGAAAGGGGTTCACTTTTGGTCCCATAGAATCCTGTCTGTACCCAACTTGTACAAACTCTTTTGGGATTCTCAGGGTAATGTGATAACTTCATTGTTTACTGTAGGCTGGATTGTAATGTCTCTTCTCTCTCTCTCTCTCTCTCTCTCTCTCTCTCTCTCTCTCTCTCACACACACACACACACACACACACACGGCCTCCCCATTCACACAGTAGTTCAGCCCTCGGAATCACTCTGTCTCACTGTCCCACAAGATAACCGCATACTTTCCACTTTCCCACCAAAAATAAAACTTCTCCAGGAGCAAAAGGCCTGGAAAGAAGAAGGCGTCTAACGTCTTCCAGAAATACACCAAAGACAAACACACGCATTTTATTCATAGCTGCCCGGCTGCTAAAATTACCGTTCCACTCTGTGTCTGAGGGGAGGCGGGTGGAAGAGAGGAGCGTTGACCTCCTGACCCCAGGGAGAGCCGTGATTGGCCGAGGGGCCTCTAACAGAGCGTGTCCTTCGTGAGGACTACTGTCTAGAACTCTGTACGACAGAGCAGACTACGGCCACATCTGGGACTCCCCGGCTGTTTGACGAGTGAACGAGCCGACATGCTTCCAGGGTCCGGCTGGGGAGTGCTCGACGCTGGGGGACCACTTAAGCAGCAGAGTAAGAGACCCAAGCAGCCCGCTACTGGGAATCGACATCAAAAGATGTCGGAGATATGTGAGTGCAACACATAGCCAGTCAGGCACAGGCACACACAGACACGCACGCACACGGGCAGTTGCTGCCAGAAGTATCAATCCTCATTGGTCAGATTAGAGAGACGGGACACACACCCACTCGCACGCACACACTCTCTGCAGACATTTTGGATGGCAGTTAGGTTAGAAGTTTCCATGGTCCAGTACATTTGTGACAAGGTGGTTTTTACATGTTTATAATACAATATACTGAGAAAGCACACTTTGCTAGGTTGATCAGTGGACTATAAGGTCTTGAATCACAATTATGAACCAACAGGGGATACACCAGCCAACCTGGCAACAATACAACCATTCACCCAACACCAACCTCCATCATACCAAACACCCAACCTCCATCATACCAAACACCCAACCTCCATCATACCAAACACCCAACCCTCCATCACACTAACCATCCAACTTCCATCATACCAAACACCCAACTTCCATCATACCGAACACCCAACCATCCAACCCTCCATCACACCAAACACCCAACCTCCATCACACCAAACACCCAACCTCCATCACACCAAACACCCAACCTCCATCACACCAAACACCCAACCTCCATCACACCAAACACCCAACCTCCATCACACCAAACACCCGACCTCCATCACACCAAACACCCGACCTCCATCATACCAAACACCCAACCATCCAACCCTCCATCACACCAAACACCCGACCTCCATCACACTAACCATCCAACCATTTGTCACACCAACCATCCATCCCACGAACATCCAAGTGTCCATGTCTCCATGTCTCCAGGCCTGAGAACTTCAGCGGGCCTTCAGAGACCCACACAGTCTTTTCCACCATTCCCAGCTTATTTATGGAATGTAGCTTTGTCATATTTTTCCATAGCCTAACTCCCACTATAAATACACACATAAGACTTGGAGGGGGTGGTGGAGGAGGTTTGGGAGGGGGTTAGTATCTGTCATGGACACTCATCATGTACAGGCTACATCCACACACACATCCCCTTTACTCTCTTTTTCCAAATATTTGATCTTTGACAAATATAGTGTAATCTCAGGGCAATGGGAACCCATTGGATAACGTCTTATTTTAAGTCTGTCTCATGAAAAAAACGAAAGTTTCCAGTCGAGCCATTTTGACCCATTTTTCCATTGAAATGGACACTCACGTTCCTCTGTAGTTACTTCAAATCCACTATTTTTAGCCTCTTGTTTTGCTCATGTTTAGGCTGCTAGACTCCAGTGTCCTATAATAAGATGTCATGGATTGTGCAGTTTGAGATGCTGTCACGACACATTTGAAACACTGTCAAGGGAACGAGACCAAAAAAGAAATCAGTAAAGTGGGCAAGTCTGTAAACAGATCTGATCACCTTCTATCTCAAACCGACGGGATTAGGAATCAACAAACACACGGACCCTATCAGCTCCCAAGTGTACTTCTCTATCTCTGGATCACAATCTATCCAGTTGATTCATTCATATACAGTAAGGCAAGATGTCTCCAACCCAAACGATATCCTGACGTCATCAGTTTTGGGAAACAGGCCCATTCACCGCTGAACTACTGCTTGACAGCTGAACCCACCAAGCAGGGGGACGTGTATTTATGAGGTCTCCTCAAGGTTTTAGTCCAACCAGCAAGCCAGATTTCGCCCGTGTCAATACTAACTACAGGGAACTCACACACACACACACACACACACACATTGTGACAGATGCTTCCAAAACAGAGCCCTGCACAAATCACCTATCGATTGACGGATTGATGGAATGGTTCGATCCACATGACGGATGGACAAATGGTTCGATCCGGATGAGGAGGTGGGAAGCCCTGATTGGCCAGCCCCGGTGCCTCTGACTCTCCTAGGCCTCTTACTTTTGCTTTGGCCGCTGTTTACCCAACAACACTCTGGCACTGAGCATGATATGGATTAATAGTGCTGGCTAACCCAGGGAGTTTAAGACAGCTGACCCACATCCCACCAATAAGAGGCCTCGGTCACAAGATCTCTCTGCTGCTATTGGCCCACGGCGTTCCAACTCCCGACACATACACACATGCATAAACGTACACACACACACCAATAGGCGCCACACACACGCACACACACACTCACTGGAATGACGTTGTTGTCCATTCACAGAGGCTGTGGCCGTGGCTGGCTGCATGTGTTGTTTCAGAGTCCCCAGTGAGGAGATTCCTGTGGCTCTTAGTCACAGACTGAGAAACCACAAAGAGGAACTGGTGAAGGGAGGAGAATGGAAATGAATGGGCAGATAGTCAGGTGATGGCTGCTTTTAAAGTCATCTGCGAATCGCTAAGCCCTTCGACCGTCGATGAATAATTGAAGCGACGGTATAACAGCACTACAGCGTTTGACTTTCCTTGCGACACTCTAACTGGATTCGTTTCAAGTGGTCTCGTTCATTGATATTCCCTTCATATTTCAGCCTGCTCTGCATGGTCAACGCAGCTCAATCGATCGTTGTCTTAAACTTCCCGTTTTGACGAAGCTTTGTCAGACACCAACGACGCTCTGTTCAGTCCGAATACAGATTCTTGAATGGCCATTCATTACTCTCACAAACAAATGACTACTGCAGGGTCAAAATGACGGAAGTAGAATATTTCAATGACGTGTAAAGCTCACACTACTGACCAACAATAATCAGCTGTACACTTTGGTGTGATGCATCTAGTCAGCTACTCTTTGGCGATGATACGAACAGCGATACAGTTTCAAACCTGAAAACATTTGCATTCTTGGCTCTCTGTGTTTTACAGCTTTACAACTAATAATTAATACCTCAATAAAAACAATTAGCCCTGAGAGAAATCCCTAAAGCTAGAGTAACAGCTAAGCACTAATAAAAAAAAGTCCTGCACTAAGCTGGGGGAATGTGACTGTTTTGGAGCATATAACTTAAGCAGAACATCTGACATAGTGCTAAAGCAAACATGGACATTGCAAAACACTGAAATGTCGATTTCAGACATATATTCACGAAATAGACTACTCAAACATTCTGCCAATTGTTAGCTAGCTGTGAGATACAGTAGTTGGCTGTATTGCCATTCGGCCTTCTAAAGAATCTAACGTCAATACTCTGCCTGACACTGAAAGTGTGTTCGAATCTCTCGGCTGTTTTTTAAGCAGTGGTGGGGGTGTTTTTTGGCCCTTCTGGCTCCCCGTCCTTGTTTCAGGGGGTGGTGTTTTTTTTTCTCTTCTTCTTCTTCTCTAAATGGAGGGACAGACAGTGTGCCTGGTGTTATCAATGAAGCCAGCCTCCCTGGCTCTCTCTCTCTCTCTCTCTCTCTCTTCCAAAACCCAAGCTTGGATGGCTTCCACGGCAGGGCATTAGGCCTGGAAGGTTTGTGTCCCTTGTAATTTACAACAGCCAGGGAAATGGGCAAGAGGACAATATGGAGTGAGAGAGAGAGAGAGAGCGAGAGAGAGGCGGAGGAAAGGGTGGGGGGGTGGAGAGGGGGAGCTGAAATCCCAGGAGCAAGTGGCTCGTCGCTTCTACTGAGTGTGCTGGACGGAGCCTGGGGGTCTGGCTGGGAGTCGCTTAGATCTGCTGGGAATCTGCTCAAGCAGGTCCAACACCACTCTGGAACTACTGTATGTGTGTGTGTGTTTGTTTGTGTGTGAGGGAGTGAGTGACTGTCACTGAGTGAGTGTGAATTAAGTGATGGCGAGCGGGAGACAGTGAAAGTGGAGCGAGACGTGAGAGGAGAGAGAGAGTGATGGTGAGCGAGAGACAGTGAAAGTGAGCGAGAGAGAGTCGTGTTTTACTCTTCGACAAATGACTGAACGTTGAAAAGTGCATCACATTTTTGTAGATTAAGGTCGTTGGTTCAAAGACATCAAAACGAACAGCCACAGAGGTTAAATGACCGGGTCAATGAACATGCTTGTTATGCCTGTCTGCATCAGATGTCTATGTTTCTGAATTGCACCACCAAGACAAAGATAATGATGATAACCACCATTATCGTCATCATCATCATAGTTATAGTCATTATCGCCATTTCCGTCATTTCATAACTATGACGTAAGGCATCTAAAGAGGCGTAGCCTAAAGCGATAATCATAATATCTCAAAGACATAACCGCAAGCAAAACAAACACGAGTCGGTCTCTCTCCGTCGTCTGCCAAGACTAAAACGAAAAGCTTTAGGTTACAGAAGAACCGTGAGAGGTCATCCCAGTACAACGTAGCAAGTCGAGCTGGACCCTGTAATTGGATTCGATCAAACTCATCAAACGAGGACATTCTCGACCGTTCAATAAGGGGCTATGGAGACAGTGCTTCCTTTTTAACTTCCACACAGAGATATTCTCCAATGTCAACGGTCTCTGTAAAAATCAATAAAAGTCCTGTCCAATCCGAAACTTGGCAGAAAGAGACAAAGTTGAACTGGTTTCTTAGTGAAAACAGAGTCACACAGGGAGACTAAACACTCTCTGTTTGGCATGCGGAGTGAAGAGAACAAGGTTAAAGACAGACACATGTCTGCCGATGTTTACAAAGTAGAGCTATTATTAAGCAATCTGCCCACTGTAACCAAGTATCGCTTGCTCATTGAGTATTAGTTCACTCATTAAGTATCGCTTACGCCATTATTTGAGCTCAGTCGTAAACAAAGTGAAGCTCGCCTGAGGATGCTTGCTTACATCTTACACTTGACAGCTTCTTGGTCATTCCTGAGTTCCTAAGAATTTTCGTCAGACTTTAACTGGAATTCAGGACCGGTAAGTGTTTATTGGATAGAGTTATTAAAAAGGATGTGAACCACAGCATCTGCGTCCTAGGATGGACTGACCGTCGGACTCATGTTTCTCATGACATCAGCAGGACAATGACACAGTAGGACTGGTACTAGGCACACTGGGCTCTGTGAAATACCATCCGTATTCCTGCCAGGAACTTTGGGGCCTGCGACAACATTGCGTACATTTCGACCAGACTTCATTCATAAGAGAGAGCGTTCACGGAGTACAGTGTAAAGTTGTGAATGGACACTAGTCTGACTGCACTATGATAACAGGCTTCAGGTGTCCCGCCAAAGCTTCATTCACAGGCAGAGCTTCAAAGTGTCTCTGCAATTTGTCTTTCACGATGTGCGCGACCTGTAAATTCTCCTCCTCGCTCGATGCGAACAGTGTGAGATTCATTCATTCAAGAAGACTCCCACTGAAGTGACTCAAGAGGCCATCGTACAAGGTTCTTGGCACGCAGGAATGAGAAGACCATTCATACGGCGTTACACAAAACAGATCGAGAGAGCTCTTCTCTTTCAGGGTTGTACAAGGGAACGGCAAGAGAAACTTGGTTGGAAGATACTGTTTTGACTCCCACCACGACATAAATGTAAAAAGTGACAAATCAAAAAAGAAATAGATCTTTTAGTTGGATAGTCCAAGTGTCGACCGCCAGCTTTGCAATAGATGCCCAACTAACTGTCGACATAATATGTTCGATTAATAGCTACTTTAAAATATGTACTAACCTTCAGTTGTGGATGATCAGAAACGTTTTTTTTAGTTAATAGTTCCTTCATATTTTGAGCATATACAGAAAATGTCCATGGAGAATGCAAAAGTTTGATCAAGATTTCCTTCTTGCTCCTCTTACCTTTAGATGTATCATGTGCTACAGTAACATGGTCGTCTCGGTTACACGAGTACACAAGGAAAGCAGCAAACACATTACTGGAGCCATGATTTCAGCCTTCCTCTAGCTAAACACAGACCTGCCAAGTAGGGCACATTTGGAGGATCAAGCCTCCTCAAACCATTGCCAATTTTTAGTAGTTGACAGCGATTACCAATTGTTTGCATGAGTGATACCATAAGACTGGCAGTTGTAATACCATGTTGCGTAATGGCATATTAAAGAACTTAATATATCTTCATGAGTACATTCGGGAGACATTGTGTCTATGACATGTAGGGGTATCTAACAAAAAGCACTCATCTTTACATTCACAGCTGTGAGTGAATGTCAGCATGAGGCACGGGAACGGGAAACGTATAGGCGAGTTGTAATGCCAGATCAGACAGGCTTTGCCAAACGTATTCAGGGCTAGATTCAAACACCTCGATTGTGGTACTAATCAGGTTTTAAGTCCCTCTCCATGTTGTACCAGAATTTGAAGAATGTAGGCCATTGGAAAAGCCTGGCTTTTAACACTAGGGACATGGGAACGCTGATCAGAGTTTCGCCTTGGGACACTTGAAAAGTATCACCTTCAAAATCTGAATGAACTACGACCCTACAATCAAAAGTCATAGCCTTCAACAGGGTTCAAAGGTCACTTTTCACAATTTTTTAAGATTTAAAGCTCTTGATCTACACACCAGGTTGACATTAGTCCCGGGTAAAGAAACTATGTAAAGTAATCGGGTATGTCTAGGTAATCAGGTATGTAAAGTAATCAGGTATGTTAAGTGATCAGATAGTGATCAGTGCAGATAACCCCAGGAGGAGAGACCAGGAGGAGAGACCACACTGTGTTCAAAGGGGGTATCCCTCACTGGGTCACGTTCCTGTTCCTGCCAACATGACGCCACTTAATCCCACGTCTTATTTCTGCGTTAGCACGTGTGTTACCAGGCAAACGCTCAAACAAGCTTTCCTCGACATCGAGAGTCGAAGACGGACACGTCAACGAATGATCGGAACTCGAAAGGGGACGACGACCGTCGTGGTGAATCACTGCAACGCTGGTAATGGTTTCAGTGTAATACGGTGACTGGAAATGGTTTTAGTGTAATAATACGGTGGCTGGAAATGGTTTCAGTGTAATACGGTGGCTGGAAATGAAAAAAACGAGCGGAGAACGGGGTTTCACTTTAAGACAAAAGGACAGAGGAAGGACTCTGTTGAGGCAGTCTGAATTAAGCATAGATTGGCCTATATTGCAGAAGGGGGAACTAGTTCAAGATGTGCCAGGACTCATGTAGGCTTCGCTACACTGGAGACCTCCCTCTCAAGCACCAGCAAGTGAACACTGATGCAATACTACTCTGGTAACCTACAGAGAAGGAGCCAAGTTGATATATTGGCAATGCCGGGTGCCATTCCAGATAAGTACATACAAATGAGAGTTTAGAAGGTGCGAAAACAAGCATGGGTCACAAGGGGGTGGCTTTTGGGGGAATGGTGTCTTGTGTTATGTGTTGGCATAAAGTCCTGTAACTCACTGTGTAAATTACTGATAAGAGGGTTGGCACTGAGCCAATGGACAACCGGGTCACTGAGTTCAGGAATAAGGTAAGTGTGTGTGTGTCCTACACTAGTCATGTACATCCGCTGAGTAAAATTACAGTCTTCCTTGTGCTAAACAAACACCCTGTTTCCTCTAGGGAAAGGCATACCTGGTCATATGCAACTACATCGTTATTTTTGTTTAATTCAGCTCCCCTCGAGATAACAGCCTCTCACAAAATATTGACTTCACAAACTGGTGCTCAAACTGGGGGTCAATGTTAATTTGAGGAATGTTGAACATACCGGTAGTTTGTCAAAAAAGGACGTGCCTTGTTTTGTGGGACTGTACCTCTTGTATTTCTGCTGAAAGGCACGTACAAACCCATTCATTGACTGTTAGAACCTGTTGCTTAAACTTTGTGCCTTCTGTCAGGACACAAAATGTTTCTACCACAGACGGAGAGACGTTGACGCGGGTTCCGAAGTCTCCCGGAACTTTCTGTGTATGTTTAATCTGTCTTGATTGAACGGTTGTACAGTAGCAGTGACCCCAGGACTTCGACCAGAATGTGTACTATATGGAAAGCACGCCCCCACCCCCTCCACCTCCACCACCAACAGTACTACTTTCTCTTACTAAGTTCATTTATTTTATGCTCCTTCTCAATATTCTTCTCCTCTGATAACTCAGCCCCAGGAGAGACTGAAAGCATCCTTCGCAAACCCAAACAGAGCACAAGGACAAAAGATTTCTCTCACAAACGGCAATATCAAAAGCGAAACAAATCAGGCTTTCCAGGTGCTCCATTAAACTCCCTTCCATGCCCGATTTCATTATTTGTTTCGAACCTCCCCTCCCCACCCTCACGGCCAGAACTTCAGACGACTATGCCTACGCCGCTCCGCAAGCGGCAGTCAAATTAATTAACAATGACTTAACAATACAAAGCACTTTGAACCGAGTTTGTGCCGTGACTCCAGCCGGATTGACGCAGAACTTTGACCCCACGCCTCCCTAATCAGTGGCTGGAGGGTCGCTTGTTCCAACCCCCCAGTAGCAGAGTCGTCACCTCTGGAACAGGGCCAAGCCCGAGAACTCATGGACCCTGGTGACCGGCTGACAGAGAATCATCCGGCATCTTTCTGTTTCACCTGCTCTTGTTTTGCTATTTACCCCTACATGGATTTACTTAAGTCCAACTTGACTCTTTGACTTCCCTTTTTGATTCTACCGTTCAACGAGTGTCTCTTCTCGTTTGCGTAAATATCACGTGTAAAGATATCTTTAGGCTCACTCAGTTAAGTCACTAAGTGTCAAGACGGGCGGCCGGGCGAGAGAGATAGTCTGGGGTCAGGGGTCACGGTCACGGCGTTCCATGATTGGCAGGATGGTGAAAGCGCCGGCCATGGGTTAACATACCCCACTACAGGGCTGTAACACCTTATCAAGAGCATCTCCAGAACATTCCCAAGCGGCCTTTGGTGTCCTTTTGTGTCCGATGCCGGAAAATTTAGGAGGTGGAGGATTTACCGAGGGAATGTGATGGAGAAAAAACGACTCAATGTGAACATGTCAGGGAGTAAGCGATATTACGTAACACATCGTTTCATGGTTAGCCTTTTGAAGCATTTTCCAGTAATGAGACTTAGTGTGTGAAGGTTGTTGATATCTCTTGTGTTTCCCAGTAAGCCTCTTAAACTGCACAAACACGTTCTCATGAATATGCAATGCCAAAATGACAGTGATTTATTGGAAGGGCTGTATAACTTCAGAAGATTATTTCTTTAGAAAGACTTAGGCCTATAGTTACGGCTGCAGTTATAAACGTTTACACGCAAAATCATCAAATGGAGTTTTATGTCTTGTCATGGTTGCCTGACTCATGGACAAGGAGCTTCTTCTCAGAACTGTACTGTGTGAAATACAGAGAAAACAGACGATCGCAAGTAAAAACTCATAAAAGTTTATGTACAACAATATTGTCAGTGCTGATGTTGATAACGATAGCATTGGCCAATTTCCAGACCGCAATTAAGACTCGCTCTCATGCTCTGAATCGCCATGCTTGTATCATCAACCTCATCTATCAGTGTGTAAGTGTGTGTCTTTGTGTCAGATCCGCATGCATACACCTCCTCCCCGCAGCACACACACACACACACACGCACACACACACACACACTGAGGGGGCTTGAGGGTGTTAGGGGCAGTTATTCATTATCCACACGACTGCATTCCAAGGGCTGGACAAAAGGAGTTATCGCCACCATCACTTACAGGCAAGCACAAGGGCGAGGGATTTAAGCAGGTTCTCAAACAAGATGCCCTCACCTGATAACACTAGCACTGCCACAGCCCCATTCCCACTTGGCCTAATACATATACAAATCACAGGGAGAAAGAAAGAGAGAGTACAGGAGGGAGGGAGGGATGGGGGTGACAAAGAGAGAGAGAGATATAAATAGTGTCTGGGCGTTTGAGTATGTGTGAGAGAGTATGGATGGAGAGAGGGAGGGAGGCAGTAATTGAGACTGAGAGGAAAGAGGGAGAAGGGGGGAGAGAGAGGGGAGAGAGAGGGGAGAGAGAGGGGAGAGAGGGGGGAGAGAGGGGGGAGAGAGAGGGTAGAGAGAGGGGGGAGAGAGAGGGGGAGAGAGGGGGGGAGAGAGAGGGGAGACCGTGTGAACATGAACACTGGAAGTGATGGAGAGTGATAACAGCCCGTTCCCGCTAGCCCTCCTCCTTCTCCTGACAGGAAACGCCACAACAGGTGCACCTCCGTGTCGATGTGGGTGGAGTCAGAGAAGCAGTGGACTACTGAGGCAAAGAATGCCAGAATACACACTTCTCCCGCCCCTCCACCCCACTTTTGGTACCTGTAATTCCTGAAAATGTTGTTTTTAAGATGTTTGTCCCCACCTACTCTCCCTTACACACACAAACAAACAAACACATATTTGTGTCAGAGTAGCCCACATGCACCATGAATATGTGCTGAACACAACTGAACAGACACTTCTTTCATTCATTCATTACTTTCATTCATTCATTTAAACATTCTGGTAAAACAAACGACTTTCCATATAGGGGTCCTTTCCTACATTGAATGAATACCAGTGATCACCTGCAACTGAATAACCATCACTTGTTAGCAATGGAAATGTACCTCACCTTTCTTGAATTCCTCCAGCATCGCGTCCAACTTAGTGTCATTAAACACAAAATGTAACGGATGACTGTAAAACTTAGTTATTGTTTTCAGCGGGGTACAATCATCAGGGTCAACGAAAGCCAGGTCCTTGACGAACAAAAGATCCACGATGTTCGACCTCTCGCCCTCGAAAACAGGTATGCGCGTGTAGCCGCTCTCCATAATTTCGGACATAGTGTTGAAGTCGAGGATGGCGTCACCTGGAATCATAAAACAATCCCTTAGCGGCGTCATCACGTCCTCCACGGTTTTAGTCCTGAGCTCCAGCGCGCCCTGAATGATGTTCAGCTCCTCTTTGACCAAATCATTGTACGGGTCCGTGACCCGGAGCATCTCCAGGAGCTTCTCCCGGTTGTACACAGTCCCTATCTCCTGGCCCAACAAATAATCTAAAAGTTTGCTCACCGGATAGGACGCTGGGAAGGTGAGTAGCATAAAGAACTTGGTCAGGAATATTGTATTGGCGCCAACCGCGAGGCCATGTCTAGAGCAAATGGCTTGGGGCACGATTTCTCCGAAGATTACTATTCCAATCGTGGACATCACCACCGCGATCAATCCGGAACCCGCAATATCATCCAACAGGATAGTGAGCGTTGTATTCACTAAGACGTTGCCTAGGAGAAGGGAGCAAAGCAAGTAATTCCCTTGGCTCCGGACTGGCTCTATCTTTTTGGCGTAAGTTTTCTCCTTCTCTGTGCCACAATTCTGAACTATTTGCAGCTCCATTGGGTCCAGTGCCATCAGCCCCAAGTTTAACCCACTGAACATACCCGACAGGCAGAGTAACATGGAGATGGAAATGACTTGGAGCCAGAAAGGTAAGAGAAACTTTTTCTCTTCCACCACTACCACCGTTGTGTCATCTCCATCGTGATATATCCAGGTGTTCTCCGTCCATGGATCATGCAGCCCGGCCACCGCAGGTGTCGAGGCCGCGATGCATAGATAATACGCTTTACTCCTCTCCGTCTTTCGCAGTGGTTTGACGTCTATCTCAATTACTCCAGACGTTTTGCGACTGAGGATGATACCAGGCCTAATGGTTATATCCGAAGTCCTGATTCCGCAAGGGTGCAAGCCCGACGTCTCCTCCTGGCTCTGGTTGTCCCCAGACGTGCTGTCTATGCTCCCAATCACTCGGGTTCGCTCGTGTTCCGTAAAAGCAATTTTGGACCAGGTCTCGTTGTTAAGGTTTTGGCCATAGACCCTCAATTTCACTGTAGATCGTTCACTCACCTGCAGGTAGCCACCAGTCATGTAGGTAATGTCGTCCGTGTCTTCTAGTCGGAGACCGATGATAATCATGTCCTCGGACCCTTCCTTGCCACTTGTCGGGGTAACCAAGCAGGCGCTGACAGTTAAGAAAATCATCGTCAGAGCTCGAACCCGGCTAAGTGACGCCATTTTTGCAGTGGGTTCTGGGGCTGACGGTTCTGCCATGTTGATCATGGGCAACCTCTTGAATGAAAAGGGCTTTTAAAAATCAGAGCCAATCGGAGTCCGCCTTCATCTCCGCCGAGGGTTGCCGTGACTTCTGCATCGGGACCTGCCTGGCTTCACTACGCGTCCAAAACTGATTACTCCTTAGAGCGCAGGGCTATGTGCGAACTCGTGCCTCCCCCGATGTTCTCTAGACAGGCTAGGGCTGTATCCAATCCAGTGCAGAAACTGGACAGGGGCGGGGTGTTCGCGTCCGTTCCAACAAATGAAATTCCAAAACAAGCGCACCTCATACAAAAAGCTAGAGACAGGACTTTCCTCGTGACTTTTTCTGATGGATTTCTGATGCGACCCATACATAATGAAAGCGACAGATCCATAGCTTGCTTGGCGAGTGAACGTTGTCTATTTCACGAGCAAGCTGTGCAGCGAGTTAACTATTCGTCAAGCTACAGCGGTAGGTTATGCAGCCATGTGTAGCCTATACATTCTACAAAAGACCATTCATACTGAAGGGTTGTTTAATGATCAAGTGGTAATCTTATAAATCGTATAGCCTATACAAGTCTGTATAAATCTACATCTAACAAAACGAAAATATAATAGGCTATCACACATTGTCAGTGCAATGGGCAATGATGTAGGCTAATGGTTACTGTAGAAGTGGATTTTCTACTGCAATAAAAGTGAGTAGGCAATAGAATAGGCTACTGTAGGTCAAGAAATCCTGCCCCCATCATCAATTTATCTATCGTTGAGTATCGCTGTTAGTGACCACATAATGATTGTGTTGAAGTGTAGCTATAGCTGTGCGTAAACGATTCACAATTTCGTGCAAAAAAAAGTCGGGAGAAATGGAGAGAAGTCTTCATGATAAATCATGTAGTATAACAAATATTCACTTGACATAAAATCACTGTAATTCTACAATGTAATTCAAACTTAATTGTCGAGAAAATAATTAAGTAGGCCTACAAGGCCTAATTGTGGTGTAGGCTAGCCTATAGGCTAGTAAAATTATTCAAACTGAATTAAGATAAACAACAGATATATAACTATTTATACCATAACAATCACGTAATTACTTTCATAAATATGACAGAAATGTATATAATTGTGTAGATATAGTAGCCTATACGATATAGGCTTGAATATGTCGGTCCTCAATCCGCTTCTGTCACTTGCAGCAGGAAGACTCAGCTCCACAGCACTGCCCAGTGGCCACCGGCGGACTTGCAGTCTCCAGCTGCAGGACCAGTTCGAATGGATTCACTGTGCCGACCTAGAGAACGATAACTTCCTTATCATTCATGTTTTTCATCCGTTTCACTGTTAATGTTTGGCTGTATACTATTTATACTATTTACATTCAATGTATTTTCAACAGTGAGTCCAATTAACCGGCATTGAACACAGTGTACATAGAACTGTGCATGAAAAACATGAATCGTAAAAGATTCCAAAGCCCAAGCGGACTACCCTTTTGCTTTTTGGGCTTGTTATATCATATCAGTAGTTGTGCTCCATACATAATGCATGTACCATAAACATTTATGACAACACAAGCAGGTAAACAACCTGGTATTGACAATGACCTGGAGGTCATGAGTAAATAATGAAATAGATGTCTAAAACAGTCTCAAAGTTCGAAAACTGACTTAACCAGTTAATTTCCAAATCAGGACTGAAACCCCCAAATGAAACCCACCTGGATAACCATTTTCTTGAAAATATCACACACACACACAAAAAAAAGAAGAAATTCCAGGAAATGTTGAAGGAAAACACATCCTGGAAAGTATAAACAAACCAGAAATAGTATGTTTGTGACCATAAGGAGCTGATAAGAGGGCATTCCGTTAGTGGAGGAGAGGAACATTCCTTCCTGTCCAAGGTCCCCAGCATGATTCCAAAGTCTGGTTATGAGTCTAAGGCAGCTGCTCGACCTTGTCTCTCCAGCTCTGTCAGCGAGCCTGTGTTTATGTGTGTGAATATGTGTGGGTGTGTGTGCGTATATATTTTATTGTATATTTTACTTTAATTCTAATACCAGTTAGTATTGCTAGTTATGTACCCTTAGTATAGTTAGTTATTTAAATGTATGATTCCTATATGTTTAATGTGTGCACCTTCCTACCGAAGCAAATTCCCTGTTTGTGCAAACTTCCATGGCGAATAAAACCCATTCTGATTGGGAGTGTGATGTGGTGATGAGGATGACACCAGTGATGACACCAATGATGACACCAGTGTCTATTGAGGTGCCTATTTAGGTTGAGTGCGAACACAATGCCTGTGTGAGTGATTGTGTGCGCGTGCGTAGGTGTTGATGAGGAACAGGAGTGTGTGTCTGGTCGGGAGAGACAGCCCGTCCCTGCAGTATGTGGGTGTGGCACGCGCAGGAAGCGGATACTTTCGGTCTCTCCACACTGCCCTCTAGTGCTCAGCTGACTCGACCTGAAGTCTAAAGCACGTGGTACTCCACACCTCTGTCGAACCATCGCAGTGTCATTAAGGGAGGCGTTAGAAGGACCCACCTGGGGTTTGACAGCACAGGATCCAGCAGGAACTCCCGGAGGCTGGAAGGTGAACTCCTCACGGAACCGAGAACGAGCCAAGACGTTAGCCACCTCCGCGCCCACCTCCACCACCTCGTCCACCTGCACGGAGGCGAAGAGGGAGACCAGAGAGAGAGAGAGAGAGAGAGAGAGAGACCACGGAAGCAGATGGTGAACGACGGAATAAATATGTCCCTCTAAAAATATGTCCCTCTAAAAACCGTAATCGAATAACCCGAGATGCTAGACGAGACCGCTCACATCTGTTTTCCCCACTAACCTTGAACGTGTACCGACAGTCGAAACGCAGGCTGTCTCCTGCCCCAGTGATGTTGCCGTTGTAGATGACCCGGGAGCTCTCAGAGCTGGCTTTAGGGACCTTGAAGAGACGGTACGTGGCAGAAGCAAACTGGTAGTCACCTGTTAATCCAGAGGACAAGAGAAAGAAAGAAATTGAATAGTAAAACCCAGAAATGACACATTGAGAAAAAAACATCTCATGGCTACCAGATATTTATTCATGCTGATTCGTTACTGTAAAATGATGAAAACAAAATGGGCATTGTCGTTTTAAAGAGCATTGATTTAACTCACCCAGAAGGGCCTCCAGTCCCTTGTTGTTCACGGTGATGACATTGGCTGTGACCAATTGCGGGGTGCTGAAGCCCACCTCCTCAGCCAATTGCAAAAGATCCTGCCACCATAGGGCTCCGCCCAAACACTCACCTACAATCACAGGGACGAAATAGCAGTGGTTCTCAACCCTGGTCCTCAAGTACCTTCTGTCCTGCACGTTTTAGACATTTCCCTGCTCCAACACACCTGATTCAAATGATTGGGTCGTTATCTAGTTATGCAGAAGCCTGTTAACGACCATTCATTTGAATCAGGTGTGTTGAAGCAGGGAAACATCTCAAACGTGCATGACAGAGGGGTACTTGATGACCAGAGTTGAGAACCACTGGAATAGAGCATAACCTACCCACTAAAAGTCTGAAAACAATGTGATCTTTGTCAGCAATATATTTAGCTTGAGCTGCTGTGGCACTGGTTGGTTCAAATGGCGAAAATGTCAGGAAGTGTTGTTGTAACATATTGTGATTAGCTTGATACAACTGTAAGTATTGAACCCCAAGGGAGGTACCGTACACACCCCACAAGACTGTGTGGTCCTTGATCTCCTGCGTTAGTCTTCCACTGCTGTAGACATCGCTGAAGTACAGCTCACCCCCATCCTGACAACACAAGCAGGGTTACTGGACGGGTGGCCAAATGTGACAGACAGGAAGATAAGATGACGGGACCTTTGATGATACGGCGCGCGGAGCAAGAACAGAATACAGTTGTTCGTAGGCGATAAGAGTACCTTGAGAACTTTGTGCGCTTCGCTCAGCACTCTCTTCTTGTCCGGAGACAGATTTACCACACAGTTGGATCTGTAAAACGACAACAGCGATTTAACCAGCGACAACGACTATTCTTTATGTAAGACTCCTTGCGACCAGTCGAATTGGCTCGACGTGGCGTTAAAGTGCTCTCTCGACATGAGTCTGTCGAACATGAATACTTACATAATCACATCAAAGGAGTTCTCCTTGAGGCCCGCATCAGTTAGAGCTTCAATGTAGCCCTGGACAAAGTCCACGTTGGGCTTCTCGAAACCAAAGTCCAGCATGTGGTGGCCAATGAACTTCCTGGCCACCTCGAGCTAAAGCAGAAGGAAGACAAATTAACTGCTACTCGAGTACATTACAGACAGCCTGTCGACGACCACACATTGTTCGGTCCAGACCGAACTCCATGGTCAACACCAGGGACCAAACGACGTGATGGGGACCGACGGCTAGCTGTCTGTACCTGGTCCGGGGTCATGGTGGAAACCCTGCCCTTGTCTGTACCTGGTCCGGGGTCATGTCGATGCCGGTGACGTGGCCCCTCTCTCCCACCAGCTGGCTGAGCATGTAGCAGTCCCGCCCACTGCCACTTCCCAGGTCCAGAACCCTGCAGCCCTCCAGGCACTCCGGAACCACCAGGCCACATCCATAGTACCTGGAGGGACAGAGGCGTGTTTGTGTGTGAGGGAGAGTGTGTGTGTGTGTGTGTGTGTGTGAAGGAGAGTGTGTGTGTGTGTGTGTGAGGGAGAGTGTGTGTGTGTGATGGAGAGTGTGTGTGTGTGTGTGTTTGAGGGACAGTGGGTGTGGGTGAGAGAGAGAGAGAGACATTGAATGCGAATTGAACAAAAAAGGATGAATGAGACTGACTTTGACTGCAAGTGTGTTTTAGAAAGAGATGGGGGTGTAAGTGTAAGCGTGTTCATGTACAGTACTGTGTGTGCGTACACACTTGGCTGTAACCTCAGGGTGAACCCTCTTCAACGCCTGTCGGATGTGGGCGGGGATAGGTTGACTAGGAGCAACACAGGCGTTGCTCTTAAGGTCAGATGTGTTCTTCAGAATATTTCCATAATAGTCCTGAAAGATTGTGATAAAATTATTTTATAAAAATATATGCAAACTCTAAAACATAGTGACTTACTGTTCCATGTGAATACTTTACCTTGACATCCACATGAGTAGCAGAACCGACGAATCCACTGGACAATTCCCTACAGCGACATCAGACATATAAAATATAAAGTTTCGGGGGCAATGTTTATACGTATTCAGATCAAGTATCCTGATAATATTGATAAACGCATAGCTACAAGATTAGAGGGAAATCTGGATAACTGTACAGTTGTGTACATTGTCCGTAAACTGTGTCGACTTATAATTATTGTCGTTTTGACAGTGCAAATATATTGTCGCCAACATAACGGTGGCTAAATACAAACTTACCCACTTTTCGAAACTTCAGTTTCTGTCATGGCACATTTGTAGAGCGCTGAAGCCGAAAATGTAAGAGTTCAGTTTATCTCAGAGCCAAGATTTTATATGGCTCTGTTTATCTTTCCTTCTTCTTCATTGACTTCTGGTTGGTGTATCGATCTAACTGCAAAGGTATCCAGGCCTCTACGCATACACCGCCACCTACTGTACTGGGATACATAGTTCAAACAGTTATCATTGTAATTCGCTTCACGTTACACTGCCTATGGCTTTTATCGTGCCTTATTCATTTCATACTGTGTCACAAAGTAATGTTAATAAACCAACAAAAGGAGTCTCGGCATTTCAGGGTATGTTTATTGAACGTGTCTATTTAGCTGGCGATGGGTTGCATACAGAACACGAGAAAACAAACATGATCGGACATGTAAATACCCTTGAAGCTGACAACAAAATTAAATAATGTCTTTGGCTTGCTGCCCCTGAATACAACTTTGACATATTCGAGTGTCCATCAGATAACTCATCAGCGGTTGGTGGGATAGGCTTAGCTAGGTTCACTACCGCGTGGTTTAGTATAGTGTGGAAATGCATGTAAGAAATGCATATTTTATTCTGCTTGAAATACCAGTAGTTATTGTATAGTTGGAAGTCAATAAATTGTCTTGAAAACTGATAGCTTTAGTTTCGTGGTTCGTGGGTAAGAAAATCGCAGAACAGTGCCCCACAATGTTTAAACCACAAATGTCAAAATGATACAACCAGTGATGTTACTTGTATACAACCATCGTAGCTGGGTTTAGGTATTTCCATTAGAATGGTGTGCTTTGTAGGTGTGCTCAAAGATTCATATAAAAAATCTGCTAAGATATTATGATGCTTGATGTGTAAGCTAAGTCATTTACAATACCTCAGCATCATTGAACTATTAAGGCAAGGCCATGGATTTACAAACAATTAAATGTACACTTCTAAAACATATGTCCAATTATCTGTAAAGCTTGTGAGTTCTAGTAACATCAATTCAATGAATACAAGTTACATTTCACTCAAACTCATATTCAACTTTCTTTTTGGAAACATATATTGTAGGCTACCCGTTTTCTCATACAGACCTTCAATTTATATTTTAGCATAACATTTAATCAAGCCTTTAAAGTTAAATGACGTAAGGCCTCTAACCGCTCTAACAAACACAGAAATGCTTATTTTTTTCAGGCAGAGTACAATCATTGATTCAATGGCGTAAACCATCGTTGAGAGAAAGGGCCAATCAGGGGCCTTGATGAGAGGACGTCATTGATAACCGCTATTTAGCGTTACATGCACTTTCCAATGTATGATTTAATCTCACACCGCAGCAAACAAAACATTACAAAACAGAACGACAACAGACTTTGGTGTAAATTAAGACTGGATTTGTCAAAACATGATCTTAGTGTGATTAATCTCTATTTTATAGCTCTTTTAATTATTTATGTGCAAAATAAAAATAGCTTCACACTTCCAGCCCTCCCAATAACAAACGGGGGGGAGAAGACATGGCTGTGACATCACATGTCACTGACATGTGGTGTTACCTCCTAAAAAGCACTTTAAGAAGCGACAAAAAGTCTTCTACCACAACCTCCCACACAGGTCATGTGCTTGGTGTCCCTACCCTGTTTCAAATTACAAAAGCACACCTCTACACACATCCACAATCTTCCTGTCCCAGTTTTGGTGACCCAGTACCATTCTACCTCACTTCCTACCGCCACACAGGAGGGAGCCGTGATTGGTTGGTTACGTGGCAAGACCACACAATGGTACGAAGCAGGTGTGAGAGCGGCTGTCGCCTCCCAGCACGGTCGTCGTCGTCGACGACCGCTTTGTTGACCCGACAGTGTGGCAACCCCGTGTGAGTCTCGACACTGTGTCACCTGATTCCTCTGGTCGAGGAAAGGGGAAGCTTTTTTCCACTGAAGACATTTGCGTCGCTTGACCTGTGTGACGGGTTGTCGAAGGGGGATTCTCCATCTCTTATGCAGTAAGGCTGCCATGACAGTATGGCCTGGGGAGCTCACAATAGTCACACACACACACACACGCATGAGCTCAGACAAACACATTACATTCTCACAGAAAAACACGCTCGCAGTAGTCTCTTGAAAGGCATTTCCTCCCCCCCCACCCCTCCACACACACACACACACACACACAAACACGTCTTGTATTGTCTTCTGTGGGTCTCTCTTATCTCTCTCCTCCCCCGTCCTCGGTGAAGGGCGTAGCTGGGCTTGGATTGGTCAGCTCAGCCCTGGGGCTCGGTGCTGTTGCCGTGGTGAAGCCCCTCCTGCTCGTTGATGGTGTGAAGGAGCAGGCACACCGGGGGCGGGGCCCCCGGGCGGCGGTGGCGCTGTGGAGGGCCCGCACTCCGGCCCCGCCTCCAGCCCCGCCTCCGGCCCTCCCGGCGCTTGCTCCTCGTCCCCCGTCGGGGCAGGGATGACCACAGCCGTCGCAGAAGTCCCTCGGCTCCTCCTCCTCCTCCTCCTCTCCCTCCTCCTCCTCCTCCTCGCGGCTCAGCAGGCTCTCCAGCTCCCTCAGCTCCCTGTCCTCCTGGCTCCCTCCTCCTCCTCCTCCTCCCCCAAAACCGCCTCCCCCGTTCCGGCCACACACGCACACCTCGATCCCCGAGTCCCCCGTGAACCTCCGCCTCCTCCCCCCACCGCCGGACACCCTCTCCTTGTCCTCCGTCCCTCCCCCCGTTCCCCCCGTGTCCCTGAGCAGGGGCTCATTGCAGCAGTCTTCCCCCTTCTCCGGGCCCGCCGTCCCGTCGGACGGGAGCCGTTCCTGGGGAGCTCCGGACAGGGAGTCCCCCTCCAGTAGGGCCTGAGCCGGAGGCTTGTCGTCAGGCTTGTAGCTGCCTATGGTGATGGGGGGGTGGGGGTGGGGCTCGTCCAGGCTGGGCCAGCGGGGGTCGGAGGCAGGGGGCACAGCAGCACTCTGGCTGGGGGGGCAGCAGACGTCCTGCTGGTCGGGGGTCAGGGGGCTGGGGGCCAGGGAGGGGCTGGTGTGTAAGGCACTGTAGGGTGGGGGAGGGGTGGGCGGCCGGTTCACCACTTCATCGTAGTCTGGTAGGAGGTAATTGGGTAGAAACCCTGCGGGAGGAAGGAACAGAAGAGGGTTCTAGAAACTGTGTGCACCAAGAGAAGAACATCAAGTTGTTTAAAAAAAAAGAAAGAAACCCCAATCTCTGACTACATTTAATTGAGGTATTGTCCTATCAGCACGCAACGCACAAAGGAAACACCCCTGACCTCACCACACCCCTCATCCCACAACACACACCTAAAGAGAGGGCGGGGGAGGGGTCCTAACCCAGGCAGAGGAGGAAGTAGGTCAATTGCTAAGAGTGGGAGAAGCCCAGCTGTGAGCTGGTGTTGCAAGAAACCGTTGGCATGGCACCAACACACCGGCGGTTCCATGAAAACTGGGGCATGTAAACAGGCGTCGGACCATCGCTGAAATGCAACTCGTCGGCTCACTGGGCTAACACAGGCCTAGCGGTCGGGGCACACGGTCATGCTTATCGGGCCAGTGACAGACCGTTAGGTTTGACGCTACAGTAGGAATGGCAACTGGCAATAGTGGTATCCTATAGTATCCTGCCATTATCTCCTGTAGATAGTGTAGTAGAGTAACATAGTGTCGTTCTTCTAGAAGTTCTAGACGTATGACGTTTGGTTCTTCTAGGGCAGTGGTAGTCATTTGAATAAAAGAAAGAAAAAAAGAAAAGAAACCATAAATAACAATATAAAAACGGTATCATAGTATAGTCATTTGAGGCGCTCTGGCATAGTATCGTGTCATAGTTCAGCTAAGTGGTCTAGCAGAGCGTCGAGGCGTCATGCACCCCCCCTCCCCCCTCCCCAAGGCCCCTTACTGAAGTAGAAGGGCACTGAGGTGTAGTTGTGGGCCTCTCTGTAGGCGATGAGGTTGATCTCGTGCTGCCTCTGCTGTTGCTGCAGACGATGTTTGGTGCGGCGGTGGTGGCACACGCAGCAGCAGCTCAGGACGAAGATGAGGGCCCACACCAGCCAGAACCCTGAAGACAAACACACAACACACAGAGCCCATCTTTAGGAGTGTTAACACCAGCCAGAACCCTGAAGACAAACACACAACACGCAGACCCCATCTTTAGGAGTGTTAACACCAGCCAGAACCCTGAAGACAAACACACAACACGCAGACCCCATCTTTAGGAGTGTCGCAGAAAAGTATCGTCAAAGTATGTGTGCACATTTGAAAGGTGTCCTTGTCACTAGCAACGTCAGCTATTGACGGGAGACACGGAGAGGCAGAAATGCAGAAGAACTAGCTCCGGGAATGTGTGGTGGAGTGGCACAGGAGAAGAAGGATTCAAAAAAAGTCAGCGAATGTGCTGTGTTGGTCGCTAGGCCCCTTGGTTCCCGAGCCCGACTTACACCACAGTTCATAGTAGTAGCTGCAGCACTGCGACTCTCCACAGCAGTGTCCGGACTCACAGACGTAGCTCTGGTTCCTCACGCCCTCGCAGTGCAACAGGCTCTGGAGAAGACAAGAGGCGGAGGGTTAGGTGGTTTGAGGGGGCAGGTTTATGGGCGTAGGTGAAGCCCTCTGCGATGGCTTGTTAAAAAAGAAAAGAAAAAAGGATTGATTTGAGGAGAAGACACAGTGAGCTACAGGGGGTAGAGCGGGAAGCGAAAGGGCAAAGTGGAGGTAATCGCAGAGAGTGCCCTACTTGGAAAAGCAAAGTTCTTCCATGTCCATTGTGGCTGCCTCTCCCTTACACTGCTGCTAAGCTGTTAGAATGTCATTAGTGTCGGACGCTCAGATTTCCTCCTCCAGTAATCACACAGAGCCACTATCCACCCAGGTCATCACTTGTTACCACGAATGAAAACAAAACATACAAGCCAAAACAAGACCACAAAACCCTTTTTTCTCACATTAAGGTACTATGTGGACCTCGTCACAGAAGGCTTGTACACTACGGATGAGAGGTTTCTCAATTCTAAACTAAAATCCCCACTTTTAAAATGAAAAGTTTCAACGTATGAGGGGTTTTCTACCTTTGGGTGGCCTACAGATAAATATCGGCCTGGTACTCAAAAATATACACTTAATTAGAAACTTCTTATGAATAAAACTTGACATGACTGTCTCAATGCCATAACACATACTATCAATAAGTTAGTCAATTAATAAGACTCTAGAGAGTTTAAAAGATTCCACACAAAAAGAAACTATTAAGTACTGTTAGCTTGGCTTTGAAACTAGCATCCTGTTACACATTTTCTTCAAGATAATGAAACATTCGGATCCCAAGTTTGGCTAAAGGAAGGGTCGGTCTTTTTCTATCCATGAGCCTACCAGTGGTGTTTTCCGAAGAAGAGGCATTGGGATCCGAGGTTAGTCCTTTCAACTCGAGAGTCATTATCCACACAGAGAAAAAGGTGAAAGGGAGCTCTCTTTCTTTCAAAACACACACACACACACACCCTCTCCACACACACACACACACACACACACACCACCCACACAGATTGCTCTACGGAAATTTCCGAGCAGCAGCAATGTGGTGTGAGTAGCTAACCAGAGCCCTGGATAATAAGGAGCCCCCTCTGCATTCAAAACGGCAGGCTGTGTGTGTGTGTGTGTGTGTGTGTGTGTGTGTGTGTGTGTGTGTGTGTGTGTGTGTGTGTGTGTGTGTGTGTGTGTGTGTGTGTGTGTGTGTGTGGTAGAGACAGAGAGAGAGAGGGAGGACAGTAACACAGGAATGACAAGAGACCCACCGCAGCCCACTCGCCAGTCCAGGATCAAATTCTCACACCCGTCAAAAGACAACAACTTCCCCACCCAAAACCAAAAGGCTTCCACGCAGCCACTTTTTCCAAGACCCTTATCAAGCTTATTTCTTTTCCCCCCCCCCTTCATCAAACACACTTCTTCTACTCCAAAACAACCACATTTGAGCTGACGTAATGAAACATGTTGTTCCCTTCTGTTCCTTTGTCCTGACCCGAGCTAGTCCAGTTGTTCTGTTTGACTCAGCATTCTCCTCCATGTCTCTCTACCCTTGGCCAGCTCATTCTCCTCCATGTCTCTCTCCCCTTGGCCAGCTCATTCTCCTCCATGTCTCTCTCCCCTTGGCCAGCTCATTCTCCTCCATGTCTCTCTCCCCTTGGCCAGCTCATTCTCCTCCATGTCTCTCTCCCCTTGGCCAGCTCATTCTCCTCCATGTCTCTCTCCCCTTGGCCAGCTCATTCTCCTCCATGTCTCTCTCCCCTTGGCTGGCTCAGGCCCTCCTCTCACAGTTGGAATTCAAACAACTAGCTCCTGTGATTGTGTTTACACTACACGACGGGTTCTGCATATGGATGGACATGGAGTGCGGGGGGGGGGAACTAAATGATGGCTGCAGACCAAAACAGAAGAAAGAGATCCTTTAGACAAGCCAATAGAATACGCTAGGCTAATGCCATGTGAGGGCATGTCAGGCAATAGGACAGGTCTGGTCAGGACCTCAGGTGAAGTAGCAGTGAGTGACAAGCATTACCTAGAGTCTAGACAGTGGAGATTTTAAAATGATAAACACACCCCAGTACACTATGTAGCCGACTGGACCAACAGAAAAACATTAAAGAAATTAAACGATGGCACTCAATCCAAACCATTGACGCAGAAATGAAGAGGCCTTGGTTTTCCAGATCTCTTTCGCTCAGCCTTTCCCAAGACGCAGAGACAGACGCAGAGACAGCGCCGCTGAAACAGGGACGGTGGAGAACCTCAACCGACAGGATTCCTTAAGCCTTCCCGGCACGGCCCAATAGAACAACACGCAGCTCCTCGGAAACAGAGCCAGCTTATGGCAGATTGAGTTACAGTGCCAGAACCCTACAGGGCTCTCGGGCATATTAGAAATTAATTAAATCTAAATGGGACTATAATGAGGAGCTGCTGAAACGACCAGACAACGGGGTTAGTGATTCTGTATTAGCGCTTGACTACCAAACATTGTTCACTGGGATTTCGGCTCAAACGCATTCTCAGTCGCATATGATATGGCATTCAATATGGAGACAATCCCCTCCACGCTCGCATAGAGAGCTGACAGATCTGCAGACATGGTTGTTTCTTCATCCAAAGGCTAACTAGTGTCCCTGGTTGAAAAACAAGAGTTTCTTTGCTGGTTTTGACAATTCCTTAAGTGAATAATAATAATAAGTAGGCTATTGAAAGTAACTAAAGCACTATCTATGTATTAGCCTTTGAACGTTACCCGATAGTCCCCTTTCATTGGCCACTGCGGACACAAAGATAAACGTGCAAGAACTTTCCTCAAAGAACTCAAATGTTGCACAAGGTAAGAACAAGAACAAACCAACGAAGACACCACTTTCAGGAGCATCCCACACATTCCTCCAGTCTCCTCCAATGAAATGGACGGTGCGTTCCCACAAAAACACAACAGCAGATTTATGTATGTCCTGCCATGCCCAAAGCAGCAAACTCTGCAAGTCACATTTAAATTGTCACAAACGGGGTTGCTCAATCTAACAAGTGCCTCTGGACATCCTGTTAGCACTATCCATGGCATTGGCTTGGCAAATCGTTCTTATCTCACAAGCCCACATTCTGTTTTAAGTGAAATGTGAGTTCAGCAATCTGTCCGCTTTTAAAAAGGTTATAATAATATGGGCCCCAAGCCTAAACGGTCATCTGTAACTTAATACATTTAACCTCCCAGTATACAATTGAGAGCTAGGCCCCTTTATCAAGCCTCCCTTAACACACTCACCTGATTGTAAGTGGTCTAGCTATCTTGCAGTTTCTTTGCAATAACTAATACCTAACAGTTGAACAATAGCTAGTATAGACAACTCAAGTTAGGGGGTTGAGTTTTGCTACTTGCTTCAGTACTCTGTCTGCAATACGGTTTTATTATAGGCTACCAGTGAGCCAGCTAACTAGCTATACGTACAAGACCGGTACTATATACTATATAATATCGTTGTAAAATGAAAAAAAGCCTGTTTGCTTCTACTGTACTAGCTTCTTGGCTAGATGGTGGTGTAGGGCAGGCATCACATATTTGTTCTTTGCATGGTAGATTTCGAGATCTTATGTAATTAGAAAATGTGTTTAAGTGATATGTCTTGCAACAAACCTACACTAACTAGCTCTACAGTAGGTAGAAAAGTGAGTACTGTACTTCCGTCAACAACAACAACTAAATTGCTGAGCATCACGGCATCGCCTATCTTAAATGGGTCAAGTTAAGCACCACGTTGAAAGTTATTCGCTACTAGGCTAACTTGGTAGCTAATGTTAGAACAATATTATCGAATGTTGTCCAAAAAGTTTGGACGATGAGAACGTTTCATATTACACTAGGGGGCATGCTATTTAGCCTCGGCTCTATCTAACTAGCTAACTAGTATTTTACTAATGGAAACAGCTATAAATGAGTAAAATGGTTAGAGCTCATCTTGACTAATAACAGTTAGCTAGATAGCTAATAGCCTAGTGTGAGTATTACAGTGTTATTCAACATAGGCTAATAGAGATGGTCTGCTAGCAAAACAACATAGCTGGCTACATAACGGCTAGCACACTGGCTGGGTTTTGACTGCAAGTACGAAACCATGCTTTGCTAACTCGGAAATCTTACCCCGTCTGCTGTTGACTCAGTGGGGGTGACAGCCCCTATAGCATGCAGAAACAGTCCCATTTTTAGAGCGAAACATAAAGCCGCTCTCATTACTCCAACTAGCTACCAAACCTATAGAAAATCATATGCGTATAATCTTCTTTATAGTGAAAAGAATGAAAATCACAGACTAGTGCTCGACCCCGGACGAGGGCCACCACATGCACCGCCTCCTTGCTGGAACGTCATTGGACATTTAAACGAGGCACAACATTGGTGCAACCGGTTGCTCTCGGTGCCACTGGCTGATACAGCTGTTATGCAAGGTGTTCCATCGAACGGGGACTCCTTGCTGGGCTGGGTGTGGCCTGGTCATGTACTGTTCTATGTGCGCAAGTGATGGGTGTTTTTGCGTTTCTCACACGCCTCAAAACAGTTCAGCCAATCACAAACCGGTGCGCCTTCAGTGTTCCACCAATCATACAGCGGTGCGCCTCGGATGCGATTAAAAGTTGTTTTTCTGGTTTACTCTTTGGTAAAATAAATGTTTCGTTTGTTTTTACACTTTCAGCTTCATAGGAAATGCATCAGTATGCAAAGAAAGCGCAACTCCATAAACATAACACCACGAGGAGTCAAAAGTTATTGGTCTAAAGTGAATTTCCATATTAAAGTGTTTATTGTCATCATGATTTATCCTCATTAAAACATCCAGCAGCAAACATGTCTCATTTGATTTTGATCCATTTGTACATTGTGATAATATCTTATATTCAAACCTTATTAATAGAAAACCCTCATAATTAAAAACAACAGGTCTGTGATGTTCCACACTATACTTCATTACAACCTAGTCCATCATCATCATCATCATCATCTTATAGAAACTGAATATAATAATAGTGTCATAATAATTTACACATTTAATAAGCATTACACATAATATAGTGTTAAGGTCACATGACATGACAATTACCAATCCCTTTCACGGGGTTCCCGAAAAGGTACCCCCAGCTGAGTGAACACATCCAGCTCCAGGGGTGTGTGTAAGGGCGTACCCCCGTACACCTTCACACTGCCCTGGCGCTGCACGTCCCTGTTCAGCGAGTGTTCCGACAGGCTCATGCCTTTCGTCTTGGCGAACGCCCGCATGGAGCGGTTGAAGTGGGCGGAGCCGGTGAAGTACATGAGAGAGCAGGCAAACTCCCCGTGGGGCACCACGATGACGTCGAGACGGCGGTGGCGCCGCCCGGGCCCGGGCAGACGGCACACGCCCATGTACTTCTTCTGCTCGCCGTTCTCCTCGTGGCTCACCAAGTCGTCGGTCAGGAAGCCTGGACGGGAGAGAGCAGGCACGCACTCAGTCATTTCACATGAAGGCATTTAGCAGATGCTCTTATCCAGAGCGACTTACAGTAAGTACAGGGATATTCCCCCCGAGGCAAGAAGGGTGAAGTGCCTTGCCGAAGGACACAACGTAATTTCGCACGGACGAGAATCGAACCAGCAACCTTCTGATTACTAGCCCGATTCCCTAACCGCTCAGCCACCTGACTCACATATTTTAACACTCCCTATTGCGTATTCAAACTGGCTTCGGTGGTTTTGTCACAACGTGCTGTGTGAGACACAGGTGCGGCACGAAAGTGCAGAGAAAAGGAAAACTAAGTAAGAGGATCCCTTTCGAATCCACTGCACATAAAAAAAGCCCATCTATTTATACGACACAGCTCATCCATCAACGTCTGTCCGTGTCCTACCGCTCTGATGGAGGATCTGCAGGACCTTGACGAAGACACCCTTGTGGGAGTGTCCGTCTGGGTGGGAGATGAGGACGTCCACATCCCCACATGTGGTCTTCCCCCGGCGGTAGGAGCCGCACGCCATGGCCAGCAGGCCGGGGTCCACCGTCAGGGCTGCCTCCCGCACCTGGAGACACCACAGGACCAGGAACGCACGTTAGCATGGACTCATGGACCGTGCAGGTGAACATTATCGATGCAAAACATGTAGTGGGCAAAAATCTCATGATATTGCCCTGACGTGTAACTGGAGGTGTGTAAGCCAGTAATACGAGGTGAAACATTTGATTTCTTAGGGAATTTTCTTCGCCCTTTTATGTTAACGATAAACTATCATAATTTTTATAGCATGGCAAAGTTGGTTGATAATATTTACTACATTTGAGATGTAGTAGGAGTTTCGTTGGATCCTGTTTATCAGAAGTTAGCATGCATTTAGAAAAGCAAGCAGGGCATTGTAAATCTTCTCGAACGCTTGAAATTCTGAACCGTTTCACCCGCTTCAAATTGTAAAAACAAACTGTTTGTGTTTTTCATATCCCCAAAAGACCGACAAGTAAGGGTCTACCTCATAGGAGACAGAGCTGGACGGAAGATAGGCAGGCTGTACATATTCTTTTGACAAGCCAAGAGAAGACACATGCTAAAGTCATCTATCTAATCTGCACTTTCTATCTGGCAACCCCAGTGGGAAGGGGAAATCCAAGTAATACTATATGAAAACAACTGGCTCTGTACCCAGCATCCAGGTATAAGGCCTGACTTATGATATGCCAAGTTCCTGGAGCAAGATCCCCCCTTTTGGGACGAAGCACTCGGTAAGAATACTGTCTGTTTTCTCCATCACCGCGCTGCAGTCATGAAGAAGGGCTCCCTAACAGGCTCCTTTGGAGCCAGTGCAAATGTTAAAATCATACTTGGCTCCAACGCCCCCTCCTTTGGAGCACTTCACCTTACAAGTCCTCTTGTTTGCGATGGATTCAAAAGAAGAGCCTTTGCATGAAATAGTTTGATTAAATTCCAAGGAGGATTATGGATTTGATGAACGATCCCCAAGGCAATTTCAGTTGATGTTCAAGAATCAAGAATGTTTCGAAGAGAGGTTAGAAGTCGTGATGATACCGTTTGCTCAATGGCAGATGCCTCTTCTCTAGGCATGCGGTCTAGAAAGTCGTCGTAATGCTTCAGTCCTATCTTCTGAGTGTAGTTCAGGTTGGCCTTTGTGCGGATGTCCTCCAAAGTACGAAAACCCTGACAGGATGAAATCAAATCGCATGAATACAAAAAACCCAGATCAGGTCAACAGTAATGAAATCAGAAACCCCGCATCACCACATATGCCACAACGAAAGTATAACACAGCAAAAAGAACGTCAGAGAAATCTGTTCAATAATGAATGAACTGAAATGAATGTCGTTCTCAAGTTCTTTGTCCACTCACCTGCTGGTACCAAAGCTGTGCCGTCTTGGCTCCAGCTCCCCAGATGTTGCTGAAGAGCTCCAGGACCGGCACGGCCTCTCCCATGTGGTCCAGCTTGCGGAGGTGACCGCTCTCCATGATCTCGTCGATCTTATCGGCCATGCGTTTACCAATGCCCGGGATCCTACAAGCCTCCTGAAGTTGAACACACAAACATTAGAACCAGACTGGGCTTGGTCTTATACACACACAAAAAAACAACATGACCCGCCAACAAACTCTAGTCCAAAGAACTCTGCAAAAAGGAACTACAAGATGGCCACAGCCTGAAAGTTAACCCGCTTTGTCACATGACTTACACCGTACGACGTGATAGGCTTGTGGTAGCTCTTGAGGGCATTCACAGCCTTGGAGTAGCCCAATGCCCTCCACTTGTCCCCCTTGGTGTGTGTAGGCCTTGGCCAGCACCTCCAGTTTGTCTGTTATGTGTTTGTTGTGATTATCAGTCTTGGACTGGGAGGACTGGCCGCAGACCCACTTCTCTGAGATGGGTTTGTGTTCGACAGTGCTGGAGGTGGGGCTCTCATCCTTGGGGTGCAGGCCACTGATCAGTGCTTCCAGGTCACCCTGGGAGACACCGTCTTCGTCTCTCAGGTAGTCTGTTGTTCTTGGGACCTGAGAGAGTAGGGAAGGGGGAGGGTGAGTCTGCAGAGAAGAAGAGGGCCGAATGGATGTTTCTGTAAGGCAAACACGGTTTATGAAGGAAATGTCAGGGTTTGCGTGCGGGAATCGAGCCAACATACTGCCGGTGCTGACGACTCGTCTGGTTTGGGCTCCTCGGGAACAGTGTCCTTCGCGTCCTGTGTGGCTGGAACATTCATGGGAAATTCTTCTTTGACATCTGCCAGTGGGGTTTCCTTTTTCGGGTGTCTAGAACGAACAGGATGTGGTTAACTTGGCTTCTTTCTATGCTAATGAGCAATGATCCAAGTCAAACATTCCCTCTGACTCACCCCCCTCGCACATGTTTTGGAAAAACAACAGTTATTACTAAAAACAACAGGGAATTTGACTTGCTGACCTCTCTGGGGTTAACAGGCTGAAGTCTGCTGTGTCCAGAAGTCGTTTCTCAGTGATACAAGAGCTCAGCCAAGTGCATTTTATTAGAAATACTCCAGGGGGCAGTACATCTGGCTTCAACAGGCGGACGGCCCGGTCTCTGTCCATACTGTCATCCACCACAACATGGGTGACACTGGGAAGGAGAGAGCTCTCGCTCTGTCCCCCGTTTTGGACGATCTGCCTCTCAAAGATCTGACATCTGGCCTTCCCTATATTGGCTGGGAGGATTAACACTGTGATGCCCTCAAATACCTTTCCTGTGGGGAGAGAGAGTGTGATATTGATGAGCATTGTCTTGAATTCCTTGATCGCTCTCTCTCTCTCACACACACACACACTCTCACAGATACAACACACACAGTACCTGTCACACTTGTTTCTTCAGACTTTCTCTTGAGTGGGGGTGCACCCTTTCCGTCCCTGACGCCCGCTCTTTTCACTTTAGGAAACGCTTTCATAATTCCGTGAGACTCCATTTCGTCAGGGAAAGGGGAGACCTGCAAATAAAAGATCCGTCTTGAAAATAACGTTTATTTTAAAAAGTTCCGTTTAAATACTCGGGTACTACTGTAAATCTAGCTAGTCTAGCTAGCTAGCTACATATAGTAGCAAAGCTTTCTAGCTAGTTTCAGTTTGCTAACTCAATACATTCAAATGGTACCAATAGATCATATTTCACTTAATCCATTAAATCAAAGTAGGGTTTCACAAAATGATGCAAAATCAATTCGCCTGTGCAACTAATTCGACTTAGAAGTAAAAATGTATCTCTCTTACCCCTTTCAGGGACAACAAAATCATTAAATCCAACACGGGTTTAAAAAATATATCAACTTCCGGGTCATTAATTTCTAATAATTGCCATTAACAGTTTACTTCCACCAACGAAAGGTATATGTGATGCGAATGCAAGCCATGCTTATATAGGATTAGAAATGGGAAAAAAATATATAGTTTTATATTTCAGAAGAAATACATCTATTTGATCATGACCTCCGTTGCCGTGGCTACACGTGCTGTTTCAGGAAGTGCTCGTTTTCGAAAAAAACAACAGCATCATGGCTGTGCAATGCTGGGCTGAAATCCTTAAATCGTCTAAGAAAACCGCTTTAATTCATGATGGTTAGTGCACTTTTAAGTTTTAAACTGTCGATTTTTATTTGCATTCATTTGTATAGTCGCAATGTTGCGTAATAAGTACAGTAGCACCTGTGATTAGTTGAAAGCGACTTAGCAATGCTAACAACTCGTCACTGTGGCATCACTGGCATGGGATCAATCCTGTACGATAGCTAGCTCATGCTTATAGCAAATCGATACATCTACAAATACCCAACTGATTTAGCTTCTGTTTGTGAATTGGATCCTCTTTAGGCAAAAGGAAGATCCACTATCTCTTTACAGATGGGAAAGAAATGGCAGAGGAATATGACTTGAACACAGACGAATTGATTGGTAAGCATGGTAGTACATGTCACGAAGAGTGTTGTTGGTTATGATATTTATTTCTCAAGTACATTGTTGATAACGTGAGTGCATTTTTCTTAGTAAGAAAATGGCGTTCAAAAAGCCCCTTGGGCGCAGAAGGGCCGTGGCAGATAGAAGTTGGCGAGCCTTTCCCAACAACGGTCGACACGGAATCAGAGGTTATAAAGGAGAATTGCTCAAATGTGAGTTTTCACACACATTGTATGCAGACTATAATGTTGGAGCTGAAACTTAAACACACGTCATGGTTTTGAAAGAATATTGAAAGAAAACAGCACCATTGACACATCATTTTAAATCCATCGTGTCAGTGTAACGATATTTGAATTAATCGGTGGTGTCTTGGTCTTGTGTTTGCCCAGCCTGTGTTCCTGCGTAAGGACACGAAGACCAGTTTTCAGTGGAGAGTCAGGAACCTTCCGTACCCCAGTGACGTGTACAACTTGTCAGTGGAACCTGCTGAACGATTCTGCGTCATACGGACGTCCAATAAAAAGTGAGCCAGCTTATCCTGTATGTATGTTGTTTTTCACTTTGGTTCATTCTACAGCATTGCAATAACTTCTGGCACTGAAATTCGGGGAAATCATCACAAACTTTGTGTTGTTGTTCACTTTCCCATAGGGGGCACTGTTGACAAGATATTTATCCGTAGACTGACACTAATAATATGTCCACAAAATCTGTCTGTCTGTCCAGGTACTTTAAGAAGTTCAACATCCCTGACCTTGATAGAAACCTCCTGCCATTGGACAGTTCTGCTCTTAGCTTTAAGCACGCCAACAACACACTGATAGTCACTGTAAGTACTGTTGACCTCTATAGTAAAAGTATAAGCATTGTTTAAACCTGGTGAAACACACAGTTCATCAAATACAGGATCTTAGTTTCTTTAAAAGTTACGTTTCTTGATCTGTAAGTGCTCACTTTCTGGACTTTTCTTTGTTTTCTCTGGGTAAAACAAATTCAAGTGCACCTCAAATGTTTGCAAATGTAAGAACAGTTAAATCAAATATTTTCAGAAAACAAAAAAAATTGCCATTCGAGATGGGACAAACATACTTGAGACTTGGATCTCATTGGAACTCTCAGAATCAAAACAAATCCAATTCTATTTGTACAGCCTTTTTGACAAACAGTGTCACAGAGGGCTTCACAGACACCCACAGATCAGCACCTATCACCAATCTAACCCCTCAAACCCTCACATTAACTACACCGTAACACTCTTAGGGGATTGCATCACAGAATAGCCTATGCCTTGACGATTGGTCACTGAGGCTTCAAAGAATAAGACGATGGACTTCTGGAACGTTCCTCTAATCATAATTGGTCTCTCTGTGATACTTGATTTCTTATTTTGTGCGTTATCCAACTCCTGTCTGAACATGATTGCAGAAAGGGATGTGCAGGGGGGCGGGGGGGACGGGGACAGACAGGGACTGTTATAGTCATCACTCTGCCGTTCTCCCCTCAGTACAAGAAGCCCAAAGAGGTTTTAACCCTGGAACACGAGCTACTGAGGGAGCTGAAGAAACTGAAGGGAACCAACGAAGGCGACGTCGACTGCAAGACCCAGTGACGACGCATCAGAACCCACGACTGAGTCGTTAGCGCTTGATGCGGTGTGCCGTTGCGTACCCTGCTCGCGATCCGATCCTGAATATCAGCTGTTCTGTGGGGTTGCCCCCATTAGAAGACTGCAGCACAGTGCCTTGTCCATGGTTTAATGGTTTTCATTGTGTTAACTAATTTGGGTCTCTTGAATGGAGCCAACAAATTACTGCTAAAGCCCCTGTCTTGTTTTGTTTCTTTCAACCTTTCCTGTGACTGGTTTTCAACGTGCGTTTTTACCAGGAAAAAAAAGTGTTTTGAGAAGATGTTTGTTGATGTGCAGTAAAGCGTTCCAAAAAAATCATTGTCGAAAAGCTGCGAACTTTGAAGTCTGAAAATGTATTGTTCTGTTATTACTATTTTGACCGTGAATCAATCAATAAAAAATAAAAAAGATAGCATGTTGTTGAATCATGGTCGCCGTTGTTTTACTAAACCCACCTACGTATGTAAACGGCCTATGTGGAAGGGTCAGAGCCCCTCCCACTACCTTCATTCTCCTGGTCCTTGTAAAACACTCAAACACACAATGACTCGTCCCTGTTGGCTTCGGGGTCACCCTTACAAGCACGTCCCATTTGTGTTAACTGAATACCCTTATGTTCTACATACAGAGTAGGCCACCCTGAAAGCCTGTACTCCTGGCCTGGTCAGTGCTGGCTAGTTGGACTGGCCCCATGAGTTAGGCTTCATCTGGGGGTTCACTATACAATGCTATTCTAGCGACGCACGTATGTAAACAATATTTGATATACTGTATTGAAATACATGTCCATGCTTGTACATAGCGTTAGACTGGATGTATATGTTAATATTGGTGTGGTAGTATAACTACAGTAAGTAGCATTTCTAGGGATTCATCGAGTTCTTTACATTCAAATATAAGACTAATACAAAAAAAGTCAAATTGATCCGATCGATAACGTCGGTTTATTTGGCAGCTTCTATAGCGAGGGGTCTGTGATCAAAACAAAAACACTGTTCCTTCAGACACATTTAGACGCTGCTAGAAGAGGAACAATGCTGAGTTAAAAGGAACAATGCCGTTTTAAATATAGATTCCTTCAACCTTGTGATCCCTTCCATTTCATTGCCAAACGAGCCAAACCTCAAGTGAGCAAGTGCACGTGGCGGAGACGAAACCACAGGTCACTCTCACCATTGTGCTCTGGGTGTACGGGTGACGGGGAAAAAAGACAGTTCAAAAAGGTCTCCAAGTCAGAACCACAAACAGCAAAACATCTCAGACAGTGTCTTCTGTCTCCAGATTGATAAATAGATTTGATATTGAGTCTTCCTCTACAAAAAAACAGGAAACTATTAGACAAATATGGAACAGAGTTTAATGGACTCAAGGATAACCTTAACCGGATGTTTGCAGTAGTACAAACTGTACTTAGAACACTTCTTCACAGGATTCTACCACAAGTGTTTTAGTACAACTCACGCTGTCAGGCTGAAGTATTGTTATGTTAGCCTCTATTTGTGATCAATCTATTTTTAAGTGGTTGCTTCACAACATCTTCAGAGCTGGTGAAAGCGAAAACCTTTAATACACATCATCCCGACCTTAACAAAACCGACACGTTCTGATTGGACGTCCAGGGTTGACAGTGTGAGAGGCGATGGGGTTTTCCTGTACTCTGTTCAGGGTCTTCCTCTGTCCCCCCCGTCGTTTGGCCTCCGCCGGTCATGCTCAGCTGCTTCTGGGAAGAGACCTTCTTTTCGGCCCCCTTTCACTCTCCAATGCCTCTTCCCAGCCGGCCCCCCCGTCCCCCCCCCCTCTCTCTTTCAGTCAGTGCCACATTTTGCCACATAGAACCCTGGTTGCTTTTTCTACCCCCCCCCACCCCCCACCTCCACCCCCACCCCTACCCCATCCATCCATCCATCTATCCCTCCCTCCATCCCACCCCTCCTCTGTGTGACTGGCTTCTTTTTGATAACTGACCCCGCCTCGTGTTATTCTTCGAACCCACTATTGTACAACATGCCCTTTTATATGAGGTCCCCACAAAGAGCCCATTTGATCAGAGGGATACGGTGTGCGATCGTGAGAAATGCAACTACATGGTGGTAAAGCTTTGTCCCAGCCAAAATGGTGGGCTGACCTCATCGCTTTTAATGCATAGCCCTTCCCCATTCAGACCAAAGTCTCACTTGCTGAGCACATTGAATTCAGAAGCCTGTCACAGATATTGCCCCTCAGTTATCTGGGTCTCCAGCTAGAAGAAAAAACAACAACAGGTTTTCTTTTTTTTTCCTTCTCTTTTTTCTTTTCCTTTCCCCCCTTTTATGCGGATGCTATACACTTTCCATTACAAAATGACCAAGAGGAAATCAGGCCAAACGGGTTGACTCCAAATTCTTTAGTGGTTTTAATATACACTCTACAATAAATATTTCCGTTTAAAGTATTTTACAAATCTTACAAATAAAAAATATATTCATATATGTAGAAAAGAAAGATCCGGACTAACAAAAAATGAATGCACAAAAAAACGTTACCTAAATGCAAAATGTTGATCGATTGTCAGCTAGCTGTTTGCAACCGCATGACAATCCCAAGATAGCTGCCTCACCACAGTCTCTCTCATAACATTCCCCTTAGCCGAGGGGGTTATCCCAAACCCCAAGGTGTCCATGTATTAAAATCTCATCGAGTGCTCCTGCACTAAAATCGTCCTCTGAACATATAATTCTGCCTACAGACACCTCTGTCTAAAGTGGAACAACTACCAGATTAGATACTCTTAGTTTAGATACAGATCCAGTACAAAACTTTACAAAACGAGTCCCTTGTAAAGGAGCCCTAACGTGGTGATGGGCAAGACATATCTTTTTTGTTGTCGTCGGGAATGTTTTTCTCCCTGCAGTGGTTCTTCCTCTAAGGTTCCTTCTCTACGATTCTCCCCTTGAAAGTTCTTCCTCTATGGTTCCTCCTCTACGATTCTCCCCTTGAAAGTTCTTCCTCTATGGTTATCTCCTATAGGTTTCCGCCTCAGCGGCCTCCTGTGCGCTGGTGATGGGAATGTTTAGTCCTCCTGTTCACGGGGTGGACAGGGATGGCCACGGGGAGGGGGAGGACATCAAACGGCCTCCTGTCTCCAAGGAGGTGTCCTCTGGGTAGTCGCTTCATGAAGTGGGCCTCTCTCTGGTGTTGCTTGGTCTTGGAGGCTTTCCTGGGCCTCCCCTTGCGTGTGAAGGCCATGTACCACCCTTCGTACTTGGCGTTCTGGAGGGCCGTGTAGTTGTTTTCCAGAACAATCTCTGTGAAGATGCAGTCTTTGCCCCGGCCCTTCCTCTGCAGAATATGGTGAAGAGGGAGAGAAAGAGACAGAGTGAGAAAGAAAAAGACAGACAGGGAGGGAGAGAGAGAGAGAGAGAGAGAGAGAGAGAGAGAGAGAGAGAGAGAGGAGTAGGGGAATGTTCGGATAAGTCTCAGGAGATGTTAAAATATTGTTTTGACAAGTAAATGGCCTATCAATCATTCCAAAGGGATGTACAGGCTAATCCCACAGTCAAAGTTTTCCCCTCGAATCATGCCTCCTATAAATCCCCCACCCCCCCCCTACACAGGATACACCAAACTGTTTTCCACAGGTTTGCATTCAAAGTCATGGTCACAGCTGCTCACGCACAAATGTGCCCATCTTTACCTTCCCTATGAGCTTGCCCCTCTTGTTCATGCAGATGTAATATCCTGTCTTTGAGCCTCGGATTCGAACGCGGCTCCCAAACGTGTCCGTCTCCACCTCCAGTTTGGCTGCGGAACAGAAATCCAGAATCACATGATCACAATTCCTTCAACTGCTCAGTAATCTTCATGAATATGGCGCATGTTTTGGCCTTTTGCTGATTTTTGGTTGGGCACAGACATGGTTGGTAGTACTACGGCATGAGAGCTGACCTACAGATTTTCTAAACCCCATCATGCTGGAAATACTGTAGTTTTTGGCATGGTGACTAACACCAGCTATTGGTTATGAGACTTTGCACAGGCTCCATTTTGCTGTGATGACATCAGAAGGGATGCAAAGTCTTAGTAATGATTGGCTTAAAAATGTGGATACTTTATAGCTTCACGGCCTATGACTTTGCTGGACCCTTAATGATTATCCCTGTTTACAATGTTAACCCATACGAGAGGGGCAGTTATGCAATGAATAAAGCATGATCCTTTTGGCAAGAAGTGTTTTGAAACAGCGGCGAGTGACTTGGTTTTCACCCAGTGCCATTGTCACCGAGGGCCTGTAAAAGCTGTGCTGTGATGCAGGGAGAAGAGAAAGGAGAGAGGGAGAGCGAGAGAGAGAGGGAGGGAGAGAGGGAGGGAGAGAGGGAGAACTCTGTGGGCAGGGACACCACCACAAGCACAGAGCGCTGGTCAGATTTGGGCCTGCTACAAGAGTGACACCCACTCAGGACATGCACTCTGTGGCTAGGAAAAGGCGGTGTGCGTACGTGTGTGTGTGTGTATGTGTGTGTGTGTGTGTGTGTACACGCATGTGGGTGTGCACGGGTTAGGCAGAGGAAAGAGTGAAAAGACAAAGGGAGCACACAAGAGAGGGAGAGTAGGAACAGCGAAAGAAGGGATAAAATGAAGATGCTGACTTCACCGCTCCTTATAAACTGAGTCATACATTGAGTTGTAAAGCAATGAAAATTCCTCGTAAAATGACCCTCCAAAACGCACGGAGCAGGCAGTAAGAGGTGGATGGGATGGTGGTGGCCGTGGAAAGATGGCTAGACACACCAAAATACTTTGGTGACAGGAATTTGCTCCCTCGAACATTTTTTTTGTCATTTTTTCCCCCTGGTGGGAGTAAAAAAAAATGTCCTTGCTGGTTAGATTCCATCAAAACAGGTGTTGGTATTGAAGAGTTATATGCCTTCACCACATTTGCTAAATACATATGCTCTGTGGATATGAAGCCATTAACTGAAGCCACGCTGAGTAAGATTTACTGTTAATTGTTCTTCTTGGCTAATTCTGTAGATTTCCCGGTGCGTTCAAAAAAACGCTGAGGTTTCTGCGGTCATTCAGTAGTCTAGCCTACTGTTATGGATAGCTGAATAAATACATTAAAATGTTTTTGAATGAGATTGGTCAATTATATTTCAACCCATTACATTCAAGCTAGAATATAAAAATGTAAGAATGTATTAAGCCTACTAACATTTTTATATTGTTTTGATGAACTATTTATGACACGACATAAAGAGCGATGGCTTCCTTATTTGATCACCTATCTTTTGTTTCCCACGTGTAAATCATTAGCCATATTGAAGCTAATATGAAACAAGTGTGCCGCTAAAAATGTTGTCTGTAGGTTACAGAAAATTCATATTTCTTCACGGCCGCCTCTTTGGGCATTCTGATGTCTTTTGAAGATATTACGAGTGGGTTTGCAACGACAATCATTTTCAGAACAGCAAAGTATATTTCAGGTAAGTTCACATTTCCACGTCTCCATATTAAACAGTAGGCTTGGCCTATGTTATCATAGTCCATGCACTCAAACCCAAAAGTCTCGGCCTATCAAACGGTTGCATTCAATTTGACCCCACCACTTTGTTTACGTATTAGGCAGATTATATGCAGTCTGTGTGGCTTAAATTTGAAGGTAGCTAGATAAACATTTTACCGTGAACTGCCCCATCGTCTCCATTGGCGTTGACTCTCTTGTTTCCCAGGACTTGAACATGTTTGCCGCTGGTTCGGCTGTAGAGCTGGTAGGTTCGGGTCAACCTTCTGCTCATCCGGTCGGAAAGTCTGCTCTGTTCGTTTACATGGTGCTTGAAATTAGGAGGTGACTGTTGCACAGTGTTCTGTTGAATAAGATAAAGGCGAAGGAATGAAGGTAGAGTTGGCCTGTTCCAAAAGCTACACATAAAACGATCCTCTTTATAGTGCCTTAAGGTCTGTGTAACTGACAGTTAGGCCTAGTTATGTGTAATGTAAGGCAAATTATAAACAAATCGGCCAAAATGACTAGCATTATGTATCTAGAATGACAGTGAAAAAAACAACGGACTAACATGATGTCAATGGGCATGGGGCACGATATGACATGAACAAAAAATAAAAGGAGTGTTCGGGGAAATGCAAGCAGCGAGCCCGCTGTCCTCGCGCGGGATGACATCCCTCAGATAGGTTGTTTTACCACGACTGATCTTTCACCCCTGTCTCCCTGGACTATTTCCCTTAACGATTCTTTTTCAATTCAGCCATACGCCATCCACATATGTTTTAACAATTACCTTTTCGGCTCGCGTTTACGTCTTTTCAAGATGTTTGAATAGTTGCCAACTTAGCTTCGAACTGATGATAAAATGTTTTCATTGTTATTGCAGTTTTATTGCAGAAATGCAAACCTGGAGGGATGTCAATGAGCGTATAAATTGTGTTATTTGTTATTTAGTTGTCAATGGACTGAAACTATTTCAAATGGTTCTGAAAACATAATTGTTCGTTTATTGCCTTGAAAACATGATAAAACGTGCAACTTCATACCTGTGCGTAGAGGCAAAGCGCAGTGAATTGAAGTAACCTGAAAACGAGGAGAACACCGTTAATAAGTTCCACACATCTGAAGATGTATAGTTCAGCTAAAGGAAAACGTTACTTACAAATATCCTAATCTTGATGCTCTAACCCTCATCTTGAAATAAGTCAAATATTCCTTCATGAATTCCACTGTTCTATTGCAGGACTCTCTTGAAAATACAGTCCATCCCTACGGGAATTTCAGATTTTATTCCCCTCCTGTTACAGATAGAAAATTGATAGCCCCAGCGATTGAGAGATCCCGAACTGACGGCTCCAGGTAGGATTTACTCATTGACAGGACAGCCTCACAATAAAATGTCGAGAGGTTTTAAAGACGTTCAGGGGGTCATCCAAAATGAAACAGTCCCACAGAAAGAAGGAGCTCTATCATCAAACGACCACTGTTATTCCTTAAATCCCGTCAGTTCCCACTCGCGTCAATCATCCCTTCAGAACTGAAGGTCTTGGTTAATGCTATTCAACAAAGGTCCGTCCCCACAGCATTTTGATTAGGGGATTCTATTAAATCCATAATGCGGCGACGAAGCTGAATGTAATTACGCACGGACCTTTACGCATCAGCGGTATAATTTAAGTCCACCCAAAAGGTAGACTTAATAAAAACAAGATTCTGACCAAAAAATAGAAAAGGCTGGTTTACGTTTATGTTTGCTATGCAAGCATAGCCATTGGTGATTGTCTCACACAAGTAAATACGAATACGGTTTGAATAGCGGGACTCCCAATGTCAAACAACCTCCCTCCCACACGTGTTTTTCTTGTGGTCCAGTTTACTCCCGACTAGCGGGTCTCCCTCCATCTACATTTAAATACTTTCACTTGCGGGTAAAGCAATATCCTCGCGTAGAGCAGGCGGGGCTTGTGTGGGACACATAGTATGCTCCAGGAGCCAATTTGGAACAGAACAGTCCAAGAAATTAATCTGCACCTGACCTGTTCGTGGTACTTCACCATACAGAGGGAATTGGTGCAGTTACTGGTCATTAAATTAATTAATTTGATTGATTAATTATTCACATGTCTTCCAATTTAAGTCATATATTCACTTGTGTGTAAGACTTTGTTGTGTTTTAGCCAAAGCTATATGCCTGCAAAAAAAATCCTGAATTGCCGAAGTCAGTTGTAAGTGCCAATATACTTTCCCAAATGAATCATCCTATAAATAATGACACTTGCAAGAGATAGATTTCCAGTTCAGGAAATTGTTCTTAAGATCCACGCTCACAAATGTATGTTTGAGTAAAGAATATCCACATGGAAAAGTGTGTTTCCCTGGCATCTACTTTCGAAAATATACAGCTACATTCACCTATTCCCTCTGCACAGAGTTTGTTTCATAGCCCAGATGGACCGATGTTGTATTTTTTCATCTTACATATGTAAGTAATATGGATTCCATGTGAACGTGTGATACTGAATGGTTTTCACATATACTACATCCAGGGGCTTTAGCTTTTGGATACAAACGGTTTCTCGCACCCACAGTCAATGTGCCATCACCCAGCTGCCTCGATGTGATCTGAAGTACGCGTATACAGTATGTTAAGATCTCGTTTGTACTCGCACACGTTTGGCCGCGGAACGTCGTTGGATTGTAGCGCTTCACGTCTAGTTTGGGAGGTTTCACCGTGAGAATTATCACCACCATAGCGATACAGCATGTTTCAATCCCGACAGATGACATGGAGAACACCCAGCCATACAGCACAGTGTGAGACGTGGTGATCCTGGGAAGGTTATGGCAGTGCTGTGTAGAGGCCTACTCCCTTCTCCGCCCAGACTGCTTACTGGAGCAGCTGCTCCAAGTGTAAAAAATGTAATTATTTGAATTCAGTTAAAGTCTTTCGCAGTAAATCAGTCATTTTAGCCAATGTTAGGGATTTAGAGGGTGAAAATGTACCTACCTTATTAGTTCCAGAGGGATACTGCAACAAGTGGTTTTGCCACCTGGAACGACTCAACACTTTGTTCTGGCATACGTCGACCTCTATGAAACGGCAAGCGCACGTTCAAGATACAAAACCCACATGTTGATAGCCGCGCTAATTGCGGCTCTTGAGTATTCTTTATCAAGGGGCGAGAGTATATCACGATTGACCTCTCCAACGCACATTACACGGGCTGAGTGTTCAATAACGCAAAGTCACAAATTTACTAATTTGGAACTCTGGAAGGGCGTTCTGGAACACCACACAGCTTGACAAAGGACAGAAGGACCTAGGCTGCCATTTCAATATCCCCAGGAGTCAATGCTGGGCTTATGTGGTTTCTGGGAACTGTAGTCTATTAGACCTTCTTACCTCATCTGAAACCCTTTTTAGACCTAACTTGAACCGTCAACAACGTTTACTGCGGTTACCGCAGTTCTTGAATATGTCTTCTGAATATGTTGAGTAGTGTCCTGGGTTTGTATTAGAAGCACTCATTCCCAATTATGATCAAACATTTTGAATATAGAACACGAGACACGTTTGACATGAATGTTGTTCAGGTCACTGTTTTAGTACTGTATCCCGGAATTTGGATGAGGGTGAGAAAGAGGTGAAGTCTGAATTCATGTTTGCCGCTGGCCATTGGTTTCACGTTTGAATGTTTGGATGTTTGGATGTTTTCTTCCCTTCTGACTAAAGTAAGAGTTGGCTCTTCATCCCCTGGTGTCCCTCGGTTCTTCCTGCTTGGCCGTCCTGCTGGCCCGCTCAACAGACGGGCCTCTTCAACTCCCATAACATCATCCAACAGCTACCTGCAATTGCTACAATTTCCCCTCCGAGGACAAATTTAACCCAAATGACTTTTTTTTCGGGGCGAGGTGACCAGCCGGACAGGTTTGGATATCGTTACCCTCCAGCTTTCGGAGTGAGAGGCGACTGTTACTTGAAACGCATTTCTAAAGCCCCATCATTTTTATGCGACGTTTCACATACCTATCGACTGCTGCTAAACGGTGTTCTCTAGTGACTCAGAGCTTTTCTGGCTTCGCTCTAACGAGTATGAGAAGGTTTGCGGCGCTGAAACGGCTCCAAGTTCTGGACCCTCACCTCCCTCGTGTTCCCCTCACTCACTCTCCCCCCCTCTCCCTCTTTCTCCTCACCCCCCCCCTCTCTTTCAGCCTCTCCCCTCACTCTCTCTCTCCCCTCTCTCTCCGCCCCCCCCTCTCTTTCACCCTCTCCCCTCACTCTCTCTCCCCCTCTTGTACGCCTCTCTCTCTCTCTCTTGCTCTCTTGTGTTTGGGTCCCTGTAGCCCATGCTGCTTTTTACATTTGGATCTCAGCCCCTGAAACAAAGGCCTGGTACCAGCAAGGTACGAAGACCAGAGACACCAGGCCACAACAGGGGGAGAGAGAAAATAGAGGGACAGAGAGAGAGAGAGAGAGAGAGAGAGAGAGAGAGAGGGACCGAGAGAGAGAGAGAGGGGACTGAGAGAGAGGGAGTTTTTGGCAAGGCCGAACGTCGGTTATTCTTAGAGGAGGAGTGACTGAACGTCTGAAAGAGACCCTGAGCAGACTACCACTCACCCCGCTATTATTCCCCTCCAGCTAATGTGAGACATAAAAACACACACCGCCATAAGGCAGAGGCAGTGGAAAGGTAGACACCATAGAAGAGGAGGGAAAAAAGAAAAAAGAACGAGTGACATGGACAGAGAGTGGGGAGAGAGAGAGAGAGATAGAGAGAGACAGAGAGAGATAGAGAGAGAGAGAGAGAGAGATAGAAGTAGTGACATGGACAGATGGGGAGAGAGAAGAGAGAGAAAGACAGAAAGGTTCACGAGAGAGTAGGATTCCAGTGTGGAAAGAAAATGTGGGAATCAGAGGATTCTCTGTGTCATCTGTGGACCTTGTCACTCGCCACCTAAGCCTCTGTGGAGAAGAAAGTCTTCTCGGTCGAGAGATGACTTCTAACTGTGTCTCCTGTGTGTTGTTTTAACAGTGTTAAGCAGACATGCTCCAGTGACCACGCCGTAATGTTTTAACCTGCAGTATATCTAGGTTGGGCTCCCAACTAATTGTTATTCGATTCCCAGAACATAACGTATGTTTTAATGACCGTGCCTTTACATCATCGGCCAGAGAGATTACCAGTGGACTAGAACAGATTGAGATTGGGAGGAAGAAATTCAGAAAAACTTGGAAAACTAAGTTGACGTTCACATCAAATGCTTCCAAAACTGCCATGCTTGAAGTACTTACTCCTGTTTAGGCGGAACGACTGTGTGTGTGTTTCTGTGTTTCTGTGTGTGGGTGTGTATGTGTGTATGTGCGTCTCTGTGTGAAAACGACCGTCTGGGATCAACCTCCGTGCTTAAGAAGTGATTAACTGGACCCCATTTTGTAATAAAAGTAATCTGTTTGCATAAAGACTTGGAGCGGCTCTCTCAACAATATTACACCAAAGTCTAACTGCCCATAAAGTAACAGCTTGTCGGGAATTGCGTGTAAAAAAAAAGCGCATGTTACCCTTCGTCTAACAACGCAAATGCACAGCACATAAGCTGTGAGACTAACTCCAGCTGTAAAACGGCATCTCTTCCCTCCGACAACAGACCGGAGACCTCGCCCGAGCTTAGAACCGACAAACACGAGTTTCGGGAGGTCGAACCCTGCTCCTGGAGAACATGGGTCGGAGGGGGTAGAGGGTGGAAGAGGAGGAGAGGGTGGAAGAGGAGGAGGTGTGCGTGCGGGTTGAGGTGCTCTGCAATGAGGTAGAAAGTTGCCGTCGGCCCCAGGGTCAGCCCTTTGCCTCTCCTCGCTCTCCCCTGCGAGTCCGATGATTCCCCCTTGACTCCACCACGGCCGCCCCCCCCAACCCCAAACCAGTCCCCCCCCCCAGCATGCACTGTGATTTACTGTCTTGTAAACACATAGGAAGTAGCATTGAAAACGGTTTAACAAAGTCAATAAAAGCAGACGTCGTTCCTGGTATTGAGGGTGAGTGGTGGAGGAGGGAGGGGGGGGCGCGTGTGTGCAGGTCGGTCCCTTCCACCCTCCCCTTCCATCCCTTCATCTCCAACTTCAGGCCGTTCTCCTCTCTGCCCTTTTCCCCGGGTCTCTCTCGCCCACACCATCTCGCAGGTTTGGCCTTCTCTCGCACACGCCTTCGTCCATACTTCGTCCTCTTTCTCTTTCTCTCTGTCTCTCTCGCTCCGTCTTTTTCCTTCCTCGTGTTGGGCAGTAGACAGGGAGACGGACCGAGCGAGATAGAGAAAGAGAAAGAGAGAGATAAGAGATAGAGAGAGAGAAGCGATAGAGAGAGACAGAGAGAGAGAGAGAGAGAGACATAGAGAGAGAGAAAGAGAGAAGACATAGAGAGAGAGAGTCAGAGAGAAAGAGAAGAGACGGAGGCGATGGCTTTAGCAGACCTACCTGCAGGGCTGCTTAGCGAGCCGCTCTCTGTTTCATCTCAGCTCAGGAGAGAGTGGCCCCTGCCCCCCCCTCCCCTCCTCACCCCGCTCTCCGCTCTCCCAACCCCCGGCCCTCAAACAGCTGTGTGGACCTGGGAGGGAAAGCACCATGAAAAAGGGGGAAAAGAAGAAAGAGAGGAAATTCAATGGACCTGAGGGAATCCGCCTTTCGCTTTCTTTCTTTCTGTCTTTTTTTTCTTCCTTTCTCTCTCTCTCTCTCTCTCTCTCTCTCTCTCTCCTCTCTCTCTCCTCTCCTCTCTCTCCCTCTCTCTCTCTCTCCTCTCTCTCTCTCTCCTCTCTCTCTTGCTGTTTTGCTTGCTCTCTATGGTTTCTCCTTGATTTTTGTTTCGGTCCTCCTGTGTCTTTGCGTGTCTTTGTCTGCCCCCCCCCTCTGTCCCTCTCTCTCTCTCTCTCTCTCTCTCTCTCTCTCTCTCTCTCACACACCCACACACTCATTCCCCCCTCTCTCTTCCTTAAAATGATCTTCGTCATTTTATAATATTCACAGCAATAGCTCCTTTTAGAGAAAATCCTACCTGGACCTTCTTCCCCGCCCTGCAGGTTTGAGTCACTGCCTTGCGCCGACTGCACCCTCGACGCCTTCAAGCTTCTGAAAGATGAGAAAGAGGACCAAGAGTCTTGGAGGCGAACGTCATGTCCCCGAAGCATCATCATCATTACCATCAGTCCTCCTTTCTCCTCTCGTCAGCCCCTCCCTTCTCATTCTCCTCTCCTCTTTTCCTCCTCTCTTCTCCTCTCCACCCCTCTCCTCCTCTCCTCTCCACCCCTCTCCTCTCCTTTCCTCTCCTCCTCTCCACCCGTCTCCCCCTCTTCTCTTCTCCTCTCCTCCTCTCCTCTCCACCCCTGTCCTCTCCACCCCTTTCCTCCTCTCCTCTCCACCCCTCTCCTTTCCTCTCCTCTCCTCTCCACCCCTCTCCTCCTCTCCACCCCTCTCCTTTCCTCTCCTCTCCTCCCTCCTCCCCTTTCCTCCTCCTCCCTCTCCTCTCCTCCTCTCCCCCCCTCTCCTCCTCTCCTCTCTCCTCTCCACCCCTCTCCTCCTCTCTCCTCTCCTCCTCTCCTCTCCACCCCTCTCCTCCTCTCCCCTCCTCCTCTCCTCTCCCCCCTTCTCCTCTCCTCCTCTCCTCCTCTCCTCCCACCCCTCTCCTCCTCTCCCCCCTTCTCCTTTCCTCCTCTCCTCTCCTCCACGATGAGATCACCCTCAGCACTCCTCCAGGAGGTGGGACACGGTGTGAAAAACAGAAACACCCACAACTGGTGAGAATCCCACTCGTGTGGACCCTGTAACAGCTTCCTAATCCTCCGGTCCTTCTTGGAGGTACTGGCTCCAGTCCACCCAGACTGAAGTGTGTGTTTGTGTGTGTGTGCAGCCCCCGAGTGCCTTTGCAAGTACCGGTGCGTGAGAGCTTGGCGTTTGTGTTGGGAGATTGCGTTGCGATCACTAGGGTATATCACCAGTCGGCCTGCCTGTCTGTGTGTTTTTGTGTGCGTGTGTGTGTTTGTGAGGACTTGTGTGTGTTTGTACTCACCTGTGTGTGTGTGTGTGTGTGTGGGCTCTGTGTTTGTGTTGGAGAGCCCGTAGCGATCACAAGGGTATATCCCTGACTCAGTTAGCTGCTCGCTATGTTGACTGATCAGGAAAAGAGAGCCTGCAGAGGTGAGGCTAAGTCCGTCCTCCTGGGTCCTGTCCTTTACACACACGCCGAACCAGATACCCCCACAGGTTATCCACGTGTGGGCAGGATGTGGACGTATAACTCAATTAGTGTCTCCTGTATCCCCGATGCAAGACGGGAGGTAGGGGGAACAGAAACGTCCAGACGAGGTCGTCACGAAGCCGCCTCTTCGACCCGCGTGCGGTTCAGGGCGCAGCCTGGCCGGCGTGACGTCACCGGCGCACATCGCCGTCCAAGAGGGGAGCGTGTCAGCGGGGAAGACGTTGCCGACCACCGGCGTGTTGTTTGGTTAGCTGTTGTGAACGCTACTTTCAGGGGCTTTCGGCTAGACCCGAGGAGAAGTGTGTCAGATGTACGGTATCCGATGTGGCGTCCCTCCGGTGATCTGAAAAGCATGTTTTCCCTCCGTTTTCAAACTCCCCACCAATCGTGGCGCACAACAACGTCAACACACAAGCTATAAATAATCATATCGCCAGTTTTCCGCTTCTTTATTGTCCAGTGTTTTAAAACCCCACTTAACGATTGGACTTTAATAGTATCATAACAGTTATGGATTGCTGGCAAAGTACTACAACAGACCAGCTCCCTCTCCCGCCCTAACTCTCTCTATCTCTCTCTCCCTCTCTCTTCTCTCTCTCTCTCTCTCTCTCTCTCTCTCTCTCCTCTTTCTCTCTCTCTCTTCTCTCTCTCTCTTTCTCTCTTACTCTATCTCTCGTTCTGTCTTTCTTGACTTGTTTGAAAATACAAGACGACGTAAAAAAAATAACAACGATCTGAGACCCTCCAACCTCCCTTCCGCCCACCCATCAGTCACTGTTGACCCCCCCCCAGGACAGACCGCAAGACACAGAGAGAAGAGTGGGAGAGGGAGGTGGGGAGAGAGAAAGTGCGGCAGGGAGAAAGACACAAGGTGAAGTCGAGTCCAAAACACTCGCAAACGGAAAAAAAGAAAGCGAGAGAGAGAGAGAGAAAGGGGAGAGAATGAGAGATGGAGAGAGAGAGAGAGAGAGAGAACCAAGTGATAAAGCAGAGAGAGGGAGCCTTCCTGGAGCAGGAATTCGTATAAGAGCCATGACTGCTCCGAGAAAGAGAGAGAACTGAGAGAGAGAGAGAGAGAGAGAGAGAGAGAAGAGCCAGCCAGCGGGCCCAGTGTTGAGTGCTGTTGTGTTTGTTTAGTCCTGTTCAAAGGCTAGCTTAATTATTTTACCATGCTGTGCCGAGCTGGGCCAGAGCTGAGCCCTGACTGACTGACTTGCTGACTGGCTGCAGTCTTCAGGGACTCTCACAATCTCCTTAACCAGACACAGACGTAACCTGGTATCTCCACTGGCTGGCTAGTTGACCGGCTGGCTGACTGACTGACTAGCTGGCTAGTTCACCGGCTGACTGACTGACTGACTAGCTGGCTAGTTCACCGGCTGGCTGACTGACTGACTAGCTGGCTAGTTCACCGGCTGGCTGACTGACTGACTAGCTGGCTAGTTCACCGGCTGGCTGACTGACTGACTAGCTGGCTGACCGACTATCTGGCTGGTAGCATCACCATGACACAGACTTCTCACATAGTCACCCTCAGAAGTAATAGCGCGTTTGACAAGCAGCCCAGCGTAGGAACAGGGGCTTTCGGGCACACCTTGGGGTCGACACCTTAAAAGGGAAAAGACCGAGAACCACCTTCTCCACGGCTCCTTTGCTGTCGACCCGCGGGGAGTCTCGTCGAAGGCCAAGATGGCGGCGCGTTTCTCCGTGAGCCTCCTCCGGCTCCCCGGGTCTCACGCCGCGTCGACCTGGCGCCGCGACAGCTTCCGACACGCCTCCTCTGCCCCGCTGCGCATAGCGCTCCGCCGAACGTGTCATTTCATGTGAATGTGTTGTATATGGAATGGACGCGATGACAGATGACCAGCCCGCGCGGGGCTATTTATCCCGAGTGGATCGACAAGCCAAGATACCATGATCACCAAAACATGCCCGCAATGAGAAAATGTTAGTGTAGCTGTTAGTGCCGTAGTGTAGCCTCAGCGGGTGGATGATGCCAGATGGAACGTTTAGGCTGTTTCGACAAAGGTCACTCGAGGTCAGGTCCCGCGTACGGTTTTGTCAGATTGCTCGTCCTGATTCGACCGCGTACCGTTCCTGTGAAGCACCCTCTGTTCGTCGAGCGGGAAAAAATCCCCAAATCTTCGAGTCTGCAATCATAGACTTTGTCGTAAGTGTCTCGGACCTGTGTGTGTGTGTTTCCCTCAGCGTGTGTGTGTGTGTCGGTGTGTGTGTGTGTAATTGATCCTTCGGGGGTCAAAGCTGGCATCCCAAGACTTCCACCTATCCCACACAGCACCAGTCTCATGGCTGCAGTAAAAGTCACCGTAAAACCCAGTCACTGCATCATGGAAACAGGACTCCTGTCTGCCTGTCTGTCTGCGGGTCTGTCTGTCTGTCTGCCTGTCTGTCTGTCACTCTCTCTCCCCTGTGTTTCTCTCTTTCTCTCTCTCTCTCTCTCTCTCTCTCTCTCTCTCTCTCTCTCTCTCTCTCTCTCTCTCTCTCTCAACCTGGGGAACCTATCAGGGTCTGTGATCAGGGGAGCAGTCGCTGGGCCCGCCGCCTCGCCGGAACGGCCCTGCTTCACCCCCTGCACCACCACCTCCCTTCCCACACGCCCGACTCCTGCCTGGGTGGGGGACCCGGGGGCAGGTATGGAGTTCAGGGACCACCAAGCCTCTTTTGAACCCCACGCCCCCCCTCTGAAATGTCCCCCCCCAGCCCCCCCCCCTCCCCCCCACTCCCCGGGCTTGTTCTAACGTCGAGTGGGCGTGGAGAGGGAGATGCTTCCCTCAGCCTGCTCTGTTCATCGCTGTGGGAACGAAACTGTGTTTTTGAACGCCACTCGAACGTTTGAACTTTATGTCGGTCGCTGACTTTCGTCTTCCCCTTCGATGCGGTTTCATACGACTGACGCCGGTTGATCCGTGGCCGGGCAGAGTCGCTCGCCTTCGGGCCGCGCGACGTCGCATCTGGCTCGACCATTTGGTTTTGACATCTTCTCCTCCAACAGGGGTCAGCACTAATCGGGGTGTTGGTTACCAGGATACAGTTCATCCTCCTCGGTCTCCATAAACAACGTCGGCGCTCCTCTTTTAGCCACGCTCGCGTCCCGCTCCTTCTCCCTCTCTCTCCCCGCGGGCCAGGAATGCTTTTAACCGTTTGTCGCTGTCGGACACATCGGAACACGAGGCCGTGGAGATTGGCGCATTCCAGAGGGCAGGGGGGGGCGGGGGGGCCGGGGGGGGTTTGGGTGGGGGGCCGAGGTGGAGGGGGGGGTACATTTGCGTTGCTCTTCACACGTCAATCGGCGGCGCTATCTCCTCGTCACCCAATCCCCTCGCCACCCCCCAACCTGGTTTCAGGCAGAACCCAGACGTCCCCCGTCCCCCTCCCTGTTTGCGCGCGGGGGGGGAGGGGGGGCGGAGTCGTCGATGTGTTAATCACCTAAGAATGCTCGCTGCGTCCCGCGGGGACCGAGAGGGGGGACACCCGGAGAACGCTCCGCTCCTCCAGACTTCAGAGAATCTCCCCCCCCCCTCCCCCCCCTCCTCAGCTTCCACCATCTGGGTTACGGGTCACTGCTGTCCTCTCCCCCTGTTGAAGACATGAAGAGTAGCAGGTCTTCTCCCCCCCCCACCCCCACCTCGTCCCTTCGGGCATACGACCCGAGGAGGAGAGAGAGAGCTGCTCTCGAGGCCTTCCAAGCCTGATGTTGTGGTCGCGCGACAAACCGGGCGAGTTAGTTAGCTGAGAGATCCGGGCGTCACGTCGTTTTTGTCATCGCGCTTCAGTTATTTCTCAGTACAGTGGCCACACATGACTGTCAGAGCTGCGAGCCAGTACTGTGACATTTTAGAAGACTCCCTCGCCTTACTGAAGCTCGCCTTACTGTCTATCCCTCAGGTCATCGTCACTGTAGAGGTCGTCCTCGGCTCCTGCAGTGCATCCCTATGCAGCTTCGATGGGTCTGATTGGAGTGTGGATAATCAGGTCTGCTCAGGACCGGCCAATGGGGACAGGAAACAGAGAAGGGGACAGCACAGGGACACTTTCAACAACCATTACTTTTACTCTCTTACGTTCTCTATTTCTCCCACTCTTTAATCTCTCTCACTCTCTTCTCCCCCTCTCGCTCTCTCTTTTTCTCTGCATCTATCTCACACCTCCTCTTTCCTCCCTCCCTCCGTCTTTCTCTCTCTCTTTTCTCGCCCCCCCCTCCCCTGTACAGTCGGAGGGCCCACCGTCGGGGGGGTGAAATTCCGCCCTGCGTTATCAGTGCGTTGAAAGCACCTGACTGGTATGTGACAGAGTGACAGAGGCAGTCAGCGACAGTTCCCCTTTAGAGGTGGGGGGGTTGGGGGGGGGGACAGGGCGTGTGGTGGGGGGCTACAGGGGTTGATCCATTTGATACCGGCCCCACCGGACACTTGACAGGAGCTGTCAGTGGGGTGGAGGGGAGGGAGGGAGGGGGGAGAGGGGCACTTATCGATCAAACACCCGCCCTATCTGCCGCACTGTCCGTCAAAGTCCTGGGGGGTCGTGTTTGGACAGGGGCGGGGACCAGAGCGTGGAGAGAGTGTGTGTGTTGACGCCCTGCAGTGTGTGTGTGTGTGTGTGTTTGTGTGTGTGTGTGAAATCAAGACATGGCGCCCTGGCATCACGTTACGGAGGGGTGAGGAGGGGCGGAGGGAGGTCGAGGGTGAGGGCCAGGGGTGAGGATGAAGGGGGGATTCTTCACAAGAAAGTTCTTCGCCCCCCAAGAAAAGAAAAAGACGGGCTGTCTGGAGGGCCTGTCCACGTTGTTGTTTTCTTGGCTCTCCGTGACCATCCCAGACGCTCTCCACCCTGAATCAGCAAGCACAATCTGACCATGTAAAAGATATGAGAACTAACCAGTGTATCATGTGTATGAGTGTGTGTGTGTGTGTGTAGAGTTTGCGTGATTGCGTCGGGATCAACAAATGCAAACAAACAACAGTTGAATCCGCCTTCAGACAAAACAACGTCAGACCTGCAGCGACACTGTCCTCAGCCCCACAACAAACACGTCCAAAACACACGTTTCTTTCATCACGCTCTCTCCCCAAACTCACAAGGGATCCACGACTCCTGCAGTCGTTCCACAGTAGACGGGAAAAGAGACATTGGGAGAGATGTCAGAGAGAAGGGCAACAACCAGTAATTCAGCAGGTTAGCCATGGCCGGCTTGGGCCAGAATATTTGGTTAACTTAGCCACTGGTCGTAATAGCACCATGCTAGCCGGTGTTTTTGGTGTAGAAGCAGTGTTTGGCTGATCATGCAGCATTGTGATTGGACAGCCTGTAGAGACAAGGAGGCTGGGAAACTCCTGGAACAGTAATGTAACCTAGCAATTTAGTAGATTCAGTTCAATCCAAAGCAATCCAATTTGATGCAGCGACTTCTAGATCCACATTCTGCTACAATGTAGCAGGTGAAGGGATTGAAAGTGTATCTTAGATATCCCTGAATCCCATATTTACATTTTACACTAACACGTTATTTATTTAGCAGACGCTTTCATCCGAAATGATGTTCAAACATTGAGAAAGTAGGCCCGCAGCAGAACATCGAGGATTGGAAGTGCGTAGTTCGACAGTGTTTCGGTGTTCAGAGTCAAGGAACAGTCTGTATTCACCAGCCCACAGCACAAAGAAAGAACATTTGAAACAAGGTTTTTGTTTTGCATGAGAACAGGCCGGCTGAGCTTGTGACAGGGCAAGACTGCCATGTGTGGTTTGCTAGCTCCCCCTGCTGGTGCTCTCTGCTCTCTACAGGTGAGGGGCTGTCATGCAGCAAATAGCTCGATGGTCATCTCACACTTGCAAAACACTCTCTGTCTTTCTGCCTCTCTCACTCACACACAAGCACTCACACACAATACCACCCCATCGTGATTTGATCTATAAATACCTTCTCATCAGTGCATGGCTGTGTGTGTGTGTTTGGGTGTATGTTTGGGTGTGTGTGTTTTTGGGTGTGTGTGTGTTTGGGTGTGTGTGTGTGTGTTTGTGTGTGTGTGTGTGTGGTCTCGACCCCGGCCTTCTCTCCGTCCAGAGCAGCAGTGATTGATAGAGGTGGGCTCCTGCACTGCCCTTGCACTTGAGCCCTGGCAGCATAAATGATGACAGGTCAGTGGCGCCCAGACACAGGGAGAGAGAGGGGGAGAGAGAGAGAGAGGAGAGAGAGAGAGAGAAGAGAGAGAGAGGGAGACGAGGAGGAGAGAGAGAGACAGAGAGAAGAGGAGAGAGAGAGAGAGAGAGAGAGCTGTGAGCGCACCAGCTTGTCTGGCATTAGGGCGGACAGACACACGCACACACACACACACATACACACACAATGCTTTACACAATGTCTTTATCCATTTCTGTCTCCTCTCTCTGTCTCTCTCTCTCCTCTCTCTCTCTGTCTGTCCGGCATAGTCATCAGTGTTATGAACTGGTCTACGGGTTGGCGTTGGGGGCGAGCGAGCGGCGAGGGGAGCGAGCGGAGACGGCGCCGGAGCAGACCGGTCGACGGCGAGGGCCCCCGACTCTAACCTTTGACGGCAGCTTTAATTTCATGCCTAATTTCTCCCGGCTCCGAGAGGATCGATGGTGGCGCGTCCCCCGCCCTCCCCCTGCCCCTCCCCCCTGCTGCAGGAGCTGGGAGTAACGAGGCCTCTCACAGAGTCTGTCTGGGGGTGAGGCTGATGACAGAGATCCACTGTGTGTATGGGGTGAACACCTTGGTAGTCGTAAACAGGAATAACTCACAGGGGGGAAGGTTTGACGGCAGCTCCTACCCACACCTTGCGTCTGTATCACAACCCCCCAGTCAGTACCGAGGGGCTGGGCTGGGGAAATGAGAGCAAGAATCCAACCACACACATGCACACATTACACACACTGACACACAAACGCATCGCCACTTCAGTGCTCGGATACACCCAATCTTATATCATTCCCTGGGAGATAGATAGATATAGATGTTCGGCTCGCGCACACACGCACACAAACACACACACACCATCATCTCTCTGCCCCAGGGAATCATTGAACTCCAGCCCCGCCATAATGACTTGGTCCAGGTATTGATCCCACAGTGATCCATGTACTGTAATTCTTCTATCATCACCGGCAGCGTGTCCCTGCCTGCCTGCTCAGAGTCATGTCCCTGCCCTTTATCCCCGTGACAGCTTAACGACGACGGGGGCCTCCACCCTGCCATTTACTCTCCCCCCCCCAGTCCCCCAGTCCCCCTCCTACATACTCCTGTCCCCCTCGGAGGTGGTTCTACTTCGGCCTCGTTCCCTCAAACTAATATCGGGGGTGGACGGGGGACAGCTGGGATCCTGGGCGGAGCTCGCGGACGACAGCCACTGTTTCTTCACCTGGGTTGTTTGACAGGGGCTGGGTGGGTTTTTGGGGATGGTGGGTGGGTGGGGAGGGTATCTCTCTCTGGTTTGGAACACCTCCTGCCCCCCCCTCCCCTCTCCCCTCTCCTCTCTCTCCTCTTTAGGACCCTGTTCCATTTCTCCTCTGAGCCGGAGCCATATTTCATTGTCGTTTCTCCTTCCTTCCCTCCTTCCCTCGCTCCTTCTCACCCTCCTCTTCTCCCAGGCGAGGGGGCTTGATATCATAGTGGGAGATATATGGCCTGGACGTATCTATGGCCTGGACCTGTGCAGTTGTTGGACTTTGAGGAGTGCCAGTTATTTTTATATAGAATACTGTCAGAGTGATAAAAAAGCGCTCACCTGGGGGGTCGGTGCTCCTGTTTGCCCCCCCTTTTACCCACAATGCACTCTGCTCATATCCTTCCTGGATCTTCTTAGTACTAGACGCATCTGGGGTCCTCAGACAGGTCAGGCTGTGTGTGTGTGTGTGTGTGTGTGTGTGGAAACTCAGGCTCATCCATACTTGTGGTGTCCAGCCCCAGGCTCTCTCTCTCTCTCTCTCTCTCTCTCTCTCCTCTCTCTCCTCCTCTCTCTCTCTCTCTCTCTCTCTCTCTCTCTCTCCCTCCTCCCCTCTCTTTGTCACTGTCTCAGTGACAGGTGTGTCTTAAAGACGTGATTTAGACCGGGGCCTCCGTCTTCCATCCTGGCTGCTCTGGGCTCCGGGGTGTCTCGGCCCAGCGCTAACGCACCTGCTGCACCTTATTACTAAGACCTTGATGAGTCGGTGAGGCGTCGTAGGCCTCCGAAACGTCAACAGTGGGGCGCAATCTGCTGTCACTCTCAGACTGAGAAACCCCTCTCTCCGTGTGCAGGCACTCTCCGTGTGTGTCAGTCGGTGTGTGTGTGTGTTTGTGTGCGTGCGTGAGTGAGCCGGATGATTGCATACGGAGGGATATGTCACTGTTCCCTCCCATCGCTGTGTCTGTTTGCACGTCTTTCAGGGAGAGGGAGCTATAGGGAGGGAGGGAGGGAGGGAGGGGAGGGAGGGAGGGATGGGAGGGAGTGAGGGAGGGAGGGAGGGAGGGACAAAGAGAAGATGAAGAACTCTAACGCGAAACGAGACCCGTCTACACTAGACAGCGCTATCCCGCTACAGAGACAGAGACGCTCAGAGAGAGCAGAGCTGTGTTCATCATCGTAAAGGCCAGTTCAGCTTAACTGGGCTCCATCTACTAATGCTGAATACCAGCCAACACTGTAGCCCTGAGCTGGAAAGAGAGAGAGGGAGAGGAATAGCAAAGGAGGAGAGAGAGAGGTGTGGGGAGATAGATAGAGAGAGGTAGATAGAGAGAGAGAGGGGTCTTTGGCTCCTACAATTATGGACGCTGGTGCTGTGATCTTTTCTCTTCATTTCTCTGTCTCTTTATCATCTCTCCATCCTCCTCTCCTCCCACTGCACCATCTCCTGCTCTTCCACTTTGCCTTTTCACTCACTCCTCGCGTCTCTCGTCTTCCCTCCATCGCCTCTCTTTCAGCTTCCCTACACTCCTCTCTCTTCTCGCGCTTCTTCTCTCTCCCCCCACAGCTCTCTCTCCACTCGCCCCTGCGCCCCTCTGCTCTCTCTCTCTCTCCTCCTCCCCTCCCCTCCCTCACCTCCCTCCCTCCCTCACCCACCTCCCTCCCTCCCTCCCTCCCTCTGCCTTAATTGGAAGCCAGCACAGAGCGGTTGAAATCGCATTAGCGCCGGCCTCGGCCCCAGCCCCGTCCCCAGCCCGGTCATCCATCTTCTTTTTTATTACGCCGCACCGGGGCCCCGCCCGCCTGCCTGGGCTCGCGACGTTCCATTTGTCACCGGCCTCGTTCGCTGATAACAGGCATTTGTCATCGCCTTCCCTTTCCCGTTAATGTTATCACCACCCCCCCCCACCCCTCAACCACCACCACCCTGACAAGCCCTGGCGCTCCGTACGTGTGTGTGAGCGTCTCTGTGTGTGTGTGTGTGTGTGTGTTGGGGGGACGCCAGCGACAAAGCACATCCGTCAACTGGGATATTTCCTGGGCCAAGGGGACTGCCGTCACCGCAATAAGCCACATTAAAGCACTTATGAAGGGTGGCGACGAGGGTATGAGTGTGTGTGTGTGTGTGTGTGTGTATACGTGTGTGTTTTTGTGTGTGTGTGTAAATGGAAGGTCGGTGGTCATGTGTGTGTGTGTGTTGGTGTGTGTGTGTGTGTGTGTGGGAGCCAAAAGGGAGGGAGAGAGAGGAGGTAATTTGTTGCAATTAATTACGCTGTGAGTGTGGCTTTGTTGTGTGGGAGAGCATTAGATCTGCAGGATTGTTGCCTTTGCAAGCCTGTGATGCTATTTGTCTGATTTATGGTCTGTGCATGCCTGAGTGTGTGTGTGTGTCTGTGTGTGCGCGTGTGTGATATTATCCACATGATATACTCAAAACTCATTGACTAGGAGCCCTATGGATGAGAATGACGTCGTAACGTTAGATTCATTTGCCTCCAGCAGCGGAAAAAAACGATGAATTCATCACAAGCGAATCAAACTGCATTCATACATCTAACCTTGCTGATCTGTGGCGGCCCAACACAAGACGATGTCTTTAACAAAAATGGCAGTGATGAGCTGACACGGGACAAACTACTGTGACATTGAGATCTGCATCCAAACCAGGAACAAAAGCCAAAGTGATTTGCTCTGCCATCTCTCTGCCTCTCTCTTTCTCTCTCCCTCCCTCTCTCTCTCTCTCTCTCTGTCCTGTAATATGGTGAGAGATAGGCGCTTGACAACGTTTATCAATTCTGGCCCTGTCGGGGGTTCCAAGGCCCTTCTGCAGGGCTGGCACAGATGGAACAGGCTGCCTAAGGGGTGTGTGTGTGTGTGTGTGTGTGTGTGACACTGCTTAGGTCCCCATCATCTGCTAGAAGTTCACCAGCGATGCGATCCTGTAACACACGCTCCCCCTCCTCGCCGTGATCATCTTCACGGCCGATAGGAAACATACAGCGGGAATCTCAGAAGGATCCGGAATCGTCCTCACGTCTGTTCTGCTGCATAACCCCCCCTCCTCCCCTCGCCCCCCTCCTCAACGTGTGCAGTGTTTGATTGGCTAACCCTCAAGAGGTCTTTGTAGGGGTGTATGGATTCTCCTGTGATTGGTTTGGGATGTTGGACACTTGCTCACGTCTGAAGGGGGGCTGAGGGGAGAGAGAGAGAGAGAGAGAGAGAGAGAGAGAGAGAGAGAGAGAGCGAGAGAGATGGAGGCGGGGATTGTACGAGACAGGCTATCATGTCAGATCAACGGTTCAGGTCTCAGTTAGCTTTGACCTTGCCCCAATGACGAGATCAAGAATTGAAATGTGTTCACGCATATTTATTCCGGCATTTTACATACATTTTTCAACTTCCGACGACCTTTAATTTGAACATACTTAAAATAAAATAAATCTGAACACAACCATACAGCTACTTGGATCCATAGAGCGTGTAAATATGTCAAACGAGGGTGATATAGTGTTTGAAATCAATATGGTTTCAGACCTCAATCAATCTGGTATTTAAAAGGATTTCAAATACCATTTGACCCAGCTCTGGCATGAAGTATATCCTTTGACACCCTTAAATGTGAATATTGTTTAGACAGGTCAATTGTCCCCATCTTGAGAGATGGAATGACTACTACAGTAGCCATGGTAACAAGCTCTCATGTCAAGAGAGAGGCACAAACATGGTCCTCAAAAGCCACGTTACACATTTTAGAGCAACTTCATGTCGTGTTACAAAATACACGACTGAGCCCAAGTCGTCGGTTGCTCCGTGAGAGGTAAACACAACAGTAACTTTACTGTTCATGTGACACGCCACCTCGGAGGTCACTTCCTGTTAAGACCAGTCTCCAGGAAGTAAACGTCACATGTGAGATATCGGATCGAAAGACTTTCTTGTGTGAATAAATAAATACATGATACTGTACAATGTAGTGAAGGTATCAAGCATGACTGTGCTGAAAACGTCACGCATGGATCATGAGATGTGTTCACGAGCAGAAAAAGGTCACAAACGGTTAGCAACAAACGGTTAGCAACAAACGGTTAGCAACAGAGTGAAACAAATGCTTAGAAGCAGCGTTGAAAGGCAGCACTGACATTCTCCTCCTCTCAGCCTGCGTCCAAACGATTATCATATCACCGATGAGCGATCTCAAACAGGGTTGATAAGCTTTCACAAAGACACACACAGTCCCATACACACACACACACACACACACACACACAACACACACAACACAAAACACACAGGCAGTGTAAACGTCAGTGAGACTCTGTACAGCCCTGCACACGGACATACTGTGCAAAATGACCCTACAGTGTGGTGGATTATGAACCTTGTGAACCTTTTTATCCAGTTTTCATCTGTAAAATGTCATCATCAGTAACCTGTTGACGGTGAACCTTCTGGAACTGGTTTCCCTGGAAACAGAAGAAAGTCTGAGGTGGGGAAAAGAAACTAAAATATATTTTAAGATCTGCTACTGATACGTTTTTTCCTTTCCTCTCCTCAAGGACATCGCTACATCTGCGTCCAAGAACCAAGCACGACGGACATAAGCTAGGTAAGTAAAAGTGTATTTCTGGTGGGCACCAATTCCACCATGTCGCTTTCCCTAGTCCTATGACGTTCACGTCAGCGCACTCAAAAGTAGGAGAGATGAGGGCGGGACGTCCCTACCCCCATATCCTACGGTTTATACATCCCATTCTTTCCTCTACCGCCGTCCCTCTAGCTCTCTCCGTCTTCTCCTCCCGTCTTTCTCAAACACCGCCCGCCCGACCCCTCTCCCTCCCTCCCTCCCACCCTCCCTCTCTCCACTCCTCCGCTCAGACCCCACCCTCCCTCTCTCCACTCCTCCGCTCAGATCTCTCAGATCACTTTGTCCTGGTTCTCCAGGGCCCCGTAGCCGTTCATCTTGTTGAGCTTGAGGCGGTTCCCGTGGTCCAGGTCGGACATCTCGTCCCGCCCCACGCCGTTCCTGGGGGCGAACATCTGACTGATCTCCACGAAGGTCTTGTTCTTGGTCTCGGGGATGATCAGGTAAACGTAGGCGGCCACCACCAGGCAGATACCACAGAACACCAGGTAGCAGTAGGACCCTGCGGACATCTGGGGAGAGGAGGGAGACGTGGAAACGGATTGCGTGATCATTGGTGGAAGAGTCGGGCCGCGGCTCTGAAGTTTTGGAAGTGAAGTTATAGGGTTTTTTTGTGGAGAATCAGGCTAAGATCCTAATGTTATGGTAGCAAAGTTGGGAGGGGTTTTTCAGCAGAACATAAGCATCCACAGTCACAGGGCCACGGGTGTGTGTAGGGGGAGGTAGAAGAGAAAGAGACAGAGACAGAGACAGAGACAGAGACAGAGACAGAGACAGAGACAGAGACAGAGACAGAGACAGAGACAGAGACAGAGACAGAGACAGAGACAGAGACAGAGACAGAGACAGAGACAGAGACAGAGACAGAGACAGAGACAGAGACAGAGACAGAGACAGAGACAGAGACAGAGACAGAGAGAGAGAGAGAGAGAGAGAGAGGAGAGAGTGAGAGTGAGAGAGTGAGAGAGAGAGAGAGAGAAAGAGAGAGAGAGAGAGAGAGAGTCTGACCTGGAGGAAGGGGAACACGAAGCCCACGGTGAAGTTGGACAGCCAGTTGAGCAGGCCTGCCACGGTGTAGGCGGCCGGTCTGTGAGCCTGTGTGAACAGCTCTGCTGTCATCAGGAAGGGAACGCCGGCTAGACACAGGGAGGAGGAGGACACACACAGTCACTACACACACACAGTCACTACACACACACACACACGGTCACTACACACACACGATCACTACACACACCCACACACACGGACACTACACACACACACACATGGTCACTACACACACACGATCACTACACACACACACACGGTCACTACACACACACAGTCACTACACACACACGGTCACTACACACACACGATCACTACACACACCCACACACACGGACACTACACACACCACACACATGGTCACTACACACACACGATCACTACACACACACACACGGTCACTACACACACACAAACGGTCACTACACACACGGTCACTACAACACACACACGGTCACTACACACACACACGGTCAATACACACACACACTGCTTCCTACCACTGAACAATCAACGCACACACATACAGTTTGCCAGTCATACAATGTCGGTGCAAGTTTAAGCAAGACAAGCAGACACACAACAAGCATGTAAATGCTCTCACACATTCACAAACTTAAAACCTCAACCCTAAAACTATCGAGCCTAATCGATATAGGAAACATAATAAAGTCAAGCGAGTACAGGCTTCTATTTTGTTTGATATGATTAACCTAAGAGGATAATGCAAATTGATTGCGATACGATTCCAATAGTCCAACTCCCAAATAAGACTATTTGTCAGGACAGTCTTCTCTGGCTAAAAGAAATGACCCATTCACGTTATCAATGTAGTGCATGAGGATTCTGAATCATAGTCTAACCAAACATATAAGGTTTGAGCCAAAATAGACTCACATCACATGCCACTGTTTATGCAGTCACGTGAAGGTAGTATAAAGTTTCAAACGCTGCAACCACCACAGATATAGAAACATGCTGGACTGTTTTGTTCGGACCACTAGTTCCAATACATTACAGTACAATTTATGGACATTTTCATTGGCTCACACATTTAAATGAGCATAATAAGCGTCTAATTATGAGCATGCCTGGCCAACTAAACACTTCATTATTTGAGCGTGCATGATAACTGCGCGCGCAGGAAGTTTTTATATTGTCGGACCAATAACTTGCAATTTGTCAAGACCTATACTAGCCTGTGTATGGGGCAGAGTGTTGTTGATGCGAGGGCTTTTGTCTAAGAAAGCCGTATTCATCATCACCAGCTTATGAAGAATGAGCCATTAACGAAGCTAATTGCGGCAACCTAGATCCGCGTCTGAGTTTCGACGTATAGATTTTCGCAGGGTTTGACGAATGACATTATGTAAACCGCGCATACGGCTATTCATCATTCTTACTGCCGCTCAACACGGTGCCTGACGTTGTAAACTAACTGTTGCTTTTAATTTAGTTCACTCACTCCACAGACAACCGCAAATAAGCGCGCGTGAGAATGGATGTTCTCGTATCCTGTGGTGGTAGTTATATCCTAATTTCCAGGACTAATGAAAGACAATGTTTCTTCAGTGTAGAAACGTCAACGGGAATTAGACATGGCACTGTTATTCTCCACCACTAGAGAGCAGTGTTTCCTTGTGTGAGGATCATGACGTGAACGGGCTAAATTGGGTTAGTGTGGAATAGGTGAACATTTGTCACTGCACTGTTTTGAAGTGCTTGTCAAAGGAAAGTACGTCAAACCTTGTCAACACAGAGTACTGGGGGGAAAAAAGAGAGTCAATTTGGAACATTTACTACCTGGCCCGATACAGAACCCAGCGATGATTCCCACCACGCAGCCAACACTGACATAACGCATGAACTCCACTTGGGTCTGTGAAAAGTGAAGCATAGGACAGTCACCTGAGAGCATGGGCACATGATTGTGTTGGACTGGTTTTAATACTACACACACACACACACACACACACACACACACGTACACAGGAACACACTTAACATTATCATCACGTCCTTGTGTTGTTTATGTATGGTGTCGCTAGCAAGAGTCCCGATGTGTACAGCAGAACGCCCAACACTACCTGTAACAGCAGAGAGACGGTGATCCCAGCACAGCAGATGGACATGAAGCTGAACCCACCAATCATCAGGGGCCTCCTGCCCACTCTCTCGATGGTGAAACACTAGGGGCACGAGACAAACTTCAGCACACCTTGCGTCCATTGAATCGTAAACATACATTATGCATTATGCATACGTAAATGTACACAGTTAGTCAATATTCACAACAATTCGCTGAACATGTGCGGCGATGATCATGGATCAGATTCTGAGTTCATGTTGCGTACAGAGATCAGACATTTACATGTCGTCAATGTCAGACTGCTGGAATCGATCGCACTTTGAGTGTTGGAGAGGAAATAGTGACTGTCAACTCTGACCCCAGAATGTCCGACATGTTCTGCTGTCCTTCACACACACACACACACACACACACAAACTGCTGTGTGTGAGCAGGGTCTCGGTTCTCACTCACCCCGACCAGTCCAGAGAGAACTTCTATGGCTCCGGTTCCCACTGTCGTATACTGGATCTGTGGTCTCGGGATCCCCGCGTTCTCAAAGATGGCGTTGGTATAGAACCAGATCTGCAGTAGGGAAATGTAGTTCTTTAAGGACAAGGGGAGGGCCACAGGGCTTGAAGTGGCCCCAGTGAGCTGTGCTCAGGGTAACCAAGTGGAGATGCATAATTCAGTCAATTTCCAGACCAATTCATCACCAAAGGTCATTTAGAACATGTGCACTGATGATCAACGGTGATTCATCATAATCACGATCATTATCGTCCAAAGCCACCGCCATTTACACGTCTGATGCGTTTAATCAATGTTACGTTCCCACTTGACAACATCATAGTACTCCCTGAGAGAGATTCATTTGCATGTTCTCATCCATCTCGCTTCACTACGTTAACAATGTCTGCAGGTACAGGATTTGAATACATTTGAATCGGTTAATATGGATGTACATCCTTATTTACCAATTCAAATGTATTTGAATCGGTAAATACACACCCGTATTTACCGATTCAAATCCTGACAAACAAGCTGAGTTTCCACCAGTAGAAGGCAGACCTGGAGAGAGAGCTTCTCTGGTTGAAAGGGGGCAGAACGTGAGAGGGGGTTCCTCTCACACCAGGGCTGCCCGGTTCCGGTTGGTTCCATGCTTTGGAACAGCTGCAACAGTGCAAAGACAGCATCGAGCGTTCATGCTGGGAAATGGTGTCAACCAGCATGTGAGCTAACATACGGTCTTAGAACCAGCACTTGATGATGTATGGTGTGTGTGTGTGTGTGTGTGTGTGTGTGTGTGTGTGTATGGTGTGTGTGTGTGTGTGTGTGTGTGTGTGTGTGGCAGACCATACAGGGCAGTGGTTCTCAACTGTGGTCCGCAGGTATCCCCTGTCCTGCATGTTTTAGATGTTTCCCTGTTCAAACACACCTGATTCAAATGAATGGTCGTTAGCAGGCATTTGCGTAGCTAGATAACGATCCATTCATTTGAATCAGGTGTGTAGGTACCTGAGGACCAGGGTTGAGAACCACTGATGTAGGGTGTCAATATAGACTGCCATAGAATAAAATAAAGTAAAATTGGGGGGAGAACATGCTAGAGCATAACGAGCGTGGTGTGTGCCTGTGTTTGTGTGTGTGTGTCCTGCTCAGTCAGCTTTTTAGCAGTTTTAAAGTGAGATTGTGATATATGGTGTGTGAGAGTGTGTGTGTGTGAAGGAGGGAGTTTGTGTGGAGGGGTTTAGAGCACAGCTGTTAACATGTGGAGATGGATGCATACCAGGCCGCACACACTCCCTTATACACACACACACACATAAAGACCCACCGCGTCGATGCCAGACAGCTGCATGCCGATGTTGATGACCACGATGGTGATGACCTGCCAGCGAACGCTGCGGTCCTTCAACAGACCAATCACAGACACCGTCTGGACGGAGGACAGCGAGCGCTGCTCCTCCTGCATCTCCTCGATCTCTGCCTGGATGTTACACCTGGCACGGTACCACTTCAGAGCTGAGGGGGAGGAGAGGGGAAGGAGGGGGAGAGGGAGTTGGAGAGAGGAGAGCGAGAAAGCGCGAGAAAAAGAGAGACAGAAACAAAGAGAGCAGAAAAGGGAGTCAGACCCTGTTACGGATTACTCACCTGATCCAACAACCAATCAAAGTCAGAAGGGAAAGCTGCTGTTACGGGTGTCTCACCTGTGACAGTGTCGTGGACGTTGTGTTTCTCCATGAGAAGATAGCGAGGGCTCTCAGGGAACCATGGCAACAGCATCAGCTGGGCGGTGATAGGTAACACCACTAAGGACAGGAGGAGAGGCCAGTGTTCTTCCTGGAGGGAAGGTCAAAGGTCAAAACAACACAGGGTCAAAGTAAGGTCGGGGGGGTTTCACAAAGGCCGGCCTGTGTGTCACTCTTTTTTCTTCTTCTCTTATTTCGTAGATCCTCACAGAACTGGACGAGCCTAAGGAGCAGATTGACTGATGTAGCTCCTTGTTGCTTTTGCCCATCCCATCGTATGAGATCTAAGCAAAGTCATGGCTGAGCAGGAGCCTTCCAGACTGCTGCTCACGTGCGTTAGATACAGCACAGACTGGGGAGGAGAAAGGACTGTCAAGCGCTCATAATGTTGGCTTTGTTTTGATTACATTACTCCATTAAGCTACCATCTTGAGACAGATTATTAGTGAAGCTTAAATCTCTTGATAAGTTACATCATCATTATTTATACTATATTTAATATGTAAAATTATGGAATCGATCTGCTTGTCCACAACGCCACAACTGTATTAATGCAAGAAAACCAGCCAGCCAACCACAAGGACCAAAAAGCATCCATCCATCCGTCCATTTGTCTGTCCATCCATCCATCCATCCATCCATCCACCTGCCACCCACCCACCCACCCACCAACCCAGCCAGTCACCCAGCCACACCTACCCTTCCCAGCACTTCATGCAGGCCCAGGACCTGAGCGATGAACACCCCGACGCAGATGAAGATGCTGGGCACGAGGCCCAGGAAGCCCCTCAGGTTCTTGGGAGCGATCTCCCCCAGGTACATGGGCACCACGCTCAGAGAGATGCCTGCAGGACGGGGTTCAGGACGGGGGTCAGGACGCCGCAGGAGGAGGATCACAGGACACACAGAGGAAGATGTTAGACGTGGGCTGGAGGGATGAGAGAACCGTTGGGTTTATCTACGTTCTCTTTGGCCTGGTTTCCAGGGCATTGTAAACATGTTATCGTATCAAATGAGAAAAGGATAGAACAAGGGAAAGGGTTAGGACTAAGAGCTGGGATTTGAGCTAGGGCAAGGACTAGGACTAGAGCTAGGGCAAGGACTAGGACTAGAGCTAGGGCAGGTATTAGGACTAGAGCTGGGACTAGGGTAGCCCACTGGGACTAGGGTTAGGACTAGGCTGGGACTAGGGTTAGGATGGAGTGGCGTACCTGAGTGTATCCCTGTGATGAGGCGTCCGATGATGATCATCTCTGGAGAGCCACAGATCTTACTGAAGCCCATCAGAGCTGAAGCCAGGAAGACCAGCATCGTGGAGCGCACCAGAGTCCCTTTCCTGCAGACACACACACACCACTGTGTCAGAGCTCACATACTACACTCACTGTACACTTAATGTACACACACACACACATACACACACACACACACCACTGTCAGAGCTCACATACTATACTCACTGTACACATAATGTCCACACACACACACACACACACACCACTGTGTCAGAGCTCACATACTATACTCACTGTACACATAATGTCCACACACACACACACCAACGTGTCAGAGCTCACATACTATACTCAATGTACACATAATGTCCACACACACACACACACACACACCACTGTGTCAGAGCTCACATACTATACTCACTGTACACATAATGTCCACACACACACACAACACTGTGTCAGAGCTCATATACTATACTCACTGTACACTTAATGTCCACACACACACACACACACACACACACACACACACACACACGGTCCCCCGGTCTCCCGCGCGGCGTACCTCCCGTATTTGGTGACGAGCATGCCCACCAGCAGGGACCCCAGCATGCCCCCGATGGCGAACACAGACACGGTGAGGGAGTACATGAGGGTGAGGGTCTCCTCGTCCAGGGCCGTCCCGTTGCGAGCGATCCTGGTCTCGTTGTAGAAGGCCTTGATGTACTGAGACACAGGGAGAGGCAGACAGGGTCAGTCACTGAGCGCTCCAGGGCGGAGGGTTCGGACCGGTGCGTCGGCCCCACGTCCGGCCGAGAGAGTGGGTTTCTTATCTTTTGAATGTTGATTATGATGAGTATGAGCATGTGATCATGTTAGGACAACCTTTGAACCCCCAAAGACCCCATTCTGTAGGAAAAGAAATAGTGCCACTTAACTAACTTAACCAATTACAGCTGAAATTCGTGACGGGTTGCTAATCCACGGCTACAGTGTATACGTGACAGTCCTGGCAATTAGCTTGTGAGGGATTTCACATTGTGCCGTGCTAAGGTGAAAAAGGACGTGAAAGACATGTGTCGTGAGGTGGTTGTATTTCACACTGGGTTCTTACCCTGAGGACGTCAATTAAAGGCACGACTTCAGAACACCCTCTATTGTAGTCTAATAGGTGGACGAAAAAGGATGCTTTTGCTAAAAGGTTCAACCCATACCCCCTGTACTGAGTCATAAATGTACCAAGTAACCTATGAGTTGAGAAAACATAAATGGTGTGTATGAGAATTTGCACAGAAAAAAAAATGGCGTTCGAGAAATTGCATGTGACTTTCTTGCCCTCTCTCTCACCCGCTTGTCCCACTCTCTCCCTCCGTTCCTGGCCCACTCCTCCTTCCTCTGGTATTTTCAAGTCACGGGCCAACAATTTGATTCTGAGGCCTGCTCCTCTGGCAACACACGCCACTTCCCCGGTAATGCATTTACTGGCAGGACAACACTAATGTGTTGCTAACATGTAATCAATTATCTCTCACTGTCTCACACAGCTGGGGAGTAGTCCTCTGTAGACTGTGCTTCCTGGGGCTGCGCTCTCGTGACTCCCTCGGGCAGGTTCAAAGGTCACCGGTAATGACTGGCCGATCCGGCCATGCGTCAAAAGTGGGGGAAACACAGGCGTGTTCGAGCTAAACCGATACGTGGTTGCCATAGCCACTAATCCTCACTTCTTCTGGGACTAAACTTAACCTTTTCCCTTCATATTGAGCTAACCTTATTAAGATCAAATACCTGATGTCTGACTCTGAATGTAATTACATTTTTTAAATCCTGTCTAACTAGCTGTCTACTGATCCATGGCCAATGGCCACCCAACAGGCAGAGATGGCCGTTTCTGATTGTTTTCAAACATCCTGAATGACTGGCTATGTACAAAAGCTCAAACAAGCTACTGTAGCATGCACCATGAAACTACCATTTGACATGTTTTTTTAGCAGAGATTCAGTACAAAACAAGACAATGATAAAGCTTGCGTGGGGCAGTTCTTGACCTGGTCACTGTAAATGATTCCTTGAGCACACGCTATAATCCAAATCTCTAGCGTTCCCAGAAGAGCACTACTGTATGACAGCAGACATCTAAGCATTGGCACCAGTCCCACTCAGGAGCATTGCTACGGTCTCATGTGAGACTAGCCATGTCCAAAGTGACCTGGTTCGCAGACCACGTCATGGCAAATCGACCACATAGCTGACAAGACCCATGATGTGCTCTCCAAGACACCTAGACCTACCGGGTGTCACGGCAATGTAGGTGAGGGGTGTGTGTGTGTGTGTGTGTGTGTGTGTGTGTGTGTGTGTGTGTGCGGGTCATATAATGCTGTCTATGAAGGAGCAACGTAGTCTTGAAACCATGTTTGTGATTCCACAGTAAGACTCATACATCTCTCTACAGAAACATTTGAACATTCTTTGGATTGGTTTCTCACGTGGAAGGTTGGCTGTGTTTCCCGACCCTATAACCAGTTAAGTGTGAGACGTGCGTGTGAGCGTCTAATCTGTTGGTGGCTCCTACCTCCGCTGGGGAGTTGACTACTGCCAGGTTGTAGCCGTAGAGCATGGAGCCGCCGAACGAGGCCAGGAAGGCCACCGCCAGCAGCGACTTGGTGAGATCCTGGTGATGGTAGAAGAGCAGCAGATTAGACTTGGTGAGATGCTGGTGAAGGTAGAAGAGCAGCAGATTAGACTTGGTGAGATCCTGGTGAAGGTAGAAGAGCAGCAGATTAGACTTGGTGAGATGCTGGTGAAGGTAGAAGAGCAGCAGATTAGACTTGGTGAGATGCTGGTGAAGGTAGAAGAGCAGCAGATTAGACTTGGTGAGATGCTGGTGAAGGGTAGAAGAGCAGCAGATTAGACTTGGTGAGATGCTGGTGAAGGTAGAAGAGCAGCAGATTAGACTTGGTGAGATGCTGGTGAAGGGAGAAGAGCAGCAGATTAGACTTGGTGAGATGCTGGTGAAGGTAGAAGAGCAGCAGATTAGACTTGGTGAGATGCTGGTGAAGGGTAGAAGAGCAGCAGATTAGACTTGGTGAGATGCTGGTGAAGGGTAGAAGAGCAGCAGATTAGACTTGGTGAGATGCTGGTGAAGGTAGAAGAGCAGCAGATTAGAGGAGGTTCATAGGAGGACAGTTTGGCTGTGAATGAGAGGCTGCGGGAAGATTTGGGAGAATCGTTTTCAGTGGGTGGATACCTTTGGCCTCATGTTTTACACTGACAGATACTGATTTGGCATGTCGAGCAAGTCGAGTAAAAGATAACTTCTTCACATAGTCGTGAACCTATGCTCGTCCTGAGCATATGAATTATGAATAAATGTTTACTGTTACTGGCTGTAACACAAAAACAACAATTGTTAGGCGTTGCCCCCAAGGTTCAGTTATGGCCTTGGCAGTGTAAGCGGTTTTCTGTGATTGACATAAGAGCTTTATGTAGGAACTTGACCTAAATCGCTGTTACTGTGGCTGGTGAACTGTGCATGGCTGAACGACTATAAAGTAGTCATTGTAAAATACAAACAGAAAACAAACAGTTGGAAAAATACCTTCTATATACAAAAAAAAACAGCTTCTCACCAACTGTATATTGTAATGTACTAACATTGTGAGTACATTTGTGACTTGAAAGAGTTAACCCTTGACCTGCCATACCTCTGCACCACTCTTCTGCCAGATTACCACGTTTTGGGAGATTAGTGATTAATTTCCCATGTAGGGCTGTTTAATATGACAGAAGTACATTACATTTACATTTAGTCATTTAGCAGACTTATCCAGAGCGACTTACAGTAAGTACAGGGACATTCCCCCCCGAGGCAAATAGGGTGAAATGCCTTGCCCAGGGACACAACGTCATTTGTCATGGCCTAGAATCGAACTCGCAACCATTGATTGGTAGCCCGATTCCCTCAGTATCAGTAGGTATCAGATAGATGGAGATAGCTGTGTTCTTCACTTGACTGGCCCCCATTCCACAGCAGCACATGACTGGAGCGGGACATGAACGATAGTTTCTGGAAGCGGCCCAGATCTGCTGGTTACCATCGGTTACCATCGCTGGGGGAAATGGGTCCAGCCCAGTCTGCTGGAGGGTGCTCTGCCTGTGTCTGCCAAACAAACAGTTCCTTCACTGAACTATTTCCTCAAATTCAAGTGTTTGCAACAAGTGCATCTGGAAAGACCAGTAACAACTCGCTCATTTGACTTGATGACCAGCATCCGTTTTATGGTAGCGATGACAAAACAAGAGATATCATCTACAGGACCAGGTTGACAAGGTTGCAACCCATAACATGTGAGGAATAAACACATGGGAATTCAAAAATTCTGGGAATTCCACAGTGTTTTGAACTATGTCAACGTACAGGCTGAATTTCAGCACTTCAGCTTAACTGAAGTGAAGCTAAACCGGCACTCTGTTGTGGCACTGGGCTTACAGTAGCTAGGGTCCCACAGCTACAAGTAAGATTCCTACACTGTCAACAAAGACGGCCACAGATTGCAAAAATCCTGGAAGAAAAAACTAAAAACTACTGTTTTGGACCGTCTTTGTAGAACATTGAGTAACACAACTGGCTAAATAAATTATTCAAAAGTTTCAAGCTTAAACATATTTGACACGCAACAACAAATCGATATCCATGGCCAAACAACCCTTTTCAACCCTTTTCAAGACCCTGAAGGCATACTATATGTAAGGCCTGCCATGTCCTCACTCGGGGGCATTGTAAATCTGACTTGTTTTGAACGAGGTCCGCAGACAATAAGAGCACAGTCCCAGCCATGGAGGAAAACTAACTTCGTTTAGAAATGCTGGGGCAAAGAGAGACAGGTTCAGACAGCTACATGGAAGAATAGCTTCACAGAGGACAATGTAGCCCTGTAACATCAGATCTACAGGTCAGTTTAGTTCACCAGCCACACTTACTTCTGTTGACATTTGCAAGCTATTGATCTTAGTCATGAAGTCGACATTCGAATGAGCCTCATCACTTTTCCGCTCTGATGTATGGAGTGTTGTCCTCGAGCCGTGTCAAGCTGCAGCGTTAGATCTTGGCGTAGAGCTAGGTTATGGGATGCATTCCTTTCAGAATTGAAGGCACCGGCTGAGCTATTAATGCAGGACACTTGGTTGTATCGGAGCACATCCACACTTCCCTCACCAGAATAGAACCAACATATGTTGTCTGCTGAAGACCTGGTCCTACAACTGGATTGTTAGGCAACTGGAACCTATGAATTACATGTGTGGACTTTCTGCATGGTTCAGAAACCGACCATTGAGACAATCGTTTTTATTTATGTTGTCAATTTACATGACGGGTACGATGATTTAAAGCTCATGCTTCACTTATAGTAGGTAACAGTGTCTATGAGCATACCTCCAGTATAACACTTATTAGGTATCATCAAAGGTGGTCTTGTTACTTAACACTCTTACATGATATTGTATGGTACATAGTTTAGCTTGTGTACCAGAAAAAAACGAAGTAATCCACTGCATACAATCAGGTGATGCTGCTGACCGCCACGGTCAAGATGTGATCTGACATGGGTAAAGATCTGAATGATAAGTAGTAGGCCAACTTTCATGCCACTGAAGATTCCGTTTTCATTCCCAAGGTTTATTTTACAAGTTAAAAAAAGTAATTAAATAAATCATGATTGAATTTAAACTTACCCCACTAAATTTCCCATCGGATGCTAACAACACTTCCTCCGCCATCTAATTCCTGAACATATGCTCCCCGTTAATGCCGTGCGGTTTCGAGAGAGAGAGAGGAATTACAATTTACAATCGTCTTAATACCACCGGCATCTCTCACTACATTCATTTTGAGGAGAAAGGAGGCGTGTCGGGATGATGGGCGTAATTGATAAGTCTGAAACTTTCAGCTACCAATCCCCTGGGCCCAAAGTGTGACGGACACTCCCAGTAGCAAGGTATAGTCGGACCTCCTCCCTCCCCTTCGGAGTTGAGGGCCCGCAGCGATCACATGACAGCGGTCAGCGTGATTCGGTGAGTCCCGCTCAGCCAGCCCATGGACATAATCCAGCTAGCCTTGTGTATTGAATCAATCTTGCTTCTGAAACGGTGTCGGGGCCTATTTAGCGGAAACACTAAGCTAGTGGAATAGCTGTTTTGGCGTAAACTTCAAAGAACAACCCAATTAAACTAGAGATAAAAAAATGTGAGCTCCAAAGGTCGGACGCAATATATGATTCCAAATAAGATATAGACCTTTGCTGTGAGACAGCAATATTGTTACATTCCCTTTCAAAATGCATTCTCTATATAATGACATAGCATATCCTAACACAGCGCACCTGATAGATAATACCAACCCAGTCTCATGGGCAGAGCGTCAATATTTGACGAGTTGGGATGAGACTGGGTTGGATAATTACATGCCTGTAATTAAGGGCAACGTTTTAAAATACCTCACACCTCTACCCCAGTACCATCACCACCATGTCGCACTTAACACTGAAAGCAGAGGACAGCAAGGATGCCAATAGGCTATAGGTCCGTTTCAGCAGGCCTGTATTTGTGTGAGTGTCTATATCAACTTATTTAGCTATAACTACCATTCCGCTCAACATTGCTGTGAATAGCACATCCCTTTGATTAGTTTCCATTGAAGTCGTTATCAAAATATGAATTTATTAATATGTGTATTCATCCATTCATCCATTGTCAGTCAGTCACTTGATTACCTGCTGATAAAAGTAATTTTCAATGCGTTTTGTGTCAAACCCTGTCATACCCTGTATGGACTTCAGACCTAAAACCGACACCCCTCCCTGAGACATATCCACACACTAGCCACTTTATTGTGAAAAATCAACCTAAAAAAGACAACATTTATATGACCTCGGCTCCTCACCAATCCTGACAGTCGGTCAGTCAGACCCAGACGGTCGACCCTGATGTGGATGTCCCTCCAGCGGGCGTCGTCACGGTGACGCTACCCTGGACACACAGCTCACGGTCCACATGACTCCAAACACACAGGAAGACACGGCTATTTCACGCCATCGTCTCGTGCCTCTTCCTTGTTCTGAGAGCCACACACACACACACACACACACCTGTCTGTTTCATGTGACAGGACCGAGTGTGGGAGGATGATGTTTCACGCAGTCAGAGAGATTTGCCAGGGTGTGGACTTGATATAGGCTCTTACAGAAGCAGGTTGTGCAACGTTTTGTATCGCGTGTGTGTGCCGGCTGATACATAACGTTGCCAAGAATGTTATAAAATATGAAAGTGGCATAACATCAACAAAGATCATTCCTATTGTTGGTAGACTGTGATGTGGTATTCATGAATTGGTTTTGAGTTCTGTTTGGGGTTCATTGTGGTCATGGGGTAGACTCAGCCGCCCAACCAGGCTTGGTCCATGGCCAACTGACGTTCACGAGGAGGATGGTGGAGGTCGAGGAGATGCTGCGACAATGTGCATGATGGGAAGGATGGAGGGGGAAAGAGACTTGTCTTTGTGTGCGTGGACGTGTGTGAGAGAAAGAGAGACAGAGACAGAGAAAGAGAGAGAGAAAGAGAGAGAGAAGAGAGAGAGAGAGAGAGAGAGAGAGAGAGAAAGAGAGAGAAAGAGAGAGAGAGATTCAAAGGGGAGCCAACATCAGCGTACTCTCAATCATGTCTCTCCTTCTTTCTCATTCACCGCCCTCCCCCCCTCCCCCCCCCCACCCCCCTGCTGTCCTCTCCTTTACTGTACTCTCCCGTACAGTATCCCTGCCTGGCCTGGCCAATGAGGCTCGACCGCCCCTCCCCACGGGCACGTTTCCCAGCGTAGCGCCGCCCGCCAGCGGCGTCCTCGACGAGGCAGGGCCCCGGGTCAAATGGTTTGTGTCATATGACTCCCATCATCGCACACTGTCTATGGCAGCATGCTGCTTTTGGGTGAAAAATCAATTACCTCCCCCTCAACACAGGCCGCTATTCATGAGAGGGGTGCAGGCAGGGGGTGGGCAGGGGGTGGGAGGGATGAGAGGGAGTGGGGGGTGGGGGAGGGGGTGAGAGGTGGGGAGGGTGTGTGTGTGGGGGGGGGGAGTTATAGGTGGGGAGGGGCGGGTGAATGAGTTAGTCTTTTTCTCAATGCACAAACACAAACAATATCAAAGCCCCACACCAGGCACAATGACACAAGTGACAACGTGACACAATGGATGTCTGGGGGAGAAGTCGGCTGCTTGCGGTGACCTATCACAGAGCCAGACACACATGGTGTGACCTATCACAGAGCCAGATACACATGGTGAGGTGAAGATGACCGGCAGATGTTATAGTTTACCCCCACCCTTAAGACTAAATGTCCATGTAGAACCCTTTCACAATGTGAACAAAAACAGGTTTTTACAGTGTTTAGTTATTTATAGATGAAAGATAGTCTGGAAACTGTGAGTGAGTCAGGTGTTTTTCTGTCATTGACAACTCCAGCCACCCCAGTCATTTTTACTTGGAGGCGTTTGTCTAATACTTATACACCTAGAACCTAAACTTCTAGTCCTCCATTCCTGTGGAGACAGACAGAACTTTCGTCCACAATAGTCACATGTCACAGGGGCTCCAATGAGCATGCAGAGGAATGCACCCCTTAGGAAGGAACACACGCTGTCAACTACCGCAGATTAACCTCTTCACGGAACATTTCCAAGAATGTCTCGGCCATTTTTCTCGAAAAAACATTCTGAGAAGTCATAGGTGGGTACCCTGTACCCCAGTTTCCTGGTGGAGCCTGCCAGGATTTGCGCTGAGTTGGTGTGGCGGAGGATCAGTCATGGGTTGAGGAGCAGCAAATCAGAGATGTGATTTAATTGGATTAGCGTTCGTAATCGCGGAGGTTGATAATTATCGGTGGTCAGAAATCCGAAGTACTTCTGTTTTCCCGTGTCCCTGTGTGAAGCATTTGCCCATCATCGTGGGTTTAACAGAGTGTATTAGACACCCAGCTGGCAAAGAGCTCACGTTAATGAATCACTTGATCAACCTTGACAGTTTTGGTTCATATTTAGGATTGTACGGGCATTTCAAAAAGAAACTTCAGACGAATTACATTACTTAATTAAAAATGTGATGATGCCACGTTAAATGACGGTTTAAAATGTTGCTAAAACTTCAACTTCGTGGTTTTGAGTTAAAACCGAGATGACATCTGACGTTCTGCTCCAGTCTGGGCCAGTAAGTATAGGTCCGCGACAGGACTATGTGTAGCAGTTTGCTACATGCTGTATCCTGATAAAATCACACTAACAGCGTATAGCGAGGATTAGAGAATGGACCAGTGAGCCACAGGGCTCACCTCATGTCCAGTAATGAACATCAGGTCACCACTTAGCTCACTTGCAGCTCACTGGAGTCCAGTAGATCAACTGTGCCCACAGGCCTACTGTTAAGAGACAGGCCAAGGACCCAGTGTATTTATAGACATGCTAATGTCACACTTCAAGATGGAGTCTGGTCTTTTCCCCCCCCCTCCCTAACACAACTGGGACCTGCTTGTTTCTGTTTTCTCGTTGACGGAGTTCCATCAACGCTTCTTATCCTTAGCTTAGCCTCGCTTCACCTTTGAACGTGATCCCTGGTGAGAGAGCCCTTGACGGACAGACAGCAGGTGTGTGTGTGGGATCGGTTGGTGGGGATTTCAACGCACACATGCCTTGATGCCTTAGAAGAATTGATTGTGTGTGTGTGTCTGTGTGTGTGTGTTTGTCTGTGTTTGTGTATGTGTGTCTTGCCCACACACCCCTTAGTGTATGAGTATGTCTTACCGTTTTTTTTTCTCCTCACCCTCTCCCCCCCCCATCTCCCTCCTTTCCTCACCCCCTCCCCCCATCTCCCTCCCTCCTCTCCTCATCCTCTCCCCCCCATCTCCCTCCTCTCCTCTCCTCACCCTCCCCCCCCATCTCCCTCCCTTCTCTCCTCACCCTCTCCCTCCCTCCTCTCCTCACCCCCCCCATCTCCCTCCCTCCCCTCCTCCACCCCCTCCCTCCTCTCCTCACCCCCCCCCATCTCCCTCCTCTCCTCACCCTCTCCCCCTCCTCTCCTCACCCCCCCATCTCCCTCCTCCCTCTCCCCTCCTCCTCCACCCTCTCCCTCCTCTCCTCTCCTCACCCCCACCCCCCCCTCCCCCCATCTCCCTCCCCTCCTCATCCTCTCCCCTCTCTCTCCTCTCTCCCTCCTCTCCTCTCCTCACTCTCTCCCTCCCCTCCTCCTCCCTCATCCCCTCTCGTCCCCACCCCCCCTCTCCCTCCCTCCTCATCCTCTCCCCTCTCTCCTCACCCCCCCCATCTCCCTCCTCCTCCTCTCCCCTCTCTCCTCACCCCCCCCTCTCCCTCCTCTCCTCTCCTCACCCCCCCCTCCCCCATCTCCCTCCCCTCCTCATCCTCTCCCCTCTCTCCTCACCCCCCCCCATCTCCCTCCTCTCCTCTCCTCACCCCCTCCCCCCCCCCTCCCCCCATCTCCCTCCCCTCCTCACCCTCTCCCCTCTCTCCTGTGCATATTTAAATTCCTCATTTACTCTTTCCCAGGCAGGAGCCCACTGTCCCCCATTGTTTGAGCTGAACAAACTGGGGGCGCTGATCGTGTTAAGTGTGGCTGTGATGGATGGGCGCTGATGAAATCTAATATCTGCACCCCATGCAATCGTTTAAGAGAAACATGATTAGAGACAAAAGCTCCAAAACTGACTGATAAGAACTGGAAATTCGGTGAGGATTACGTATGAGTGTGTGTGTGTGTAATTACGTGTGTGTGTGTGTGTGTTTATGGGTTTAGTTTTTCTCTCACTTTTCTTTCGAGGCCAGTCATTTAGCTTGGAGTTTGTGGCTTTGGAAGAGACTTCCCAACAGGGAATGCTGATATTGAGTGCTGAGTGATGGCAGTGCTTTGAGAAATGATCTTTCTGGTGGATAGGGTCGACAGGGGACTTGAGAGAAACGCGTGTGTCTGAATTGATGCGTGTGTGCTTGTCTTCATGCACGTCTGTGTGCGTGTGACGGGTGTGCGTGTTTGTGTGTGCGTGACGTGCGCACAGGGGTGTGTGTGTGTGTGTGTGTGTTTGTAGTTCACATCGTGTGTGCGTATGCGTGTGATCATTGCATGTGTGTGTGCATGTGTTCGAGGTCCTCTCTAAAGGGACAGTTCACTCTTTTATTAATCCAGCCGGAGTGACACCAAATACCCAATCAAATTTGGCCACACCAGCTGACACTCTCTGAGCCAATTAAGTGTGTCTATGCCCTCGCAGTGAGGTCAGCAGTGATGCACGTCAAGGTAATCGAGAGGGGATGCAAGTTTGTCTCTGTGTCAGTTGTGTTTGGCATGTGACACTTTCATAAAGAACCGTCTTGGTGTTTTGTAAGAGATTGACTGTGGGAGTGAGGGAGAACGCAGTGAGGGCTAGCTTTTGAGAGGGTTTGAAAGGATGAGATTTTACTGACCCCTTGTGGGATGCGGGAGGTACTTTGCAGTGAAGGCGACCGTGCGGATGCATCCGGAGACACAGAGACACGCACAAGCACGCCCGCCCGCACGCCCACAAACACTCCGTCTGTCTCCGTCTTGCTTGTTTCTCCCTCCTTCTTTCCCAAATATACTCCACACACACTCACACAAACACACACTCACACACACGCCCTAACACCAAAAAGTTAAAACATCTGACAGCTTCACCGTCTTGTGCATTTTCTTGTCTCATCGTTCTTCTAACTTCCCTCTCTGTGTCCACAAACACACACACTCACACACACACACACACACACACACTCCAACGCTAAATTAACACTTGATTATAGAACACTGCGTCTAACCCCCCCCCTCCCTCCCCCCTCCCTCCACCCCCCCCCACCCCCCCCCTCCTCAGATCCCATTGGCTGCGGTTGGCCGCCGGCCCGGCCCACCTGCTCCACAGCGCTCCCCTTAATGTGACTGGCCGAGGATGATGGATCACGCGCTGTCACTTCCCCCTTCTCCTCCAATCAACAACCGGCCCCGCGGAAATTGATTGTTCTAATTTGCTCTCATTATTATTATGATATTAAGCACAATATACAGACACAGCTCACTGTCAGATCCGGCTGCCGTCGCCATTACTTACGGAGGCTGGAGAGTACGCCTCGACGGGGGGTGCTATTTCGCTCGCCCGGAGACGAGGAAGAGAGCGGGCGCTCGTGCGGAATGGAAGCAAACGGCTTCTCTTTTTTTTTCCCGCCCGTAATAAGATTTGTGATGAGCCTCCTCGCCGCGGTGATGTAGCGTCTCATTATCTTCAAGACGGCGCTCCTCGGAAGGGAGGAAAGAGGATGTGATGAAGCTCCCCTGGTGTCAGATACAAGGTGCTCACACTCCGCTCTGGCTCTATGTCTCTCAGGGTGAGGGTTGCAGACAGCCCCATGGCAGTGATTGGGAATTTAAAACGAGAGGCTTGTATTTATCGCAGCGAAGAACAGACCAGAATCTTTTTTTGCCGCAGAGATGGGTCCTAATCTAGATTTACAGTCTTTCGAGATGTAAAAGATGGAATGATTTTCCCGGTGGAGTTCAGTTCAACTGTGCGAGTGCTATCAATTGCAGGTTAAACGCAAACATAAATAAGGGACTTTTGGATTTTGGAAGAAATCTCAGTTCATTCAGAATTCATTCACCTTCTTACCCTCCTCCCAGCCAAATCCAGCAGCACACACACACACACACACACACCACACACACACACACACACACACACACACACACCCCTCCCAGTGCTGTAATCACCAGCCTGGTTGGTGTTGCTATAAATGGGACCACGGCTCCAAAAGGCCGAGACACAAAAAAATGGAAATTCTGCTGATACAGAGCTAACCAGCCCCTCCAGCTGTATAGGCCTATTGCTATGGTCTGTGTATCCCCACTCAAGCTATTACCAGTCAGAGTATATTGGCTAGCGGTTACATTAACAGGGGGTGTCTAACAAACCGCTTATGCTCCTATAATTGGATTACAAGAGCGCCGCTTTCCCATTGGTGAGATTAGGAGGCGCTGGGCATCGAGCCGACTCCCCCGGCCCGAGTCGGACGTTTTGATTCGCCGCCCTCCCTAACGACCCGCGGATGCCAGATGTTTGATTGGTGGAGTGCAGGATTGGTGTGGCTGACCATTGGTCCGTGATAATGTCATATCCGACCCTGCCAAAAACACTGTCTGGGTTTTAAAGCCTCTTATCTGGTATGGAAGTGATTAATGATGGTATGTGTTCATGTAACGTCTCTCGTCCAATCAGAAACATGTAATGGCCCTAAAGAAGAAACTAAACTAAGAAGGGGACACGTTCAAGCTTGTCATCGTGTGGAGGGTGTTTGTGTTAATAAAGTTTGATTAACATCTCCTTGCTTAAAATGACCAGCTCAATAACGTTGCAGTTTTGTATATTTTCATTGGCTTGATTTCCTTTGTTGTCCATCGCCATAGTATCTACTTCCTGTTTGCTGCCGTGGGCTCTTGGTACCGGACTGTACGTTCCCCTGACGATCCCCACGGAGCCGCAACCAATCGAGCCAGCTGCCTCACAGCGGCATGCAGCTTTCGCACTTCAGAAGTGTGCGAGCTTACCTACTGACCCTCCCCTCAGTGACCCCCGACCTCCGACCCCCACGGAGCGTCCCGGCCGAGCGTTTGTTTGCCGTCGGCAGGCCTCGTCCGGAGCCCCGGTGTGTGCGGACCCCAGGACCCCAGGACCAGGCTGGAGAGGGGCTGCCAGCTGCTGGACCCCCAGACAGGAGCACCCTCTCCATCATGGAGGCGACACCTTCCCTGTGCTGTGCATAAGGAAAGGAAACCCCCCCCCCACTACCCACACACACACACAGACACACAGGCACAGCACAGACACACACATGCACCATCACACACACACAGCACACAGACACACACACCAGCACACACACACAGACACACACACACTCACACACACACGCGACACACACACAGCACACACACACACACAGACACACACAGACACACACAGCACAGACACACATCACACACACACATGCACCCATCACACACACACACACCACACACACACCACACACACACACACACACCAGCCACACACACACATCCACACCACACACAGCACCCACACACACAGACACACATCACACACACAGCCCACACACACACAGACACACACACACACACACACACAGACACACACATCACACACACACACACACACTCTTCCCGTCCATCTTAATGTACTTTGGCCTGTCCCTGCAGGTGACCTGACCCTCACTGTCCCCAGCTACTTGGAGGAGAAGGACACAATCCAGCCAGATGGCGGTGGAACCCACTGAATAGCACCAGGAACAACAGGATGTGTTAATGTGTAACACCGGTGCTGCCTTTAACCATTGTCCTCCAGCCACACAATGGAGTATCAGTGGGAGTGTAGCGCTAGTCAGGCTAGCTGTTAGCGGGTGTGGGTGTGAAGAAATGGAGTCGGTGTGTATTCTTGGAGGAGTTCATAAAAACGGCTCTAAAACCCACTTGATTCATCACTGTCTCATTTGGGGCGGGGGGACGCGTGGACGGAGCGTCGTCGGGTGAGGGGCCGCGGGCCGCGGTGGTGCGTGGTACCGCTGGGTTTGGGACTGAGCTGGGAGGAGGAGGGGTGGGGTGTCGGAACCCAGGCTAGTTGACCATGAGTATTTTATTAGTACATATTGAAATTATACAGAGTATTTTATTAGTATATCTTTTAATAGATTTTTTTACCAAAACAAAACTGGCTCAATAAACTCAACAGGGGTCTAAAGTGACACATTTCCAGTCGGTGACACCGAGCTAAAAGCAGAAGCGAGCCACATCCGAGCCAAACGCTGATTTAGCGCAAAGCGTTTCGCTCCGCGGCCTGGCTTTGCTCTCTGGATGTATAGAAAACAAAGACATCAAAGGCATTAAAGTCTTTTAATGCCACCTCACAACACACACACGCACGCACTGCCGCAACAGCCAACCACAACGCCGCGAGCGAGCATCCCTAGCCCCACCTTCGTCGCTAGTCAGGCTAGCTATCACTTTCCAAAAGATGAGGGCAATTTTCTATGCAAATGGGCTCTGCCGTCATTGTCCCCGCCTCGTTAATCGGAGCCTGGCTCCTTTGACAAACCCCTCGGTGATGGATGGCCGTCTGACAGCTCCAATGTGTGCACGTACTCTCACAGATTGACATCATCATTAAGGAGCCAAACCAAAGCCTGGATGGCTGCAGATTTATTCCCCTCCCTGTAAAACACACACGTTCACACGCAACACACACACACTGCACTGTGCGTGCACACACACGTCGAAAAAGCACGAAAGGGTGCTGCTTATACACGCTCACACACACACACACTTTTTTACCTCAGACACTCATACATTCTCTCCCTGATGTACACGTACACACACACACACACAGAGACACACTTTCCTCCTTTTAACAGCTGAGCTTTCTATTCTGCAGCCACAGAGGCAGGCATGGCAGGACGGGCAGGGCTCTCACTCATTGGCTGCCCGTATCCGTCACGCTGAAGTTAATTGGTGTAGGCTTTAAGCAAATTTCCAGCAGCAGCGTCAGTCGCCGCGCGGGCGCTGACGGGTGAGGCGCTGTCAGATGGTGCCCATCGATCCACCCAGGGGAAACAGACGATTCCCAGAATGCTCGGCGTTTCAGAGTCACCCTCTCGGGGACTCTGGGGTGCTGGCCGTCCATCCTGCTGGCCGTCTGTACCCCCCCCCCTCTCCCGCCACCCCCCCCCCTCCCCAAACACAGCCAGCACCTCTCTCATGCCGACGCCCTCTGACAGGATTGGTCGGTTAGGGCTTTCGGACCCCGACGGACACAATGTCGTTTTTAGTTTTTTTTCTCAGTGGAGTTTTATTCATATTCCTTTATGTGGGTATCAGACCAGAGGCTGGCGTTTTAGTGTCTTCAACCGGCTAAGTCCATTCCGAAGTTCATTTGAAAATGGAAAAATCGTTAGCTAACGCTATTGCTTTAGCCCCGAGCGGGAGAGGAGGAGGTAGCAGAGACGTTGGAGTGCTGGCAGGGCAGAAAGAGAGAGAGAGAGAAAGGAGACAGGAACACAGAGAGCGGAGGCAGCTGCGGATGAGCAAAATAAAGCATTCAATATTTATGACGGGAATTAAAACTAGATAAAGATGTCACATATTAAACCTCTCCTTCCCTTCTTCTTGCGCACCCACCCCCTCCCTCTCCACCCCTCGCAGCTCCTATAGTCACAACTCTTCCCTCTCTCAATGCAAGCTAAAGCAAGAGCATTATTCCTTCCCGGCCCAATGTCTTCATAGACAGTAATGAATGCAATGCAGTGACCCAGAAAATGGAGTTTAGAGAAGGAGAGAGGGGGGAAAAGCAATCTTGCGTTTGTGGCGCAGCATTATCACTTTAGCCCCCCGCACCCACCCCCGACAACCCTCTCTCTTGTGTGTGTGTGTGTGTGTGTTTAAGTGTGTGTCTTTGTGCATGAGAGACATGGAGTGTGTGTTTGAGTGTGTATGTGTAAGAGAGAGAGAGAGAGAGAGAGAGAAAGAGAGTGTCAGTGTGTTAGCGTGTGGAAGAGAGAGTGAGAGAGAGAGAGAGAGAGAGAGAGAGAGAGAGAGAGAGAGAGAGAGTATGTGTGTGTGTGTGTGTGTGCAGATCAGCAGGCAGACAGAGGTCTCCATCAACAGAGAATGGGCGCTGGTGACAGGCAGGCCCATTGTGAGGTTAATTAAACACTTCAGCTTTAACACCCCGTCCCTGTCGTTAACCTAAACACTGGCTCATCACTCATCCACACACACACACACACACACACACACACACACCACACACTCTCACACACACACACACACACACACACACTCTCACACACACACACAAACACACACCACCAAATCACTACACTTCACACGCTGCCGACACACTTCAGCTGGGCTCGAGAGAAACAGAGAAAGAAAGAGAGAAAGGGAGAGCAGGGGCATAGAGAAGGAGGGGGGGGGGTGGGGGGAGGAGGGGGGTGTGGGGGGGGGGCATTAGTGGTCATGCCCCCTACCCTGGCAAAGGTTTGCCAGATTCTTAGCAGCTTCAAAGTAGTTGTCAAACCTCTGTGAAGACTAAGCGTGGCAATACACTGCATTCTTCATCTTGTCTGGGTTCCGAGTTTGTTTTTTTTCAATTGAGAATACATGACAGCAACCACAACGGCCAACGTTCTCAGAAAAACTTTCTCAATCCCGGGAAGTGTTGACTGTAGACGTGTTGAACCGTCCTACTTCCTCCCTCGTCCACCACGGGATCATGGGAAACGTAGTTGACGAGTTTCAAACAATTAGGCGATATGTACGCGATGAGTTGCTAATCATTCTGGAATATGTCGTGGAAGAGTTGCACCTGTTTACCTAGTTACGTCGTTAATCGTGATGATGGGATGTGCAGATGAAGAGCTGCTAATGGTGGTCAGCTCTGGTTAACTGTCCAAGGCTGTGCAGTGGAAACACACACCACTAGATAGCAGTAGGCTACACCATAGAGAGCTCAGGACACCGTCTCAGACCCTTAAACCACAAGGACAGGACACCATCAGACCTCAGGCAGAGGTTAAGGAACCAATGGTCGTGTGTGTTTGTGTTAACCGAGTTTTATTGCAGCAGACGGTAAAAGTCCAACAGCAGTCTGTTTTCCGAGTTTTGCGTAACTTGTGTGAGCGTTGCGCGCGTGTGAGTGTGTTTGCGTGCGTGTGAGTATGTGTGAGTGTGTTTGCGTATGTGTGTGAGTGTGTTTGCGTGTGTGTGTGTGTGTGAGTGTGTTTGCGTGTGTGGGTGTGTGGGTGTGTGTGTGTGAGTGTGTTTGCGTGTGTGGGTGTGTGGGTGTGTGTGTGTGAGTGTGTTTGCGTGTGTGTGAGTGTGTTTGCGTGTGTGTGTGTGTGAGTGTGTTTGCGTGCGTGTGTAAGTGTTTGTGTGTGTGTGTGTGCGTGCGTGTGTAAGTGTGTGTGTGTGTGTGTGTGCGTGCGTGTGTAAGTGTGTGTGTGTGTGTGTGTGTGCGTGTGTAAGTGTGTGTGTGTGTGTGTGTGCGTGCGCGTGTGTGTGTGTGGGGCAGGTTCCCTCAGACACAGAGCCTGTCTGTCTGTAATGCGGTCTCTCCATTACCCATCAGCCCATTTGGCCCACAGCGCTCAGGCTGTTGCAACAGCTTGAACGTTGCTACGCCGATGCTTCGGGGGGAAGCTACAACACCGGAGCCCTGGCAACGGGCCAACGCTGGAGTGGCGTTCAAACAACTTCTCCTGCTCCCTCTCTCTCTCTCTCCCTCTCTCTCTCTCTCTCTCTCTCTCGCTTGTTATCCCTTCTTCTCTTCCTGGTTTGTCTCGTTGACCCCGCGCTACCTCTCCCCTCCTCTTCAGAGAGAGCGGGAGGACCGTCCGAGGCCTCCTTCGCGCGGAGCTTTCCGACGAGCGTTCGAGTTCCTCCTCGCGCCATATGTTTGCCGGCAAGACTAATGAACGTGTCTCTCCGAACGCGTGGTTCCCATTTCTCCTCCCTTCATTCAACACTCGTTTTTTCCCGCTCTTTTTCTTTTTTTCCCTCCGGTACCCCGTCTCAGTTTATGTTTGTGTTTTTTTTTCTTCTTCTTCTTCTTCCAGGAGCATTGCTCATAAAAGTGATTTATCAAAAACACTTAATACCCGACCACTGATGTTTCATAGCGAAGGATACAGAGAGAGGGATGATGGGGATGGTGGCTTTTTATGGTTTGACAAACCTAAAAAAAAAGAGCGTCGGCCCTCGCATCACTCCGGGGCACGATGTGTTGTTAACTCAAGGAAAAGGGACGCTACAGGGACACACGCTCTCCCCTCCGTCTCTCTGGAACAGAGAAATGGCTTCGGAGGGAAAATGTCAGGAGGGATAGAGGTCATTGCCTTCCAAAGGGATAAACACACATTCCCCAGCCGCCTCCCCTACCGCGTTATCATTTACTGGCCTATCGGACACGTCGTTTTCCCTGCCTCCAAAAACGTATTTGTATTTATAAACATATTGACTTCTTTATTTATTTTCTCCGAGGCCACTGACGCCGGCGAAAACGATACCGCCGCCACGTAACATTTGGGAGAGGAGAAAGAGAGCCTCCGGGATGCAATTTGTGTTCCTACTCCGTGGAGGAAGGGGGTTGAGATGCCCTCGGGGCGGCCATTTCGTTCCCCGCAGTGACATTTTTAACAGGGCGTCTGCAGGACACTGGGATGCAGCCTGAGCCGGGCGCCCCGTCATGGCCGACAGGCTGTGTGCACTGCACCATGGACGGGCTAGCTATCTCCTCCAGTCTCTCAGCCGAGCTCAGTATGCAAGGCCAGGGTTGGACCCTGAAAGGCTCCACACACTGTCTGAATCGTCAAGGGTTTGGAGGTTGACGACGACTTTGAGTTGTGGGTTTGTGTGTGTGTGTGTGTGTGTACGTACCTATGGGAGTACACGGATGTGCTTCCTGTTGTGTCTGTGTGTGCGTGCGTGCACGTGTGTGTGTGTAAGACACCACACTGACTAACGGAGGACCATACCCTTGACTCTCCTACCAGGTCAAGAGTCCTTGTCTCTTTAATAAGGAACACATGATCTCAACCACATGGAGGTGTTATCAAATCCTTGCCTGACTTCCCCTACATATCATTAAGTATAAAACCACCCCAGTTTGGTGTGTGTTCTCCAGTCCTGTCCATATCTATCACGGCAACATTAGGGGCGTATCACCATCAATTTGCCATCATGAAGCACCGCGCTGCATTCCACTCATGTGTGACCATTATACTAATGAGGTTAATGGTTCAGCTGTGCTTACCATAAGATGGATGCCACCCAGAGGAAGCAACCTGCCCCGGTGTGTGTGTGTGTGTGTGTGTGTGTGTGTGTGGTGTGCACGTATAGGTTTCTTGGTTCGTACGATAGGTAGGTGTGTGTGTGGGTGGTGTGCACGTATACGTTTCTTGGTACGTACGATAGGTAGGTGTGTGTGTGGGTGGTGTGCACGTATACGTTTCTTGGTACGTACGATAGGTAGGTGTGTGTATGTGTGCTTGTACGTTTACTGGTTAGTAAGATAGGTAGGTTTGTGTCTATGTGTGTGTGTGAGTGTGTGTTTCTTATTTGGTAGGATAGGCAGGTGTGTGTCTGTAGGTGCATGGGTATGTGTGCATGTAGGCCTATCTTTATTGGTTACTAGGAGAGGTAGGTGTGTGTGTGTGTGTGTGTGTATGTGTGTGTTTGTTGGTCTATGGATATCAGTGGAGTTTAACACTGTGATATATATAGATGTTCATGAAAATGAATTCCAGTTTTAGTTATCTGCTTTAAAATAATGGCAATTGTAATTAATGTGGAGTGACATTATAATCTTGACAAAACAATCAGTTATTGGCAATGCCACGCAGTTACAATAGTTATCCTGGTTCCTCCTTGAACTTTACAAACTAATACAATGAACTAACGACTTTGCGAGCACCCTATTACGAGGGGGCAGATTACTTGGGCCTATTTTTTGCTAATTACAAATGATAAAACCAGCGAAGCTTTTATTAGCTAGGCTGGTCTTTATGCTCTGCCACATGCTAGTCACTAACACGAGAGGAAAACTACCATCACATCAAGACGGCATCATTTCTTTAACAGATGGGCTGCCAAGCCAGGGTTCTATATGTGTGTTTTTGCATTTTAAGGGATTTGGGTTGAAAACACCCTCACTTGGGTTTATTGTACGACTTTAAGTACCATATAACCACAATACCTGTAGTAAAAACCTTGTTGTTATGCGGGATTCGCTATATAATTAAACTTTATTAAATAGCAGTTCATATGTATCTATACTGTTGTTACTAAATGTATCACTATGTAGTTAGATGATAGTTAATGTAACCTTAAAGTAAAGGGTAGCTAAAAAAAATTGATATATATATTTCATTATCACATGATTACCTCTACATAGTACAAAGGCCAAAAGGTATACTGCAGGTGAACTATAGAATTACAGTTTTTCGGCTAGTTTAACTCTCCACATGGAGAGACAAAAAAAAATGAAATGTTTGAAAAACGTTGCCCCAAAGTCCTGTTCAGCCTTTGCTTCAGGAACTGTATAGCATACTTATCTCCTTCAATGCCCCCAAACCTCCAATGTCAACTCTCAATTAAATTTTGAGGGGATTAAAATCACAGTGTGTGTTCTTTTAAACGATCATTGCCTGAGACAATACAAAATAATTAAATAATCAACGAAAAATAATCTTTAAGATAATTTTGGTCATTTGGATACCGCTAGTTTAACAGCAAGAATAAGAACCATACATTATTGCGCTAAATATTGAATCATCCCGCCACCAAACATTTTAAAATGTTAAATTAAGAATGGCAACGTGGAAAGTGTTTTTGATTTTCAAACGGCACTTTAATGAACAAAAAGAAGTTAGGGCAATTTAACGTTAATACAGTCAGATGTTGTTTCACAGTGGGTGTCGGCCAGTCAGCTTGGAGAGAGAACGGGGGTTTGCCAGGAGGTCTCTGGAGGGTTACTCTGTAATTGGACAATCTCAAAGTCCCCTTTTTACCCAATTCCAAATGTAAACAAGATGTGTCATGGCACATCGAACGCCAAATGAACAGCAACATCTCTTCAGAACGTATCGGATGTTCTGCAGTTGGTATCAAGATGATGATGTTTTTTCCGGTGCCACACAAAAAAAAAGTTATCCAAGAATAACACGTGAAAGTGTCAAGTCCTTTGATCTTATCGCTTTTTATCAACCTGAAAGAATTTACTTGAAGGTAGGTAGGTATGCTGCGTTGTATAGGAGGTGCTCTCCGATTGTTTTTCAAAGTTGGAAATGAGAATCTTGCAGAGTGCACCTTTAAGGCCTTCATCTCCCCACGCACGTGGATGTTTAGATGAGAGGTGCAGAGTGCACCTTTAAGGCCTTCATCTCCCCACGCACGTGGATGTTTAGATGAGAGGTGCAGAGTGCACCTTTAAGGCCTTCATCTCCCCATGCACGTGGATGTTTAGATGAGAGGTGCAGAGTGCACCTTTAAGGCCTTCATCTCCCCACGCACGTGGATGTTTAGATGAGAGGTGCAGAGTGCACCTTTAAGGCCCTCATCTCCCCACGCACGTGGATGTTTAGATGAGAGTTGCAGAGTGCTGAGGCGGTGAGTTAGCCTCGCTCTACCCAGAGGCCTGCAGGAGCGGAACATGCTGAGTGCAGCACCCCTACCCAGGCCACCGGTAACACATCAAAAGTTTTCATTTCCCCTGAAAACGCACCGACTAACACTCTGCCCCCGATCTCGGTTGCGTAATTAACAAAACGTTAAAGTCTCCGCGGCCTAATATCGAACGTTCATTTCGCTCGTATTTCACCACCCAATAGTCATATCTCTCAAGGATGTGGGCTGTTAGAAAAAAAGGAAAACCACTTTAACTCTATAAAAATCTCTAACTGCCTTTAATACAATGGGGCAAGTTGTGGCCAATGGGGTGTGAGGAAACACAGAAGGCATATTAATTCATAGCTATTCGCTAGGTCCTCGGCATGCGCTAAAGACGATCATCTTAAGTAATTTGTTAGTGCCGCATCGGCAGATTTGACTTTTTAGAGAGCTACTTGACAGAGCTAGCCCTTGGGCCCCTATTTAAAAAATCCTCCAATTTGCAATTCATACACATCGGGGGAAAATGTTTAATTCCGTGGCCGTTATTCAACTCAGTTCATTAATTAAAGAAAAAAAAACCCTATACCGTTCTCCTCTCTTCCTTCGCTTTCCCGCCATCTTTTTTTTTGATGAGCTTTCTTCGGGAGTAATTGAGCCTGTTAATTAGAAAGAATTAGGCGCTAATTATACAGAGAGACCAGAGCCGGGAGTACAAACTAAACGCCATATTTCACCAGAGCATGGCACGGCACTCCAACCTTAACCAAATTGCCTCCAACTCTGTTTGATGTCTTCAGTACTATCAGCTTCACCAGATTGAATATCAGGGTCTCTCATTCGAATGGTGTTCTCAACAGGAGAGCTCTTTTGACGTCTTAGTTCACTCCCACCTGGTTTCAAGCCTGGATTACTGTTAAATTCATGCATTTCATTACAAGGGTGGTCTGACTCCTTTTTTTCAACTTCTCACTCTTAATGTTATATTGATGGGGATTGGCATCCATCTTGTTTATGCTCTCTTTCAGTCAGTGGCAGTTGCTATATCACATTTTTATGGCCTTGCCTGTAAGCGATTATCAAAGCCTTGGTTTGAAGGATTTGGAATGAACCTTTTTTCTGCAGAGATATGCAGATACTGCATTCACACACGCACGCACACACACACACACACACACACACACACACACACACACACACACACACCACACACACACACACACACAGACACAAACGTACACACACACACACACTTCAGGCCTTTCTAGAGCGCTCTTGTTTTTCATCTGCATTGTTCTGAATGTTAGCACCTGTCACCCCAAGATATGTGCACATTGCTGAGCCCGAGACTGAGAGGTATTAAGCTGCAAATCCACTCCCACCAGTCCTGCCTGACAAGGAGTAGGCTGGAGCTGCTGTACCTATTGATTTTAGACACCTTAGATTAGTAGACGCCATGGGGGCATAAAGGCATTCTTCTTTTCTCCCTCTCTTTCTCTCTCTCTCTCTCTCTCTCTCCTCTCTCTCTCTCTCTCTATCTCTCTCTCTCTCTCTCTCTCTCTCTCTTTTCTTTTGATCTCTTTCCCCGTCTCTCTCTTTCCCTTCTCTCATTCACCCTTTTTTTGCCCCCCCCCTTTCAAAACACTCACCCACCCTCACTATCTCTGCAATATGTGATCTTATACCAATGTTTGAATAATTTACCTATCTCATCCTTCTCTCCTTTTATCTCCTCACCAACCTTCCAGACAGCAGTGACACAGGTTTAACAACCATATGGGGTAGAGATCCTCCATGTAAATGTCGGCCATTTTGTCATTACTAATGCAGATATGGAGTCGTAGGCTAGTCACCCTGGAGCTCCGTGGCTCTCCCCGACTGCCGCTAAACCTGCCGTGATGGATCGTCGACATCCGCTCATCCCCGACCACGGGGGACGAGCAAACGTCGCGTCCCGATTGGTCCAAGTTCCGCCGTTAGCGCTCGTTGCCAGATTGAAACCCGAAAACCCCCTTTAGCTGCACTCATAAATATGGTAAAGAGATGAAATAAGCCTGATCCATCACGGGGAGTTATGAATATTAGCGCTGTGGCAAACGGTTTGCTAACGCATTAGCTAGCGACCGTTCACCCCTCTTGTCATTCTTCAACACAGAATAACATGTAAAGGAGCGTGAATACTTCGGACACGCTGTGTGGATGACAGTAGTGACAGTATGGATCCCAATGACTCAAGTAGGGGGCATCACTCTCCTACGTGCTATGTATGGTGATGGATGCTAACGTGCAGCCTGTGTGTGCTACAGTAAGACGCGGAGCAGCTGCAGCATGTAGTTGACTCGAGTCCGTCGGAAGAGCCCCTGAGATTTACTGGAACCTCAGAACCCAACCGGGATCGGGATCAGGATTTGCTACTGCTTTGATGCCGTGTGGCTCATGTGTCATCAATCAGAGAGTGAGAGAGAGACAGAGCGAGACAGAGAGAGACAGAGAGAGAGAGAGAGAGAGAGAGAGAGAGAGAGATAGAGAGACAGAGAGATCGATAGAGAGAGAGAGAGAGAGAGAGAGATCTAGCAGAGAGATAGAGAGCAGAGAGAGAGATGACACATTTGACTAGCGATGCAGTTGAACTAGATTTAAGGACCGAGGCAGGGTGTTTGTATTTCACGTCTCAGCCATTCGGCCCGTTGGTTCCCCAGAGTTCAAGGGTAAACCTGTCACGAAGGATGAGAAGGCTCATAAACCCTAACCAACGATTCCTCACACCCATGCTCGTGTTTTGGGCTGTCTAAGTGTTATACGAATTCATATATTTTTCTCCTATAATTCATGATATTTCGCATCGGCGTGCCACCAGTATACGGCTCCACTCTATGTCTGATATATCCGACAGTATATTAGTCTTTGAATGTGTCTAACTTGAAGTGATGGGGCAGCGTATCAGTCAAACTAATGCACAACACTTCCTTGTCTGCGGAGCAAGGGTAATCCAATATTCTTGTATGATTCAAAGCGAAAAAAGGAGGGAAGGAGATTCATTTCTCGACCCGTGGAGAGAGAGACATTAATAAGCTTTGCTCCTAAACTTCCTGTGAGAGAAAAAAATCTGTCGGGTACATCAGTCTTCCCCCTTGTAATTTATTCTGATATTAAATTGTGTTTACCAGTCGTAAAGATGAATGGAAAACTCAAGATCATGCCAAACTGGGGTGGGGGGGACAGGGACAGTGAGGGGACATGGAGGACGTAAACAACATTTATAACCGCCGTTTTTTTATTCTTCTGTCGCCTTCCGGATCCGACCACTTTTGACTCGGCGAGACTTGCAAAATGAGCTACAGTGGTTTACTCAACTCACAGGGTAGTCCTGCTGCTTGCCTGATTTCAGATGGATGTGTGGCGACAGTAGTAATGGCATTATGATCTGGACGGGCAGAGTTGTGCTGTTTGTCCTGTGTGTCCCTTTGGCCTCCTCTTTGTTTTTGCGCCACTTGAAGGCCGTGATCTCTCTCACATGTGGCCTGGTCTCTGTGTTAGTCCTGGAATCCCTCAGGCCTCACCTCTGACCCCAAAGGCTAATCCTCACCCCCAACGCAGTCCACCATCGTAAACATGAGTGGCAGCTTGGTCCTTGGTGTGTGTGTGTGAGTGTGTGCGTGTGTGTGTGTGTGTGTGTGTGTGTGTGAGGGCCGGGGAGGGGGGCTTTGTGTTTAAGAGTCTGTGCAGTCTGTGTGTTAGCATCTGCTTATATCCCATGTCATAAACAACTTTGCATCAGCATCAATCATATTTAGTATATCGTATCGCCATTATAGTTTGCGCGTATCAGGTGTCCCACATGTCTCGGTAGGGCGCATGGTGAGCATTCTAGAACACGCAAGGGCATCCTATCACACATACCGACACACAGGGCATTAGGCCTCTACATTGCCTCCGAACGTGAATTTCAGACACTTTTCCCTTGGTGGTATCCCAGGGGTTTATGGGTAGGGTCAGAGGCATGTTGCTCCCCGCCGACGACCTTGTCCCCTCTCACGCTCTCCCGTCCCCCTGCGAGCCACGTTAGCGGAATTAGCCAGCATCGCTAAAACTCTGCACCTGTTCCACGCACGGCACACATGACACACACACGCACGCACATGCAAGGTAAACAATTGTCACATTTGCAATGCGATGTGTGTGTTGGCGTGGAGGAGCTGTGGGTGGGGTGGAACGCGTTGGGACCCCCCCCCCACCCACACACACACACACCCAGGATATGCAGGTGTGCCTCTGCCCCCCGGCACCTTTAAGCTGTGTGTCTGCAGAACTGTGATCTCTGACAGCTGATTCAACACAGCCAGGCCCAGCCATTTAGAGTCAGTGACGAGCTTGGGCTAGCCTAATTAGCTAGCAGCTCTCCTATCCAAACATGTAGCCGTGTCACCGACCCAGCTCAGTGTTATCTTGTAGGGGAAGGAAATGTGTCCCGTATCAGTCCTGGATCTCATGTTCCACATCTGAGCGGCCTCTCTCTAATCCATTCAAAACAATCAAGATTAACAATGGTTCCCTTCCCACAAATCCCGCGCTCAAAAACGAAAGAATCCGGTCGCCGAGGCGACACCATTCATTCTCCTAATGGAGATGTAACAACCTCGGCGTTGGAAATGTCTACGGACAAATCATTTCCAGTCCAAACAGCACCGCTTCACCTAATAAATCTGTCGTATCTCTCTCTCTCCTCAGAAGTCTCGGATGGAACTGAAAGTGGCGGGTCTTTGTGTTCCGGGGAGGGGGAGGAGGGATATGAGGGCGGCGTGGTCACGCCTGTTAGAGGGGCATTAGCGGTGCGGCGCTAGCGGTCCGCTTCCTGCCACGCGGGGTTAAGGTGGCACGTCTGGAGCTCTGATTGAGTTACAGTCCTGGGAGAGAGAAGGTCAAAGTGGCGCACCACTGCTACTCTGGGTCCAAGATGTCACACACACACACACATAATCACACACTCACATATACACACACACACACACACACACGTAATCACACACTCACATATACACACACACACACGCGCACAATCCCACATGATCTCACATAACCTTGCAACCGCACACACAATCACACACACTCAGATAAGCACATAACCACACAACAGATCACACACATGCACACACACACACACACACACACCACACAATCACACATTCGTTACACAACCACACTGTCACCTAAATGTTCACACACACATAGAAAGTGGTACATACATGTACACACAGCGTTATACACAGACACAACACAGACATTCATACACCTTTTTTTTTGACGCACAATACACACACTTGGGTTCTAACAAACATACACACCATGCTCCCTCACACTCGCACAAACACACACACCCTTCTTCAAAGAGACCTGAGGTCATTTGAAAGTGGTGTGCGTTCCTTTTGTGCCCGACTGTTTTATTGCTGTGGCGGCTTTGACAAAGAACGGACGATCTAAATGGAGAATAACATTGAGATTTGGAACACCGATGAAGCGGACAGATCCAGGTTCGGAACAGGAACGCTTCTCTGAGGTTACCACGAGTGTGTGTAATGTCATGGGTGTGTGTGTGTTAACTGAACGTTTCCGCCGTTTTATCACCGTGAAATGTTGCACAAAATAACACCAAAATAGGCCTGTTTGTAGTAATAGACATGTAGGTCCAAAAACACACACACACACACATACACTCGCAGACAAGGGTGAGTGAGTTCTCTTTTATTCATAAACCGTTGATTCAGCATAAGTACAACCATTGATTGGTGACTTAATTCCCCTCTCAAATTATCATCGCGGGCCTCGTGTCCCAAGGTTGACATGAGCCCTGAGCTTCCAAGGGACTAAATTATGCTCTACCCCCCCCCCATCCCTCCCCACCTCCCCATTTCCCCCCCCCACGTCTCCCCCAACCTCCCTCTCTCTCCCCGTACCCTCCGTACAGCACAGGTGCTGATACAAGCAGAAATCCTGCACGCCCCATCGCCCCCCGCCCCCCGCCCCCCGCCCCACCACTCTATTCACTACACCTCCTTGGAGAGTGCCAAGGGGAGCCGGCATTCCTCCATCCATCCCTCCCCTCCTCTCTCCCTCTCTCCCTCTCTCCCTCTCTCCCTCTCTCCCCTTCCTCTCTCCCTCTCCCCCTTCCTCTCTCCCTTCCCCTCTCCCTTCCTGTCTCCCTCCCTCTCTCTGAGGAAGCGGTAATGGAGGGATGAGGGGCTCGGATAGAGGGACGCTGCAGTTTTCTCGCCGCCCGCAACGTGCCTTGCCGAAATGGACATCTGTGGTTAGCGGGGAGGGGGGGCGGGCAGAGCGGGGGGGAGAGAGAGAGACAGCGAGGGGCGAGAAAGCAAAGGAGACTGATTCATCCATGGCCGTGGTGGCGTGTCGTCCGAGGTTGCGCCCCTCTTCTCTCTCTCGAGGAGGACAGACTGACCGGTGACATCTCTAACGACAGAGGGGTCGGGAGGGAGGAGGGGACAAAAGAGAGAGGGGGTGCTGTTTGAACAACCCAACGTTGAGGGAAACAGAAAGAGAAGACGAAAAGAAGATATTTAGAGAGGGGGGATGGGAGGGAGAGAAGGAGAGAGAGGGAGAGACCGAGGGAGAGAACGTAGAGAGGGAAGAGGCGAGAGAAGAAGAGGAGGGAAGAAGAGATGGAGGGAAAGAAGGAGAGGGAGAGAGGGAGGGAGGTGAGAAACAGGGGGAGGAGAGAGAGGAAGAGAGGGGGATCGACGGAGAGAGGAGCGAAAGGAGGAGAGGAGGAAGAGAGGGGCACAGAGTAGAGGGGGGGGGGAGGGGCGAGGCTGTCTAGTTTCCTCAGCCCATCAATATCCTCTTATATAAACGTCAGCCCCGCTGGTTCCCTCATCACTGCTACTCACGCTGATGGCTTTATCCTCCAGAACACGGCAAGGGACATCACTCTCTCTTCCTTCCTTCCTGCCCTCTCTCCTCTCTCTCCTCTCTCTCTCTCTCTCTCGCTCCTCGCTCTCTCCAAATCGTTTCTCTCTCCTCCCTGTTCGTGTCTTTCATCCCACCCTCACACTTTTCCTGTTCCCCATCCCTCTTCCCCCGCTCTCTCTCTTCATCACGCGTCCCCTGCTTTTCGGTCCCTCCCTCCGTGTCACTCTGTTTTTCATCCTTCTCTCCCTCTCTCCTGCTCCCTCCGCCGCCCTCTCTCTTTATCATTCTTTATCCCCGTCTCTCTCTCTCCTTTCCACACCACCCCTCCTTAGCTATCCCTCCATTACCTCTTCTCTTTATCATTCTTTATCCCTTCCTCCCTCCCTCCATCTCTCTATCTCTGCTGGTGGCAATGCGTCACTGGCCTGCCCCCATGAAACAAGTCAATTTTCTGCTGGCTGGAAGAGGGTATAAATCTGGCAGGCTCTGCTCGCAGCACTGAGGATATTTATCTAAGTGGAGTGTGTCCTCCGCGGCTCGACGCCACTGATTTCTCATCTAAGGCCTAGATAGAGAGAGACAGAGATAGAGAGAGAGCTGATGGAGAAAGAGAGAGAGAGAGAGCTGAGGGAGAGAGAGAGAGAACTGAGGGAGAGAGAGAGAGAGCTGAGGCAGAGAGAGAGTGAGCCGAGGAGAGATAGTAGATAGAGCTGGTGAGTAGAGACGAGGGAGATAGAAGAGAGAGAGCTGGGGAGAGAGACAGCTGATGGGAGAGAGATGAGACCTAGAGAGTTGATGCGAGAGATCGCGATAGTTTGGAGTATCGAGCGATCGCGAATATACGCGCGATGAGATCGAGAGTCTCTGCTGGTCGCTTCTCGCTCTAGCTCTCGCTCTCTCTCTCCCATGACCTGCATTAGTTGTCGCTGCAGGCCATAAAGCAGCTCTCCCTGGCTCTCGGGGTGACGGAGGTGCTCTGCGCTGGGAGGAGAGACACAGTGCCGGACCTGTTTTCATCAAGCTTACAACGGCAGCGGATGACATGCATCTGGATGGATGGCCTCCCCTCCTCTGGGCCACACCATCTCATATCTGCCTGAGCCAACGGTCAGAGAGGAGGATGGAAGGATCTCTACTCTTCGTTTCTTCTCTCTCGTTCTTATCTTCTCGCTCTTTCTTCTTGCCTGCTCCTGTTCCTCCTTCCTTCTCTCTTCTCTGCTTCCTTCGCTCGTTCTTGCTTCCTTCTCTCTTTCTCCTTTCCCCTTCCTCTCTTTCTGTCTTTCTTCCTCCTCTCTTCTTCTTTCCTTCTCTCTTTCTTCTTTCTTCGTTCTCTTTCCTCTCTCTTTCTTCTTCTTCTCTCTTCGTCGTTCTGGGCGCTTCATGATCTTCTCCTTCATCTCTATTACGTTGACTTTCTCTAGAGAGACTGTTTGCTGGCAGCTTCTGAAGGATTGCGTGGAAGGCAGGAGAGATCGGGGAGGGGAGCAAGGAGAGGAGGAGAGGGGGGGAGAGGGGAAGGAGAAGTGTAAGGAGAAAGGAGGAAGTGAAAACTGTCAGGTGATTTATACAGAGCCACACTATCTTTATTTAGAAGGATGAGGCAGGCAGCTGTAGTCAATACCAGATGCTGTATATCTCTGATTAGCAGGATAAATAGCAAAAGGTGAATTTATCTGGGCTTGACATTAACTTCCTGAATCTTTTATGTCGGGGTGTGTCTTTGAATTCAACAAGCACACAGACAGAAACAGCTTCAGGGGGAAGGGGATTTCGGGGTCAGGCCTTATAAAGTTGTAATATTTGATTCTGTATTAAATCTGTCAAATAAAACATTTGTTATGCATAAACGAATGTTCCTGCAAGTGTCTGGTACACTGTGTAGAGACTGCAGTGTTTTTCCACAGTATTAGACGGCCCTAAAAAGATAATGTTATTTTCACTGCAATTTGAACAGTCAGTTTTGCTTACGCACAACATGAGCTGTGCAACTCCCAAGCCAGCAAGTTAATTACCAGTAATACCAATGTGATATATTGACTATATGGTTCTACACTGTTCGAACACGGTATGAAACAAGAAGCTTTTAATAAAGTCATAAAGAGGACTCAGGCTCCGTAGAGCATGTAATGTGGGTGTGGGGGTGGCCAATCTTCATTTGTTTACACACAAACAAAAAAATGCAGGCACAGCACACACACACATACGCACACACACTCAAGCTTGCACGAACCCACACATTTGCACAATCGGGACGTACTAATCCACAGGCGAGAGTAGAGGTGCAGGACTTCACACGTTGATTTGATGAGTTCAGTTATGGGTTCACCATGACAACCCCAGACAGAGGTCAGGGGTCAGGGATCGAGCATCACAAAACAAAAATGTTACCGTTGTGGGAAACTAGTGAGGAAATGGATCACTGGTATTGGAGAACGTATTTTTCCAGACCACGGTTATAGATGGAGAGTTTTCTGACTTCTTCTCTGCTCAGGTTTGACTTTATTTTCTCCCTGATCGATCAGGTTTTATGAAGACTGTAGTCCGATTTAAACAAAAGACAATTGACAAAAAAACTATTATTTCAGGTGATTCAACATGAATACAAAAACTGAAAAGGTGAAACAACAGTTATGTTCTTCAGACTCGTTAAGGTTAAAGAGCGTAAGAGTTTTGTTTGCGTACAAGCTGTTCTAAAGTACATTTAATATGCAAAATTATAGCCACCGCATGTAGATTGTCACTTTAATATTTATGCTATCATCGTGTTAGCATTAGCATGATGAATGAAGGCACTTTTCATTAGAGACAAATGACGGCCATTTTGACACAATTATGGCAATAACAATAACATTCACTATGAGCCGCCCCATGATTGATAACATAGAGGGGGGGGGTTTCAATGGCAGCGGGCCAAACCAAGGCTTTCCCTCGGGGGGTTTTCTCTGGCATTAGTCAGACAAATCCCTTTGTCAACCTCTCCCCTCTCCATTTTTATTCATAAGCATTTGGCCTAAAGAAAGACATCAAACCAAGAATACAACGAGAGGTCAATATCGTCTTTGCGCAATGTTAACCCCCGCATTGATGAAGCTAATTCACATATCCTCAGTTCTGCCCACAGGGGTTAAAGGAAGGCGGAGGGGGGTGTTGGAGGTATGTGTGTGTGTGTGTGTGTGTGTCTTGGGGGCCAGTTTGAGTGTGTGGAAGGGGAGATCTGCTACCAGAATGTGTGTGTTGTCCACAACCAGTGTGTTTGTGTGTTGGTGTAGCTATAACCCATGTGTGTGTGTCTACATCCAGTTGGAGAACACACACATATAATAATATAATATGTTTGTGTGTGTGTCTGTGGGTGGGGGGGCAGAGTCTCCCACTTGACCCGGGCTTCTCCGCATGGGGTCAGCATTGACGGCCCCTCGAGAGAAAAGACCAGAGTGAATGTTGTCCTCGGAGCTCATTGGAATGACAAAAGAGACATATGGTAGCGTGAGTGTTGGTGTATGGTTGTGGCAGAGACCATATTCCTGCGCGTAGGGACACCAGGTGCTGGATGAACAGACCCACTGAGAGACGACAAATCATCCGCTGATGCCGCAGAATGGCCCCCGTCTCCTCTGTCCACGGGGGGCTCGCCTTCTCTCTCTCTCTCTGTCTCTCTCTCTCTCTGGCTCTCTCTCTCTGGCTCTCTCTCTCTGGCTCTCTTTCTCTCTCTGTCTATGTATCTCTGTCTCTCTCCCTGTGTCTTTGTATCACTGCCTCTCTCGCTCTCTGTGGCTCTCTCTGGCTCTCTCTCTCTGGCTCTCTCTCTCTGGCTCTCTCTCTCTGGCTCTCGTTCTCTCTCTGTCTATGTATCTCTGTCTCTCTCCCTGTGTCTTTGTATCACTGCCTCTCTCGCTCTCTGTGCATCTCTCACTTTGTCTCTCTCTCTTTCACTGTCTGTCTGTCTCTCTCTCTATCAGAACAGAGTGGGCTATCAGGCACTAACTACACATCCACTGGAAGAGTAAATTGTCAGTTCTTTATGTCTTCTCGATTAATCAAATCCAAAACGAACGAATCGATCGTTAACAAACAAAAAAACAAAAAACGTACAGAGGGTGACTCCTAGTTGCACACTCTCACGAAGCCATCGAGCAATGTTTCCATCTCCAACTCCAGTCACGAGATCACCCAGGGACAACGAGCCACAACCCTCCTCAGTTCCCCAAGGCACGACCTCTCCACAAAATCAAACGCGACGAGTAGGAGGGTCCACCGTTACAATGAGCTACTACTAGAGGGCTTTCCAATAGAATGAACTACTAACCTGCTGCCCACAGCGCCCCCCCACCCCCACCACCCCCACCCCCCCTCCCACACAAAGAAGTCCCCTCCAGTCATGAATACCCAGCTCCACCCTAATGGCTATTCAATACAGTCTCCCTTCGTCTAGATGAGCGGGTCCGTGCTCGGCAGCATCTGCTGTGGGCCTGCCTCGCCAGACGCCAGGCCTTGTAACAACGCCATCGCCGCCTAATTGAAAGACAGTGGCAGTCCCTCAAACGAGAGAGAGAGAGAGAGAGAGAGAGAGAGGAGAGCGAGAGAGAGAGGAGAGAGCGAGAGAGAGATGAGAGAGAGGAGACGAGATGAGAGAGAGAGCGAGAGAGAGAGAGAGGAGAGAGAGAGAGAGGAGAGAGAGAGAGAGAGAGAGAGAGAGAGAGGAGAAGAGAGAGAGAGAGAGAGAGAGAGAGAGAGAGAGAGAGAGGGAGAGGAAGCGCGTGTGTGTGTGTCTTAAGCGTGCGAGCGTGAGCACAGCTGTGTGTGATTGCGCGCCTGCACGCCTGTGCATACGTGCGTGTGAGTGCGTGCGCACACATGTGTGTGTGTGTGTGTGTGTGAGTCCTCCCAGGAGGAACAGCTGACCTGCCAGTGCTGTGCTCCCATGCGACCATGTTTAAGGAGACCCTCTAGGCAAACCCAGCTCCTGCACCTCCTCTGTATAATTAGGGAGGGCCTTTGTGGGTTTGGCACACAATTAAATACATCTACGTAGTACGTCATGTATGAGTTGGTCAGGAATCCTATAAACAGGCCACGATACCAACAGTTTTTTTCCTGATGTGCGTGTGATGTAACACAAATGTTATCACGCTCATGTTTGTATCCCTTTTTTCCGTATAATAATTGGATTCGATTAATAGATGCTGAAAATGTGTCGGTGGTGCACAGGTGTTGTGTAGAACTCTAGATAGCTCAGTACTAGTGCACGCACTCACTCGTTACATTAGGAAATACAAGCAGGACTTTTAAGAGCATCCTGCTTTATTTCCTTCACCCCTAACTCAACATAGCATTATGGCCTTTCGTGCTTGCGTACATCAAATAAAGCCCCGATGCAAAGGAAGGATCCAGCCCTAACTCTCCCCTGGCCTCCTCCTCTCTGATGTCAGAGTCAGTGGTTTAGAGGGACTCTCTGGGCCAGGGAACTCTCAGGACATCTATTTAACTGCAGTCTAGCTTTGAGATATGGAGAGCAGAGAGAGAACTTGTTGGTGGCACTGAGGCAGGACCTGTGAGTGATGCAGGCAGGGTTCTGCAGGCGTGGGGGGGGTGTAGGGTTGTGAAGAGATTGTGGGGATTTGACTTTGACGGCGAGGAAAAACAATGATGCGGCCAGTCATTCAGACAGGTGGGTGTTTTGTTGGTTTCTGTTTTGCAGTGGAAAACTTCAGGAGGAGTTCTCCTTGTCGTTTGTTTCAGCCCGTTGGTTTTTAGTTTTGCTTCCAAGGGCCAGAAGCATATTCCACTCTTTCACATCCCAGCCTTATCTGCCCTCCACCTCCACCCCTTTGCCCCCATGAGGCAATCCCCATGACGCAAATGTGAAAACTTCTCGTTTGGCGCCATGCAGGTCCGGAGGCCTCCCTATCCAGCAGTCGTTGGAAAACCGAAACCGACCACGACCGCACTTCCTCTGGATACCACAGCTAACGATCGTTCCGTCGTTTCCCCCGGGAACCGTGAGCATTCCACATTCCCTGATTAGGAACGCTAGTCTGGTGGGACGGCCATGCCAACCCCCGTGATGTGCTGCTGTGCAGGCTGGCACAGTGCAGAACAAGCCCCGAAACACTGCTCTACGATGGGGGGAGGCTACTCGTCAGTCTGTTGGCCCGGGAAACAGACAACCTGGGTTCCAACCGCTGCGCTGGCTTGTGCCCATCCACATAGGTTTGGATGGGACTCCTCGAAGTGGTTGGGATGGGTGGAGGGGGTGGTGGGTTGGGGAGGGGAGGGGCTGCTAAGGTTTCTTGGTAGGGCTTGGATGTTGCACCTGTTTCTCTCCTGCTAAACGAGATATCGAAATGAGCTGTTTTAGTCCTGCTTCACTTGCAAATAGGTGGATTGTAGTCGGACTGAATATGTTTGTCATCTAAGATGCACTCTTGGCATTGCATAGTTATGTTAACTCTGGAATCGAATTTGTGTTTTTTTTTGTGGTAATGCTCAAACTCCATGCACTGTAAAGTTGTAGTCCGTTCCAGGACATCTCTATACTAAGGATTTGCCAGAGGCCTATTATTACAACTCTGGTCACATGACATACCACTGAATCCCCGAGAACCTGCGCTGACCCACTAAAACAAACCAACCAACCGCATTGGCCCAGGATGAGAATCGACCAATAGGCTGTGTGCATTTGCAGCATGAGTGAGTGACCTCTTGATAATGACAGTTGATTTATGGTTACATATATCTCCCAAACCGTGTGACATATCTGAACCCCGATATCTCTCTCGATGTTATCTGAGATAGCATGCCTTTTAGAGGGCACACACACACACACCCTCCTTGGGGTCTCACAAAATGGCTACAATGTGTATGGTTGCCCACCAGCTGTCTAATCAGTGACTAATCCTTCGTTGAGTGCTGCGCACTCTGTGTGTCTTTTGGTTGCCCAACTACATCTGAAAGGTGCCGAGAAGCTTAGGCCAGCAAATGTAGCCTCGTACATCAAATCCTAAGCATGTAAATGCTTCAGAAAAATCTCACCAAGTTCGTCCCATATTTTGATCAGATGTTGTGCCGTTAAGACAGTGCGCCACAGGTAGGATACCATTCGGTTGTCCTAACAACGAACTGAAGAAAATTCTAATAATAATCTGTTTGGTAATGGGCGCTGCAAGCTAGTCAGCTAAGTAGCTCAGACAATATGCTATTGTATATCAACGACGTGTCTTCTACACTGCCAGGGAATGTCCCTAATAGCACTGAATAGCCTAACAGCTAACATTACTATGGGACAGCTGAAAAATTAACATGACGTCGACCTTGGCAAGATGGTCATTTAGACTACACAGTTCCACAAATATCCATATATTTGCTGTACTGAATATGTCTATTTTTAATCCGGCATAATCAACTTGCATAAAGATCTGCACGTGTCGCTGTTCCACCTGGTACAGTTCTGGGTTTCAATGTTTTGTTATGTAGGCATAGGCCTATAGCTAGGCTACAATTACCAGTTTTCACTTTTTGTTATTGTATTGTGCAATACATGGTAGTTGTAGGCCTATTGCAATGTAGTAGGCTACTTTTTAAAATAACTTTAGAGTCATAGTAAGCTACTACTAGTTTATTTGAGTGGGTGTAGTTTTGTTAATTAGGCCTACTGTACATTTACTGGAATACAGGCGAATTTATTTCGTTTTACTTCACCCAAAAATGTATGCAAGTGCTTTTGTTATGGAGGATGGACAGTTGATAATATTATAGGCATCATTACTGTGATACAAAGGTAATTAATTTAGAAGAGCAATTGTATTTATAACATTTAGCCTACATTATTTAACTAAATACCACAGCTTTTCTGTGATTACATTGCCTGCAATACAGTATTTATGCTGACAATCTTTTAACAAATGTAGTATGACGTTTTCACAGGTAATACGTTGCAATTATACATTGTTTGTGCTTTCATTGCTGAAACTATAATTGGCGAATTATTTCTTGTCAGGTTTAATTCTTCACAAAATTTCATTTCGTTTTCAATGTGTGCAGAGCGTAAAGAAATTGCACCTTACCCAAAGATTAAGTGGAAAAGATCTAACGTTGAAATTAGATATCACCCCCCCCACTGGCAAATATAAATTGTGAAATAAAACTGTCTTGATTTTTTAGGGTAGTCTAGCCACGAGTTTTCTTCTCCCTCAACGTCTGATTAGGTTACCCTGAACACAGTTCAGTAAGTCCTTTTGAAGTAGACGGAATGGAACAATAACAATAATGTCTGGTGGATTTTTATGTGCGGTCAGACAATGACCAACAATCAAATTAATTCATAATTCACAGTCCAGCAATATTATTTTTTACAATATCGATTTCTTGTACATATATTGGACATGCAAAAAACGACATGGAATTTGCATTATGTTAGCCTTTAATTGGTTGATATGTCTTTCGGTATTTCGTTGAAAACGTTATAACTTAATAAATCATAACACAGTTATTTAATGTCAGATTTTTCACTTCCTTAAATATCTCAGTCATTTGCACATCATTATGAGATACAAAAGGAACAGATTAAATCTGAATGTAGGTGGCTCTATCTTTGTGTCTCTCTCTCTCTCTCTCTCTCTCTCTCTCCTCTCTCTCTACCTGACATATTATCATTATGTTGATATTTTATTTCCCCTGGCGTTACATCAGAGCATACAGTATGAGTCACCAAAGTGTTCAGTGACGCTTCCTCTTCGCTGATGTATCAGTGTTCAAACACAATGCAGACGAAACACACGAGAACATTCAATGTTGAATCCCTAAAGAGCTTGTGGACCTTTAATCATGTTACACATATGCTTGAAATTCTTAGATAAATAGGCAACAAAATGCAAACATATTAAATAATGATCTAACAGCATAATGGTGATTTACAATAATATTTTGGGTAATTAGGCCTAATTGTTATTATTATTATCATGAATAATACTAATATGAATAACAACATTCATAATACTACTACTACTAATAATAATAATAATGATAATAACAATATACATACGATAAGGAAAACAACTGGAATAATGATAATAATAATGTATTAATAATTAGATAGCCTACTAATGTGTACCTGTTTTTTTTTGGGGTGGCCCGAGTTAGTGAAGAAAATCTCTAAAAACAAAAATTCCTGACAACATAAAAAAAACATAGATTTGTGCAGACCTGCATCAGTCTATCGAAATGCCAAACGAAAACACAAATCTTTCTCACAAATCCTTACAGTGCGAATGTGCGCTCATTCGTTTCCGTATGCAGATGACCCGTCGGCAATTTTTCAAACCCGCCCAAAAATAAACCATCATGCCACGAAGCGCTTGAGGACGGGGGAGCGATTCGATGTGAGATGAAATATTTCGTGGATGATGTAGAAGGACCCTTTCGCTTGAGTTATGGCCCGGATTTGGCTAGGCTGAGAGGGATGCATGCTGCTGTTCCCTCCCCAGTCTCTCCAGCCCCCGAGGAGGTATCATCATAGCTGATATATCGCACAGCTCTACATTACCTTTAGAAAACAAAGGATCATCCGTACCATTGCTTTTGGAAAATGTCGATTGAATAGGACAATACAATACAAACTAAACACCTTGACAACAGTCTAGGTAATTATTAGTTACTTTCAATATTCCAAAATGTTCCGTTGACTATTCGTTCTGTGGATATAAAAAAATCGTACATAAAATGAGACGGAGTTTTAAACACTATTACTTGACGCAATGCGATTTAATCCCTATACCCTCTCGTCCTCATTTACCGAAAGGCCTATTCCGGTATCTCACCACGCGACTAATTTAGACCATAGATGATGAGAGCACAACGCGTTATAATTCCAGCGGGCTCCTCCTCCTTCCAGCTCTGCGTTCTAATTAATGGGACACCCCACTTGCAAAAGCCCAGCACTGGACTGCAACATAGTCAAAGAGTGAAAGGGAGAGGGCGAAAGTGCCACTGAGGATAATTGATTACCTCCCAATCAATAATAACTTGTTAGTAATAGTCAGTTCCTGCGAATCTTTGGACCTCGCCATTTTCAGGGAGGCACCACACTCCTCCGGACTGTCTCCTCTCCTGGAACGATACTTTGAAGACGTTATCGGTTTGGAATAACGGAATTCGTCTCCTATTTTGAGCAGAAAGTGTGCAGTGATGAGTTTTACTCTATGTCTGTAATGCTACGTTTTTTCGATAGGCTTGTTGTTGTTTTATACCCGTGTTTCGTTGTTTTGGGTCGTTGATTCAACACATCTCAAAGTTAGCTTGCGTAACGGATCGCGAATGATGACATCCAAAGAAGTCGCCAAATGTGATGCGGTGGAGAGCAGGCGGCGGAGTCCTTTGGACCACCTTCCTCCACCTGCAAACTCCAACAAACCCTTAACTCCCTTCAGCATCGAGGACATTCTCAACAAACCCTCAGTGAAACGGAGTTACACCATCTGTGGAACGGCGCACCTGATTTCGTCGAATGAAAAGCATCGCTCCTCCGGCATCTCCCTGTCCAACCGAGCACTTCTGAACCAGACCTCTCCACTCTGCGCCCTGGAGGAACTAGCCAGCAAAACGTTCAAAGGCCTGGAAGTCAGTGTTCTACAAGCGGCCGAAGGTAAATGGCCATGTATTTACGTGGCCTATACAAGTCAGAATAACCAAGTCCTAAATATATGCTTCATCTGTTAAAAATGCATTAAATTATTTTAAATAGAATGTATTGAAAAATATTTGATTACCTTGCATTATTGCTGCATGTGCATATTTGAAATAGGCCTGTCTTAGCCTTCATCTGTGATTAATTGTAATATAGCTCACGTCCTGGAATTTACAATAAATGCCTTTAATCGTGAAACTGCGCGAATAAAGAATGACATGCACGTAATTCATACTTTTTAGCCTGTTTTTAGCCCATCTTTACGCACACTGTGCAACGCCCTTGGTGCAGAGTAGAGCCTGCAGTGGCATCATCACAACGGTCATCAACTGTCACTGACGAACCCTCTGTCTTCTGTTCAACAGGGAGAGATGGAATGACATTATTTGGACAGAGAAACACCCCGAAGAAGCGGCGGAAGTCCCGGACGGCGTTCACCAATCACCAAATTTACGAATTAGAGAAAAGATTCTTGTATCAGAAAATATTTGTCTCCCGCCGACCGAGATCAAATAGCCCAACAACTAGGGTTAACAAATGCCCAAGTCATCACATGGTTTCAGAACCGGAGAGCCAAGTTAAAGAGGGATTTGGAGGAGATGAAGGCGGACGTGGAATCGGCCAAGGCCACCGGTAATGTACCTTTGGAGAAACTCGCCAAACTCGCGGACCTGGAGAAATGCGCAAATGGAACGCTTGGTCACTCGCGAATGCAGTCCCCCGTGCAGAGCGGCCAAAAAGAACACGAGCTAGCTCACAAACTGCGGATGTCCCCCATGTCGCCATTTTCAGACCACACAACAAGTAAAGAATGCTCGGAGGACGAAGACGTGGAAATTGATGTGGATGACTGATTGCTCAGTGCTGAAAGACTCATAGGACAAATAGACAGTAGCGGTTGAATGCCACGATTGTAACTTTTACTGCTATATATTGATACCCTCTCAGAACATTTATAAATCTGTAATGACTTTTATATTGGCACAGATATTCACAGTAAAGCATGAACAGTACACGAAAAATGCAGTGATATATCACAGTGTATTCAACTGCATATCATTTCATTTGTCTTCAAGTTGCAATGAAAGCAATATTGTTTAATATCACATTTAAAACACAATACGTTATTATTTGCTATATCCTGTTTGTGATTTCCGAAATACGTATTTATTTTCCACCCCCGAATCTTGGAGACATAAACGCACTCACACCGAGTTTTTCTCCTCCTGTCTGAAACAATGAGCCCACCGTACACATACACAGCATTAATTATTGTACATCTATAATATCATGCCAATTATTTTCTGTAACCTTTGCATGTTAAGATGCATGTTTTGATTTCAATCATATCTATTTTATTTTTTATTTTAAATTATATCGTTTGTTTATTTTGCAAAACGTCATGGCTTACACCTCGGAGTCCACGCAAGTAGGCATTTGTGTCTGTTTGTAAACAACGTTTACGTCACAAACTCAAACACACACGAATTTGTTGCATGCATTATAGGAAGGTTAAACACAAAAGGATTAACACAAAGTTATGCTTTTTTTTGAGGAATGTCCAAACGGTGGTATAACAAAACAAGCAGATTGCAAACATGTATTCTTTGCTGTAGAAATAGATTGGTTGTTTGGATACAATAGAACAATTTACGACGTTTAATAGATTTGTTATGTTTTGTACACCTGTAAGTGCCTTTCCAAAATCAGGACAGTATTTGAAAACCAATGCACATTCTGTAATGTATATATACTATGGGAATAAAATGGCTTTTCTCAATCTTTTTATCATCGTATTATTCTAGTGGGGGCATACAATAATGTTTCTCAAATTATGTCAATAATAGCCCATAAATATGGAATATTTTAAAACATTTAGTTTTTTACTGGCAGGGCTGGAATCCTTTTTCTTTTCATTAACAATCACGATTTAGTTCAGGCTTACTGCACATTTAGAAGTGTTTTAGCAGATACATCCCATTATAATATTCTAAGCTTAAATTTTGTTTGTTCCTTTGTAGTCTTTTTTTTCTGGGGATTCTCAAAACAGTTTGTGACTCGGCATCTCACACTCTTTCAAATTCGAAAGGCGTATCCTGCCTTCTTGACCCTGCATCGTGTTTCCCCATTCGAGGCGAAATTTATGTGAGAATCACAAATCTGGTCCTGGGAGAGGAAAGGGTGAGGATGCCACAAAAACACAAAGTTTTCGGCCAGTTTCTCTGGGGCTTTATGGGCCTTTTTTGTTCTGCGGGACGAGGCCATAATTTTTAGCGTAAAGCATGAAAACTGGGGACAAATGACCAGCGTTCCCTGATGTGACAACTCACAATGGTGCAAGCCCAGTACCCCGCAGGCTCCAATACTGAGACAAGTGTGTCCCACCGCACAGAAAGGACACAAACGTTTGGAGGCCATATGGTTTTTGAATTTTCCTCACAATTTCAGACAATTTGATGGATTGAGTTAACCCTCCTTTTAAACTGTTTAACTCCGCGCGAACAAAGGCCATAATGAATACATAGACCCTCGCTTCACGAGGGCATCTGCGGCTATTAATGTCTACCCCCTTTCTTTGCCTTTTTAGCCTGGCATTTGGAACAAGTCAATGAATTACAATGAAACTGGGTCTTTTTTTGTGAGCTACTTGTCTTTCTTCCCCTTTTAGGCTTGAAATAATATGTTTGACTTTTGTCCAGGAACGTTTTCTAAACAAGAAATGCCGCACATTTAGTTGAGAGTGTTTTTCATGTTAAGTAGGGGGGACATATAAAGAGTTTAGACTCTGTGACATTTATGCCAAAGTCTGGTTAGGCGGACTCCTTTGTTTGTTTTCTTCACATCTCTTTTTTCTTCGTCTCCCTTTATTTCTTTTGTCTTTACTAAGTTAAATGAAGCTGAAAACATGTGATGTGAGAAAGAATACCCAAAAGCGAGAAAAGAGGCTTCTGTATACCCTCGTTACCCTCCGTCTTGGGAATTGATGCCAAGCAGGAGTTTTCTTCTCAGACGGTATGGATCTCAGCCAACTTTTTACTTTTATACATAGATAGCTACTCAATGGTTAGCAATACTCCCAACCTTTGACTAATACATGCTGTGATGGGCCTAATAAAAAGTATATCCTAAAAATAATTTTAAAAAGAGAAGAGAACGAACAATAGTAAGCTATTATATTATTAGCCTAATTATTTAAAGCAAAAAGCAGTTAGTTAGTCTGAATAGAGTTCAACCATTATTAGGCCTAGGATTTTCTGAATATTCTGGCCGCATGATACGAGGAGCATGTAATGACCAACAACATGTCAAAAACCTATATTTACGAGTATTATTTTAAAACAATCATTATTAATTCACAAAATGGGAAAAGGATGAATATGGGGCAAATACTTTTTGGTCTGTGTCTTTCTAGGAACTTACTTCTGCAACAAATTATATAATTAATTTTTTGGGGGTTTACATTCATTTATTCAAATGTGTAGAAAAGCTGTATGGTAGCCAATAGGCTGCAATTACAGTACAACAAGGCAACAAGCAACTGTCAACACGATGTTGAATTGAACTGGCTTTAGCCGATCATCAGATGGGCCTACTTACACATTTGTGTGGGTTATCATGCTGAATTATTTTCCTGCGACGATGACCAAGAAAGTAGATATAGGCTACTTATTAATCCCAAGAAGAAATTGCGAAACTTTTGTAGGCTATAGTTTTTGCATAGAACATGATATGATATGATGTGACTATATGAACACAAACCCTTACAAACAAGCGCGCGAGCGTTTGTGTTTGTTTGTATTGCACTTACGTGCGCGGCACGCATGCACGTAGTCCATACACGCAGAACCACACAGTCATTTGAAAGCTGCACTCTATATCACTCACTCCTCTGGCGATTGGGCTGAAGCCTATTCTGAATAAACTATATTTATGACTGGGGAGAGTGTTAAGGCAGACTAAGTTTATGGATTTCACTTGCTTATTTTATGAGGGGTTGTCAGTTGGGCCCAACGATAAGTAATTCTACAGTCTGGGGGACCACTTCGTGGTAATTAATCCGGAGGTCTTAAGTGTATTTCAGTTCAAGATGGAAAAAATCACTAATTCAATCGTCCGGAAAATTGAAGTTTGATGCATGAGTCCCTGCTGAAACAATGGGCCACCCCACACTCTCTTTCCATCTCTTTTTCCTCTCTTTCTCTATACATTCACCTATCTCTCCATTTCTTTCTCTCTCATTTGTAAAGAGGTCATGTGAAAAGATGTATTTTACCTGTAAGATTGTGGCCATCAGATTAAGTTGTGAAAAGTTTTTTAAATCGAAATTCCTGATGACACTTTCCTTCTCTTTAATTCAGCCATTTAAAAGCCTCATTCCCATCCTGCTTTATTTAGTATTTTCTGAAATAGCCAGGTTGCTATTGTGGATTAGGTTAATTAATTCATAACAGAGGTTAACACGTTTGATAATAAACTATGCAACAAGATATGAAAAATATACAATGGCTTTTGAAAATCTATAGGCCAATATTTAGGCCTAGATCATTTAAACGCCTGGAGTTAAGTCACTGCATGTCTCTAAACAGGGGGAATTGGAAAGTTTTAATCATAGCGTTCCTGTAGAGCCAGTTAATACTTCAAACTTCAATTTTACGGGCGATTGAACTAAGCATGTTCCTGACAGAATTGATGTATGTATTAATTTCCTTTAACTGTTGATTAATTAGGCCGCGCTGAAGGCTCGAATGGAACAGTTTGCATCGAATTTGCATATTAATCAAATTCTAGTTGATCATTCACGTGAGCTAGGCTATGTGATTTAGGAACCACATCGCTTGGAAAAAAATAAACCTAACCCAGGAAATATTTTCTCCCTCTGCAGCTTAGTTGCCCTGTCTACTGTATTAAAATCAAAGACGCAGAACGGGGTAGCTGTTTGGAGCAAACAGAAATTGCCTGTCCGGTTTTATGACGGCACCATGCTGAGCAGGCAGATCTTAATGATGTGTCCTGTCAAAATGTCACAGATGTAAACGGAGAGCTTTACCACTACACAAAACCTAAATCATTTCCCCTCGCACACGTGCACCCCCACCCCACTCTCTCTATCTCTCTCTCTCTCTCTTTCTCTCTCATTCTCTCTTTCACACACACAGCCACACAACACAAGCACAAAGCTATGTCTTGGGGCTGTTGTTTATATGGCACAAAATATCAATGATCCCATGAGTGAATGTCCACACTGTCTAGACCTGAACGCTATCACATCACTACTGAAATCATTATCATAATCTAATTTCTGTCCTCAAATCGCTCGTCTCCCAAGGCTGCCCAATCGCTGGTGACAAACCACCATTCCTGGGTTCCACGAAAATGTAGTATCCAACTGCCCCCTTGCGGTAAATCGCACACAAGACTCCAATATAGTCACTCCAGTAGGGTCCAGCTGCAGCCCCGGTGAACAACCACCCTGGCGTGACATAACACCCAGGCGTGACGGAAGTAACCGTGGTGTGACGGAAGGGATTTTTTTACACATCGCTATCAGAAACCAAAGATCAACCATGGAAGTAAGTGAGAATGTCAATGTACTTAATGTATTGAGTAATATTCATGTTAAAGCCGTACCGTGGTTTATTTACTTTTCGCTAAATTCGGATATAGCCAAATAATATTATAATAGGCCTACCGCGCCCTTTTTTTGAAAAATTAGCCAACAGTATCCAGCTGCACTTCGTTCATGGAATTAACCCCAACCCTAGGTGAACCGAGCCCTGGTACTTTCTCCTAACCCCAACCCTAGGTGAACCGAGCCCTGGTACTTTCTCCTAACCCCAACCCTAGGTGAACCGAGCCCTGGTACTTTCTCCTAACCCCAACCCTAGGTGAACCGATGGTCATTTACTTAATGAGTAAACTGTATAATAGGCTACACTTAGAAATACATTGCGTCAATGTATATTTATATCGAATTGTGATGATATCCTTAACAAAAAATACAATTTGATTCTATTAGACATAACAAAACAATTACGCCAGGGTGGTTGTTCTCCGGGGCTGCAGCTGGTCCAGCCGCTAAAACTTGGAGTAGGGTCCCTACTCCAAGTTTTAGCTGATTCAATCACCACTCACAATGATCAGCAAACTTGTTTTAGTGTCAACGGCATTAGGGCCTACAATATACAATATAAAATATAACAAATCCCAGTTGTAAACAAGCAACATATGACGGACTGGGTACATTTCGGAGTGTACGATTGTTTTCAATTTTAATGTCTAGCTAAAAGTTTACAATCGTCAACCCATTGCTAAAAATGTACTTGTGTGTGCTATTGAACGCAGCCCTGTGACGGAATCAAAAGTGGACCGCTGGCGGTATTTTGAAACTGGATTGTTGACAAGGCAGCTGAAAAAGTTGATTAGCTAGCTATAGCTATACTATCTATTTCGGATTTCTAAAACCACCTGCCATTTCAGACATGGTATGACAACATGCTGGGAAGCAGTTTTAATGTAGCTAGCACTACTTTTCAAGCAACATATTTTAATCGCGTCATTTTAGCTAGCTAGCCAACATAGCATAGGTTACCCTTTTTGCTGTCTAACATATTAGTGCTAGCTAAATTATCTATCAAGCGTTTGAATACATTATCTTCGTATAAGACGATTCTCTACGTTTGGGTTTGGTTTGTTTGCTAGCCTGCCTGTAACTTAAAACTCAAATCACTAAATTGTTCGTACTTTCCCAGGCGCAAGTACAGCCAAATGACAATGAAGCTAACGTGCCAGACTTAACGGAGTTTTCCGAGGCTGTTCAGACAGAGGAGCTGTTGAACGAGTGTGAAGAGAAGTTTGCACAGCTTCAGATGGTAACTACCTTCGAAACCATTCTACCTTTGTTTCTAACATATTTAACTAGCTACCTATACGTTGCCTATGCAGTCAACCAACAATTACTGTGACATTTGACTTGAAAAATGCTCTCTTTCTGTGTTTTAGCTTCAACATAAGATCATTCTGTCAGAGACAGATTCATGTGACAGTCCACAAGAGCAGGTGAGCAATCGCACTTTCGGTTCTGCAAGGTTTTAAACAAGCTAGCATATTGTAAACTTGTCCTACAAATAATGCAATTTACTAACCTTCTGTTTATCCTCAGCCAGTAAACAGGTTGACAACTATAGCAGCAGAGATGATACAATGGCAAAAAGTAGAGCCCAAACGTAAGTGTATATTTTATTCAAGACATAAACATTTCGTAATATGTTCCAAATAGTTGAAACATGGAGATACACCATCAGTATTGGTATATGGGTACTGCATTGAAGCCTATTTGTTTCCATGTCTTAAACAAGTCTCATCCTCATGAAAGCCATGCTTTGTTTTTCTTAGTGTTGTCTAAGAATCCAGAGGTTTTACATGCTCTTGGAAAACAGGAGGTGAGGAGATATGTTGTCATGACGACTCTTTGCTTCTATATGCTAGCAGTCCACAAGATTAACCAGCATGTTTGGAATTCAGTAGGGTTTAATGTTGATGCACTCAACAGGTAACGCCACTAATTCACCTCTCCCAACCTGTGTTCCATAGCTGCAGAAACTGAACGCTCAGCTAGAGATGGTCCTATCCTGTGCTCAAGAGAAGAGGAGCAAACTCAGAGATAATCTGAAAAGGTTTTTCTTATTTTTTTTGGGAGGTGACACTAATCTAAACCTTACAGGTGTGTCACGTGGTTCAAGCTTTGCGTGTGTTTCAAGCTTTGTGTGTGTTTCAAGTTTTGTGTGTGCTTCAAGCTTTGCGTGTGTTTCAGTGAACAGAAGTGGCTGGAGGAGAAGAAGGAAGTGCTGGCTGCAGCTACGGATCACGTGACCAGACTCAAACTGGAGAACGAGCAACAGTCAGAACAAATGTAAAAAAAACACGCCTGTCTTAAGAAACATTTGTCTTTTAGTTTATAAAGCCCATGTGTCATTATGCTATGTATGTTGTGAAGTGTAATGATACAGTGTTGACCAGTATTTAAATAGGAATATACTTCAGTGTTTTGCAAGAGACCAGGAAGAAGATTCAGAAGATGAAAGATTACCAAGACAGTCTGTTGGAAACTCTTGCAGACGTACTGCAGGAGCACTTCCCTCTCCCTCAGAACGAGACTGCCGCCAACAAGAAGAAGAAGGTACCTGCGCTGTGCTCTGATTGGAGAGTATTTTAAACAGTCTACCTGTTACGTGCTTCTGCTAAATTCGATCTTGTACGGCTGATGATTGGCAAGACAAAGTCTAGATGATTGCATTTCAAGATTGTCTCGTGATTATAGTCTGATTATTTTTTTGTCTCTCTGGCAGAACATTCCTCAAGAGCTGAACAATAATCTGATTTCTCTGAATGAAATTCTCGAGGCGAGTCCCTGTACAGTATTCATACCACACACACACACACACACACACACACACACACACACACACACACACACACACACACACACACACACACACACACACACACACACACACACACACATCGATTGACCATAAACATGTTTGCGATACCCACCCAGTCCTGTCTGTCCTGCCACATCTGCGGGGAACCTTCTGGAAAAGAACACTGCACTCATTCCCCTGTGTTCATGTCCTCAGATAATGATGAACAAGACCCTGGAGACCCCTCACGACTCCTACGTGTCTGTAGATGACACCTTCTGGCCGCCATACACGGAGATACTGCTACGCTACGACATCGCCACCAGGCACCCAGAGGACTGCTTCAAGATCCGCCTGGAAACCTTTGTTTAGCTAGATGTTGTGATTCTACTGAACTCTTGTTTCCACCTTGTCGTAGCACTATTGTTACATCACGAGTGTTGGTATGTAAAGAGTATTTGTTTATGAAGTGGTATACATTGTTTTATTCTCCAGTGGTTAATGTTTTTGTATTTTGAATGCATGAATCCTGGCTGAGGATCAGGTATCGATTGTTTTTGTAACATAACAAAGTATACCATTCCAATGATTGTATATATGTATATTTTCCCCTTTTTAACCTAATAAAGGTATATCATAATTCATAAATGTACTACTTTTGATCATATATTGAATCACTATTGACATGATATGAAAACATGGCACAAGAAAACAAAGTAGCACAATGGTTTATCACACAAATTATAATATCATAATATCACTTGAAGAGAGGTTACACAGCGTTTAAATATTATTCATTTAATGTTTTACTTAATTATATAATAAGCAAGAGACCCGTGATGCTGTAACGTCGAAAACGCCAGTGAAAGAGATTTGAACAGGTATTAGCCATAACCGTATTAGCTGGACTGGATGAAAGGCCGACTGTGACCCTCTTGTTCCACTAATTAGTCCTTTTTATGGACAAAATGTATTCCATACATTGTTGTTATTAAGGTAACACACTTAATCATAATGCAAAAAAAATAATTCAAGTGTTGGCCTCCGTGCGTCACACAAACAACGTCAACCCCAGTCCACCAATCCAACAAGGTTTTTAAACCAAAGTCTCCGCCTTCTTTGAGTTCCGATTTCCTTGTGGGTGGAGACGAAATTCCGGTTCCGGGTGTTTTTTATACTTCTCTCGGAGGTGTCCATTTGTCTGATTATGGTCTTAAATTACAGTTCTTACAATTCACAGATAATATCGATAGATTGAGTTTTATTGGAAAACAGACGGCATATCCGCAAAGATGACGACCCGTTCAGAGAGAGAGAAGGCCCTGAAACTCAACGAGCAACATCAGGCCATCCTGTCAAAAATGCTGAGGGAAGACGACAACAAATATTGCGCCGATTGTGAGGCGAAAGGTATTTACATGTATTTAAAGTTGATTAAATAATGGTATTTAAAGCTATTGTTTGGTTTGTACAATATGTTTTCTCGTTTGATTAAGTGGCACATCCTTCTATAGTTGGTTAGCTTCTGGCTAAGTAACTAGCCATCAAGCTAACGTTTTCCAGTCACCTGACGACATATCCTTCTTCCTCTTAGCATTGAGCTAGCTAGCTAGGCTAACGACTGCCGCTTCCTCTTCTTATAATAATGGCTCCCAGCCTCCCAGGTATAGACAAGTGAGTGCACGATAAGGCGTCAATCACAAAGTCGCTGTATGAAAAAAGTGCTAGCTTGCTTGTCTGTCACTCTAAAAGAATGTGGCTTGCCAACCCTAAAAAAAGTGCCAAATGATGAAATTACATGAACTCATACAGCACAGGTTCAAGCATGTTTACCTGGAAGGCTATACTCTTTATAACTGCCATGTCGCTGTCAACTTTTCTCTTTCCCTTGACTCTCTCTCTTGTCTGTCTCTCTTTCCCTATGTCCCTCTGTTTCTTTATGTCTCCATCTCTTTCTTTCTATTTCTCTATCTCGCTCACTCTCTCTGCTCTCTCTCTCCTTCGTTCCCTCTCTCTCTCTCAGGTCCAAGATGGGCGTCCTGGAACCTGGGGGTGTTCATCTGTATTCGGTGTGCTGGTATCCACAGGAACCTCGGGGTGCACATATCACGGGTCAAATCTGTCAACCTGGACCAATGGACCGCAGAACAAATCCAGGTACTGAAATAACCTGTGTTGACGACAAAATAAAAGCTTGCTGAATATGGAGCATGCTGTGTATTTCACCCCGAGTCATTTCACCTGTGACGAGGAATCGTGCTACTTTCCAAGCCCCTTGGCTCTTTCTGTGTCTCTCTCACCATCTCTTCTCGCCCTCTTGTCTTTGACTGTTCCTGTCCGTGGCTCCTCCGTGATCAATCTCTTCGTCAGAGCGTAACGGACATGGGGAACACCAGGGCCAGGAAGATCTATGAGGCAAACCTTCCAGACAACTTCAGACGGCCCCAAACAGACCAGTATCCTTAAATAAGACACGCTCATCCATTCACACACAAATGTGTTTCAAAGCACACACACGCACACACAGTATAAATACAGATTTTTGTTGTAATGCACACAGACAGCAGACACACACACACAAACACACACACACTTGTTACCCGTGGCAACCTGTTACATCCTTAACCCCTCGATCCCAGAGCAGTGGAGTTCTTGATCAGGGACAAGTATGAGAAGAAGAAATACTACAGCAAGAATGTGACCAATGGTGGGAGTGTAAGTATCATCTATAGAGAGAGAGATGTAGGGAGAGCTATAGAGAGAGCTATAGAGAGAGAGAGAGAGAGAGCTATAGAGAGAGAGAGAGAGCTATAGAGATATATAGAGAGAGAGCTATAGAGAGAGCTATAGAGAGAGCTATAGAGAGAGCTATATCTATCTATCTATCTATGAGAGAGATACAGACACACATACGACCATGCACAGAGCTTCTTTAGAGTCACACCCCAGTACACCTTCTGTGTTGTGTTCCACAGCCGAAAGAGAAGGAGACCAAGAGAGAGAAAGAATCCGATCGAGGAGCAAAGCTGTCATCGTACGGCAAGGTGGGATAGTAGTTGACTCCAAACCACGCGCGATAGTCTGCAACACGTAGGCCATCTCCATGTCATCCATACCAGAGAGAAGCCCCTGTCATCACCGTTACCTCAGCTACGCTTCTGGTCTGAGCTCCCGAGGGTAGAGACGGGTCTCGGATCGGACCGATTGTGTCTGACTTCTCCTTCTTCCGTTTCACCAATCAGAGCGAAGAGCCCCGGCCACTCCCCAAAGTTAGCCCAGCGAAGCCCACAGAGCCATCCGTCAACCTCTTAGGCCTTGGTGAGCACAACTTCCTGATCTTCTGGCGTTTATGTGGCCCCGTTGGTCATTGTAGAGAAATGTACTTGACTTCTGAGAGGGTTTAGGTAGGCTCTTGGGTGTTGATGGCTTTGTGTGACTTTGAAGCAATGTGTGACATCGATTCGGCTTTAGCAATTCATCTTGATTTGACGTTAACCGGTCAGTTATGTTTGTCAAGCATGAGCACATTCCGTCACTGGTTAAACTTGTTTTCTCTTCCCCTTGACTCTCTCTCTCTTGTCCCTCTCTCCATCTCTTTCTTTCGTTTTCTCTATCTCTCTCGCTCACGCTCTCTCTCTTTCTCTTTCTCTCTCTCTCTCTCTCCCCATGTCTCTCCCTCTGTCTCTCTCTCCCTCTGTCTGTGTCCCAGACGCTCCCGCAGTAGCCTCAGCCCCCGCCTCCAGCACAGCCCAGAACAACGATGACCTGGACATCTTCGGCCCCATGGTCTCCAACCCCCTCCCCGTCTCCACGGCAGCAGCACAGTTCTCTCAGGTGAACCTCGCGCCGCATGCTGGAGCCCCAGAAACTATGGCTAGAAGTGTCTCGTGAAATCAACACGCGCAAATATAAAGAAACCAAATGGGCCGATCATCATCATCATGAAATGGGTCCAATCAGAGGCTTTTCTCATGTCTTCCCTATCATCATCACCAAGGTCTACCATATTAACCAGGTTCTTCTCGGTCTCCCTCCAGGCGAGCTCCAGTAACCCCGCCAGCACCCCGACACAGGCCCCAGCAGGAGGAGGAGGGGGCGGCGGGGCCGCGGGCCAGGGAGACCTGGACCTGTTCAGTGAGACGAGCGGCGGCGGCGGCAAGGCGGAGGACGCGGCCAAGAAGCCGCTGTCCAAAGACTCCATCCTGTCCCTGTACGGCAGCAGCAGTATGCCCCAGCAGGCCCCCGCTGGGACGGAGCCGTACGCATACGGTACATGGCACGCGCCCGCGCACACGCTCACATACAGCAGCTCCTCATAGGCCATTTTCACTTCTCCTACTAAAAGACAAACAAAAACAAACGGGAAGTGGTCGGAGGGTGAAGCGTAAAGTGACCCTTTTGAAAGCAACTCTGTTGTTTCACTCTATCCTCCCCCTCTCTCTTTGCCGCTCTCTCTCTCTCTCTCTGCCTCTCCCTCTCTCTCCCTCTGCCTGCCTCTCTCTCTCCCTCTCCCCCTCCCTCTCTCTCACTCTCTCTCTTTTCCCTCTCTCCCTCTCAGCCGGTATGTTCATGGGCCAGCCCCAGATGCAGTTCCCGGTCCAGGCCCCCGCTGGCTACCAGGCTTTCCCTGGCATGGGCGCCGCCATGCCCCCCACCACCGTCATGGGCGCCATGATGGCACAGAGCGGGGCGGCCATGATGGGTCCCAACACGGGCATGATGGTGGGCATGACCATGCCCAACGGCTTCATGGGCAACGCGCCCGCCGCGGGGGTGATGGGCATGGCGCCCCGGATGATGGGGCCCCAGGGAGGGGCGATGCCCGCGGGGATGGTGCCCGCTCAGGGCATGTATGCCATCCAGCCCGGGCAGCAGGCCCAGTGGAACATGGGACAGGTATGGGAGTTCATTTTGTGTGCCGTTTCCAGCGCTGGCTGCTGTTGGTTTTGAACGAGGCTCTTTGTCTCTCTTTGTCATTGGTGTTAGACTTGATTCATTGCCGTATAGAGTGCTTTAAAACCCACCACCACCACCACGACCCCCCCCTCCCCTCTTCTCTCTGCCCTCCCCAGATGAACCAGCAGATGTCAGGGATGGCGCTGAACGGAGCTGGTGGTCAGATGGCCTTCGGTCAGCCCGCTGCGGCCATGGGGGGGTGGGCGGCCCCCCCCTCTGGCCAGACCCTCAGCACACAGCTCTGGAAGTGACCCCCCCCTCCTCTCCCCCTCCCTAAAAAAAATACATGGGGCGAAAGGGCGTGCAGAGGAAGATGAGAGGATTGCTGGATGGGGGTTCCATCACCGACCCCCCCCCCTGGGAAACCCTCACTGACAACTGGCGCCGGTTTTATGACCACTGTTCAGAACATCTAACTTGTATCTTTCCCTCCTTTTCTTTCTTTCTCTCTCTTTCTCTCTCTCTTTCTGTCTCGTATCTCTTTCTCGATTGTGTGAGTGAATGGGACGTCGGGCAGCATCGCAGGCTGGCAGTTTGTGCCTGTCGTGTTTTTGATCGTCACTTTTTTTCTTTTCCTTTTTTTTTGAAAAAAAGAAAGAATCAAAAGAAGTTCCGACAACATCCATCGATCAACGACAACATATCAAAAAGCTGCAGGACCAGTTACACAAGCTTTTATCGTATCATTGTATCATTATAAGATTATAGAGAATAAAATGAATAGTATTTAAAAGGGAGAAGACATAGCTATCATGTCTGTGAATACTGCTCCCGAATGTACAGCGCTGTATAACCTCTTTTAAAGTACCCGTGGTTCCCCAACAAAAATAAAGAATGGTAAACTGAACTTGTCTTCACTGGATGTCCTGTTAAAGGTGGTCATGTCAGCTGTCATTATTCAGAATGACACCAGTAAACGTTCCGAAGCTTTTTGGATGCAGGCCCCCTGCAGTCCCCCCTGCCTCCCCCCCCGAGGCATCCTCCCACTCTGGCTTCCACTGGCCACGAGGAGTCCTGGGATCTATCGGTGGAAACAGACTCCTCTGCCATGCAGCAGCTGCCACAGGACCTCTCCAAGGGAGTGGACCAGCAGCGGGCTCCAATCTCCCTGCCTGTGGCGACCACATCAAGGCCGTGATGGATGCTTTCGGGTAGGCACAAGCCTCTCATTGACATCCCGATACTGCTCGACATCAATGTGAAGGACCATCCGATCAGGTAAGTCATGCAGCAGCCAGTGACCTGAGCCGGCTTCACCTGAGCATGCTTCACCTGAGCCTGCGTCACCTGAGCCTGCTTCACCTGAGCCTGCTTCACCTGAGCCTGCTTCACCTGAGCCTGCTTCACCTGAACCTGCTTCACCTGAGCCTGCTTCAACTGAGCCTGCTTCACCTGAGCCTGCGTCACCCGAGCCTGCTTCACCTGAGACTGCTTCACCTGAACCTGCGTCACCTGAGCCTGCTTCACCTGAGCCTGCGTCACCTGAGCCTGCTTCACCTGAGTGCTTCACCCGAACCTGCTTCACCTGAGCCTGCTTCACCTGAGCAGAGAGCTTCAGCCCCAGAAGGCTGTTCCCTCAGAGAGCTGCGATGGCCACCATAGCCGCTTCTGAGCAGAAAGCGGGGAAGAAGGGAGGAGGGTGTTTCTGTGGCCTCGCAAGAGCTTCCAGGAGAGGCAGAGGAAAGAAAGCCAAACCTGTAAGGTGAGTTCCTTCAGTCGTTTTTTCAATACAGTTAGACTCATAACGAACCTGCAGTGTGCATACCGTGTTGGTTGCCAATGGTTTCCTGGAGCTCTGAGCATATTTAAACTAGCCCCATAGACTTAGAGCAGTAAGCTGTCGTTCCCATCAAAGCCACTAGATGGCGTACTTAGCACAGTTATCGAGAGGTGTTATTCTTGCATGAGTAGTGATGCTCTTACGAAGAAGAAGAAGAAAAAAAAGTGTTGGCTTTGTGGAAATGCCCCACAACACGTTTGGGGATTCCTACTGCATGATGAGACTGCTATGTCTACGCTTGGTTTCACATGTTGTACGTGAGGCCATGGGCAGGAGTTACAATGAATATGGGAATTAATGACACCATTCAGCTTTTATGGTATCCTTTCAAATGTGTCTGACTCATGTTATATTGGGGTGTTATATGGCTGTCAATGCTTGTCTATTAGTTTCCTTCCGTCATGTTTGTACAATATTTGACAAACGCACCTAGTCACACAGGAAGGAGACATGAGTGGAAAATTACAACTGTGTGGGTTACAGGTTGCCATTGCAACCCTGCAGCAACTCAGACGTCCTGGGCTCGTGTTTGCCCTTTGCAAGCTAACAGTCACGACTTCAATGATGACAAAATTCTGCACCAGGAGAAGTTGACGTCAATTCGTGAGTACAGTCACCTCCTTGGTGACGTCACCCAACGGACTTGGTAGTATTGCCATCTGCTGGATGGTCGTAGCCACGTAACATTACGTCATTGAGAGGGAACGGGTGCCAAGACCGGACCCGGTGTTGTGCCCTCAGATGCACCCCCACCTAGAAAAGCACCCCATCACGGGGGCGCGCGCACAAACCACTCAAATCAAAAAGTGAATGATTTAGCTTTGATATCGCAACCAAACGGAGGGGAGACGGCTGTCTCACATTGTGCTTTTTGGATAAGAGAATAAAAGACACGTTATTTGTGTAAATAACTGATGCGGAGCGGGAGGGGTTGCTTTTCCAGGTGTAGGTGCATCTGGGGGCACAACACTGGTAAAGCCTGGGGGTGTGGCCATGCATACAAACGAGAAACAGCCAATCATTGATACCAGACAGACAGGCTAACAGTGCTACTAAAGAAAATAAGTGACTAGCCTATGCCTATATAATACAAAATTACAATATTCCAAACTGATTTGTTAGCAACGTTGTTTTCAAGTGTAGCCTATCTTGGTAAAAAAAAGTACGTGCAGAAGTATAGTGCCTACTTAGATGTATTACTTAGAATTACGAAACAACGATACGTTTTTGGGCAATTTAATGCCCCAACTGTCTCGAGCCGTTTTACTGCATAGAGCGCCCACTTCGCTGTCCATGGTGCTGAACACAATGTTTTACACAGATCGGGAGCAAGGCTTTACAATAGGCTATTGCTCCAATGACACATTGGGAGCTGATATTTAACATATTTTTTATAATTATCAAAAGTATTAAAACATATATTGAAATGCTTAGACTATTTGCCTAAGATCTAAGATGATTTATCTCAACTGACCGGTTTAATTGTATTAGGACATTTCAACTCTTCAAATTACAAAAAACAGATTATTAATTATCCCACTGGATTAGGTAATCGTTTGCCTGACCGGATCACGCTCCAATTTCATTGAACACCCCCCTCCCAAATGTGTGTGTGTGTGTGGGTTGGTTCTGGGAGAGGCGCGCCCCCTGAATAATGGGAGGGCGAAAAAGGATTCTGCACTCGTGAGGTGAGGGATCCATTCTCAAATGAGTAAGCGCGCCTCCGTTATAGGAAGGAAGAGACGTGCGCGCGGGGGCTGCATTCCCATTGACTGTTCTATCTCCCTGTCAGCGGCATCAACATTAGCGGTGCCGAGGCGGTGGCACCGAGAGTGAGAGAGAGAGAGCGAGAGAGAAAGCGAGAGAGGGGGCGCAACACACGAACTCCGCTTCTACTACCGCTGCCTAATACAGTCCGGTAGCGGAGACATCAGAGATCAGCCAAGTGATCCAGGAGTCCCTCGGCTTGTGTCAACTCCTGGCGCGGATATGGGCTTCCCGTAAACTGGCGGTGGAGGGAGAGAGGAGGGCAGGCGGCGGCGGGGGGTGGGGGGGGGAACGAGAGAGGAGAAAAAGCCGAGGAGCAACAAAAGCACAACCGTGGGTGCCTGGAACCATGAGCGGCTTGCACTATTCACAAGAGCTGCCACTGTTGCTTTCGCTGTGGACTATGTCGTGAGGTGTGGCTCGTAACGCTCGGGAATTCTGTCAGTCGAAACGACACGCCAAGGAGGGGTGGTGGTAAAGATGTCCGCCTCAGTGGGGCCCCAAGGCGGCCCTCGCCCACCCACCGCGCCGCCAACCATGCCCGACCTGCCGGATCTCAGCCACCTCACCGAGGAGGAAAGGAAAATAATCATGGCAGTGATGGATCGGCAAAAGGAGGAAGAGGAGAAAGAAGAAGCCATGTTAAAGTAAGGGGCTACATTTGCTTTCTGTGGAACCTGAAACACACGCAACACACACCCCCATTCACGAGACCTGACTGTGGCCAGAAGGAAGACACATGCATGGCCATCCGGCGCTCATTAAAACGAACATGTTACAATAGCAATGTGCGCATCCTTTGGCATTGTAGCTACAACGCACATACACACCTATTCAATACAACCCGTTGCATCGCCTATTGTTCCCCTCATTTCCGTATACAGCTGTTACGCTAGCGGCGTGCCCTTGCTGGCCGAATTGTCATTGTTGGAAACATTTCGCACCTATAAAACGCTAAGAAAAGAAGATTCGGCCATTCCAAATCACCTCATGAAGACTATACGCTTTGTTGAAAATGTGTAGTCGATAGCTGAGCCTATATACTCAAAAGCCTTTAGCTGGCAAGTAGCCTGTAGATTACAGGTGTCAGATATCCAGCTATGGATGTACCCTGTACAATAGACTTGATAGTGTAGGCTATTTCGTGTCAGCCCTCGGTGATGAAGGGTGGTCATCGATAAGGATGGAAAAACGGGGTCAAATGAGTTACAGGTGTAGCGCGGGCGACCGGGGAGACGGGGTGTGACACGGAGGGTGCGCGAGGGATGAATCATAGCCTCCACGCGACTGCGTGTCCCCCACCTTCCTCCTCCTCCTCTCCTTCATCCTCATCTCCACTCATCAGCGGACTAGTCTGTGCTTTACCGTCCGTTCGACACAGCGGCTTCCACCGGCTATAGCCGCACAGTCGTTTACTTAGCCTATACTTGGTGTCATTAAACAATATACGGGCTGTGAAAGACACCGAAGATACGTTATTTGTGCTCTCCTCCTGCGAGCAACGAGGGGGACACCAACATTAAAGCTCTAATGATGCTTCAAAGCCATTTGTCTTCATGCTTGACAGTCGTGAGACCGTTGTAAGATATTCGACTGTGGGGTGTGGTTGAGAATCGAGCTTCATATGATCCCATTAAGACCTATAGGCCGGGTATTTGAACACGTTATTGAATGAATGATTGAATGGAGGCTGATTGGTTTCGAAAGAGCTTCAAATACTCCCAAGATTCAACAAATCAGTTTGCCATTTCTCTCGACAAGCGTGCCACATTTACAGAGCGTGAAGGAGCGGGTTGGTATTCTCCCCACGTCAAGTGTCTATTCTTGGCTTTCTCCCTCGTGAACGCTCGGATTTACTGGGGGGTTCCCACCGGTCGGTTTCCAACACAATGCAGTGACGTCCACCAGACCTGGAAAGTTATATACATTTGCGGAATCTTCTATATGATTATTAGATAATGGCAGTTACACACACAGAGTGTGCATCCTGTGCAGTTAACAATCTAATGAACACATTTGTAGTAAATGTCGATTATTTATTTCTGGACTTCTTGAAATAGACACACACACTGAATGTGATGGGTGATTCTTTTCTTGATGACGTCCTGGTTCTTGTTTGCTGCAGTTACATAGGCGTGAGTTCCTTTCCTGGTTTGAGTCCACGGGGAAAGACAGGAGAGACTCTGGAGAGGAAAGCCTGCATTTAATATGCCACGAGCCCTCCACAGGTTCAGTACATAATATAATCAGCGTTGACATTTGACTGTTATCACAACCTGTGAAATAGCTGATAATCCATAGGATGTCTGTGTATACATCATTGCACTAGTTTCCAGAAAGAACAGATCTATGATGTCAGAGAGAAAAAAAAATAGGACCCTTCGGTTTCCAGGCTGTGGCCTGATGCATTGTGGGTATAGGAGGAGTTCTGCAGGAGTAGACCCTGCAGAACCCTTAACCCTTCACAAGCACATCAGACCTGAACCTCATCAAGCCTCGCTTGGACCACCGAGCGAGTCACTGGACACAGACTCACAGTTGTCACGTGATCTATCAAGCATCGATCAGGCAACCATTGATGAGGATGTGATCACACTGAGTAAAATCAATCTTTCAGGGACCAGAGCTGTACACGGGAGATGTGCTCTCTCCCCCTCTGCTTACTGTGTCACAACCAAGCTGCTGTTTGATAACAGCAAGCAGCTCTTCCACTGGACCACTTATCCAGTCCTTGGATCCCTGGGAACCCAAGCAGCTTGTAGAGAGATAAGACCATAGATAGGCCTTCTTCCGTCACCGCACCACCTCCAGCTGGGAGAGGCCAACATCATCAGGCCTCTTTCCCAGCCCAGAGTGCAGTCCCTGGGCTAATGATTACCCGCTGCCCAGGCTCTGGGAGCCCAGCACCTGGCTGACTGGTACTGGTTGTACCAGGATGTATACAACCGGATGATTCATCTATGCAGGTGTTGCTGCTAGGAGGAGAGTATAGGAATATTATTGTCTGTCAAACATTGTGGTCTGTCTCATTCAAAGGATGTTGACTGGAATGGGACCAGTGTCCTATGCGAGGCACTAGAATATTTTAACATGGTTATGAAAGCAAAGGAAGGTTTGGAAATGTGTGGTGTGTTTGAGGGGGATAGCTCCGTTTTGAATGAAGGCTAAGTGTATGCAATTGTTAATGATACGAACATGGCTGTGAATGAGGTCATACAGTATTAACAGACTTTACTAACGTCAGCAGTGCTGAGTTAACTAAACACTGATGCGGTTGAAACCTTTCACACAACCTCTGTCGCAAAACCCACTCTCTCTCTTTTCATCTCCCTCCGCTCTCTGTCATTCTCTCTCTCACTATTATCCTCTCTCAGTCATTCTCTCTCTCTCTCTCTCTCTCTCTCTCTCTCTCTCTCTCTCTGCTCTCTCTCTCTCTCTCTCTCTCTCTCTCTCCTTTCCTCTCTCTCTGTCATCCTCCCTCCCCCGCCCTCAAGAGCTTTTGAGGTTTCCGAAAAGTAAATATAGACCCCTCTGTCAAATATTGATGCACTAGGAGAGGTTGTGGACTTGTTAGATAAGGGTGCAGAGGCAGAGAGGAGAGAGAGAGAGAGAGAGAGAGAGGGAGAGAAAGAGAGAGAGAGGGGAGTCGACCAGAACACAACCCAGAGAGGATCCCTCTCTGACACACACCAGTCTGGGAGGAAAGGATCAGGATACCTGTGTGTGAACTCCCCCCCTCTTTCTCTTTCTTTGCCCCTCTCTCTATCTCCTCTCTCTCTCTCTCTCTCCCATCTCCTCTCTCTCTCTCTCTCTCTCTCTCTCTCTCTGTCATACACACATACACACACAAATGCATACACTAAAAGAGTTTTCAGTTCTATAGCGTTATGTGTCAGCTGTGTGGCTAAGGGGCAGTGATGGTGTGTGTGATTGACAGACAGAGTCTGTGGCTAGTGTTGACATGGAGCAGGTTCCTGAGGGGCCAGGGGCCAGATGGAGGGATGAAGGGATGGAGGGATGAAGGGTCATCGGTGACTGTTCACACAGCCTTGAGGCATACTTGAGCTTTTGCCGGTTTCTGTAACACAGCTGCTCCCCTTAAGACACCTGGGGTGGGGGGGTGTTAAAGTGTGTGTGTGGTATAGTGTGTGTGTGGTATAGTGTTGGTGTGGTATAGTGTGTGTGTGTGTTTGTCTCTTTCAACACTTGGATGGTCTTAAGTATCATCTCTCACAGCGGCTCACTTTGTTCAGAATCTCAACAGTGATCTGTTACCTGGTAGTTAAATGTAAACAGGCCATCATGTTGCTTTGCAGGGTCCATTATACCACCTTTGGTACCCCAATCAGCCTGTCTGTCAACCTAACCATCAGGCTAGAGCCTGGGTCAAGTCAACCTCACCGTTCTGTCTCTCTGATTGGCTTATAGGCTTGCAGGCCTGAACTCTGACCTCGTCAGTCTATCTGTGACATCAGGGTAGAACACATGATGTAACCCTTATTGCAAGTCATGGCAGTACAAAGCTGACCTATCAACATGTTTCTCACCCGGGGCCAGTATCCACTCCTCACAACAAGCCGCACGTACATGAAGGAGTTATCACTATTGTAGATAAACACAAACCGCTTTTTTTTTGCTGTTCTCAGTCAGAGACGAGGGTTTCAAGGTTTCTGGGAGGAAAAATGTTAATGTTGAATAATGGATCAGATCTGAAAATAGTTCTCACTTGGAAGCAGTTCCTGAAATATTTAAATATTCAGTTTGCGGGCCGCTGTTGGTGGCCCATATATTGTTGATGTCCTAACCAGTTTCAGCCCCCCCCTCCCCTTCATTATTATATTGGTCTAATTAGAAGTATATTTTAATGAGTTGGCTTTGTTTGGGTGTCTGCATCATGTGTGTGTGTGTGCAGCACTTTCAAAACCACTACCGAGGGAACTGTGAAACAACCTGAACATCTATGTTCTGTGTGGGTGTGTGTGTGTGTGCTGTGTGTGTGTGTCCACACTGTGTGTGTGTCTACGCCGTGTGTGCCTACACTGTGTGTGTGTATGCTGTGTGTGTGTCCAGACTGTGTGTGTGTCTACGCCGTGTGTGCCTACGCTGTGTGTGTATGCTGTGTGTGTATGTATGCTGTGTGTGTGTGTGTGTTTAGAAGCCGTTAGATCTCTTTCCTCACTCTTTGTTCTTAATTAGAACAACTCAGAGGCAGTGAGGTGTGTCTGGAACACCTGGAGAAATGTTGGAGCCGAGTGTGGGAGTGTGTGTTCAAGCCTGTGTGTGTGTGTGTGGAGATGTGTGTGTGTGTGTGTGAATACTTCTACACGTCTATCTTCTCAGTGGGGTGTCGTTTCTCCTCGCCTCGTCTGTGCAGGAACTGGGCGACACGTCAAGAACAGCCGAACGTTCTGTTCTCCCTGGCCCTCACTGTTTAGTGGAACAGCAAATTCTGAGAAGAAGTTTTTGGCAGTGGTTAGGTCATAATAATAGTGTGTGTGTGTGTGTGTGTGACGGGGGATGGGGAGCGTTGGTGTGTGTGTGTGTGTTATTTGTCACAACCATTACGAATTGTGTGTGCGGGTGTGTGTGTGTTTCAGGATCGTTAAGAGTTCAGAGTGTGGCCCAGTTCCCCCTACTCATCTCCTGGTGGGAATTGGCCTCCTGTGCGTGTTTGTGTGTTTGTGTGCTTGTGTGTGCCCTTGTGCGTTAGTGTGTGTGTCGCGCCTGTTTCTATTATGTACACCCCTACATCTGGGCTGCACAAACCTCATTAATCATTACCTGTTCTACTCACTCAGCTCCTCTTGGATCTTTGTTTGTCTTGTAGAGCAGAATTTAGGCTGTAGGATGTGGGGTTTAGAGAGAGGGGGGGGAGAGAGAGCGAGAGAGGCAGAGAGAGGCAGAGAGAGATAGAGAGAGGAGAGAGAGAGAGGGATGGGCGAGGCCTTTACTTATTCAACGCGCACCCACGCCATGGAGAAGGGAAGCGGGGATGTCTGAAGGTGTGTCCAGGGGAGAGAGAGGGAGGACCAGAGGGAGGATAAGGGGAGGGATAGAAAAGGGTGTGAGAGGGATGGAGGAATGGACATCGAAGCGGAAACAGGGAGAAAAGACAGAGAGGGAGGGGGGGGGTCAGGGGGATGTAGATGGCAAGAGGGGGAAAGCAAGGGTGAGAGAGAGAGAGAGAGAGAGAGGGAGAGAGAGAGGGAGAGAGAGAGAGAGAGAGGGAGAGAGACAGCAAGCAAGCTGGTGAGCAGCCTGTTTAGTGCTCCCAGAACTCAACAACATGAAAGTTTAATGAGGAGGCATTCCGCTTGGACTGGCCAGGATTTCAACATGGTATGTATGTGTGTGTGTATGTGTGTGCATATGTGTGGATGACCAGGTTTAATTGAAAGACTGTTTCAGTACAGTGGCCCCACCCTAGTCTATGAACCTCTGAGTCATGTGTTTACAAACAGGTGTGTGTGCGTTTTTCTTTATTTGGGAGATTATCAGTTTGCAACTTACATTTTGTGTGTATGTATGTGCAGGGCTATGTGATTGGTGGAAGTGGAGAGAGATGGAGCACTTTACTCTTGGCTAAGATTGCCAACCTGAGAGTGGGCAAGGTTTAGCGCTGAGAAGAGAGGGGCATGAAATGATCTTCGACAAAACTTCTAACTAACTACAGAGAGGAAGTAGATGCTGATTGGTGGATACTCAGGGGTCAGTGGGTGGGATCAGTGGTGGGATGAGTATCTGTCCACAAACACTGATTGGTTTACGTTTCCCTGCTTGGTCGGGGTCAGGTCGTGTGTGCGTGTGTTTGTGTGTGAGAGAAAATGAAAGAAAGTAGCAGTGTGTGTGAGAGAAAGAATGAGAGAGAGAGAGAGAGAGAGAGTATGTGTTTGAGTGAAGGAGAAGGAGGGAAAAAAGAAAAAAGGTGAGAGAGTGGAGGATATTGCAGGAGTAATACCAGGAGAGAGGATATGGGTGAGGCCATTTTTATCAATTACCTCTGACTGACAGAGTGGAATCCAATACATAGATGATAAGTAGGAAAGAGGAAGGAGGTGGAGGAATAAAAGAGAGAGAGAGGGAGAGAGAGAGGAGGGGAGAGAGAGAGGGAGAGAGAGATAGAGATATATAGAGAGAGAGAGAGAGGAGGGGGGAGAGAGGAGGGGGGGAGAGAGAGAGAGTCCATGCCAAAAAGGCACTATGGCCTATAAATACAGAGAAAACACTCACAACATCAATAACAAGCCTGTCAACCTCCCTACTATGGCAGGGCCATGGAGGGGAGAAGGGAGGAAGACATGGAGGGAGAGAGGGAGGGAGTAGCCAGCTGTAGCCAGTAAGGGAGTAAGGGAGGGAGGATGGCTGTCTCCCCCTTGACTGACAGTACATTTAGCAGGGCATACAACACCCCATCTTCCCTCCGTCCTTCCCTCCTCTCCTCCTCCCTAACCAGCTCCCTTTCCATGGCCTCCCCCTTTCTCTACCCATTTCTCCCTTAGCTCCTCCCTCTGCCTCCCCCTGTTCTCCCACCCTCCATCCCATATCTTCCACTGTTCTCCCTCCCTCTCCCCTATTTCCCCCTCCCCCCTCCTCCATTCCTCCTCTCCTCTCCTCAGGAGATATTTATAGAGAGACTCCGGATGCTTCTACTCTGCTCCTTTCAGGCCCACGCCTGATTCCGTCTTCGGCTCTTCTCTTTTTTTTCTTCTTTTTTTTCTTTCTATTGCTTCCTCACCACAGAGGGCAGTCCTGTTTGTGTCTGTCTCTCGTCTCCAGCAGAAAGATCTACTCACCTGTGCAGTTAGAAGTTCTCTCCCACGCTTTCTCCCACTCCATTTGTCTTTCGCGAGAACACTCCCTTGTTTTCATGTCCTTTTACTCTCACATTAGCTCTCTTTGGAAGCATCCTCCTCTCCTCCTCTCACCTCTCTTCATCCCTTCCTCCTCCGCACTATCCTCTCACTTTCTAAAAGAGAGTGTTTTGTCGAACAGGTTTTACAGAACCACCATACTCTTTTTCCAAAACGATTAGGAACATGACCGTTTGAAGGAATCATTGTTGTGCTTCACCTCCTCTCAGCTCTGTGTCCAGCGGAGGACCTGTTGGTCATGCCACGCTGAGGCCATGGTGAGGTCAGGGGTCAGTGTGGTCTGATGCGTGTGTGTGGGTCTGGCGTCCGTGTCCGATGGGCCCTGGGAGAGTCGGGTACGTGAACGCCGCTCCACCCGGCTGTTAAAGAGCCTCTTCTGGAAACTGTCTCCTAGAATCAGCTGACGAGACAGAAATAGGGCCCTCCACCTCCTCCTGCTGACACACACACACCACACACACACACGGTCTACATACGCATACACACAATCGCAGCACACCCACACACACACACCATTCCCCCTTTCCCCCTCCTCTGGCAATGTATTCATAGCGCCGCTAATTAACAAGTCCACTTCGAGGATGGGTGGAGAGAGAGAGAGAGAGGGAGTGAGAGAGACGAGAGAGAACGAGAGACAGCAGGAGTGAGGGGGTGCTCCGACACGGTGGGATGAATATAGGAGGCCCCTGACGCAAGCATGCCCTTGTGTGTGTGTGTGTGTGTGTGTGTCTGTGTGTGTGCGTGTGTGGCCTGGGTTATCCCACATCTGGATTCTAACTCTTCCACAGTCTGACTCTAGGTCTGGGAATGTGCTCCAGAGAGACTAGGTCAGACAGTTCAGGTCATTTAGACCCTGTTAGTCAGCCGCTGTGACAGCCTGTGTCTTAGACAAGGACATATTCAGCAGTGTGGGTATGTGTGTGTGTGTGGCATGTGTGTGTGTGTGTGTGTGGGCGTTCATGCATGCGGGTGTGTGTTTAGCAGTAGTTCCCTTGTGCCAACTCCAACCCTGGCATAATGAGGGCATCATCCATGCTTCCTGCTTTCTCCAGCAACCCCCTGAGAGAACCGGAGAGAGACAAGGAGAGAGAGATAAAGAGACATATAGAGACAGAGAGAGAGAGAGAGAGAGAGAGCGATAAAGAGACATATAGAGAGAGAGACATAGAAACAGAGAGAGAGAGCGATGAAGAGACAGAGACGGAGAGATAAAGAGACAGTGAGCGATGGACAGAGCGTGTGAGAGAGAGAGAGAGAGCGAGAGAGTGAGAAAGTGTGACAGGCACAAAAGCAGAGAGACCAGTGTGTGTGTGTGGAGGGTGGGCTTGTGATATCCGGGTGGGCTTGAAGAGAGTCCTCTGGATCTCTGCAGAGGATGTGCATCCCTCTCTCTCTCTTTCCCCTTTCCCTCCTGGGAGGAGGCGCACTACCAAGAGGACAAATAGTCCTCGTTGTTTGGGACGGTTCTCAAACGCAACAGTTCGAGTCGTTTCTCTTCAGCACACACGACTGGATGATCAATGTAGATGAAAGAAAGTCAGGACTTACAGAGGACCAGAGAGAGGATTTAGTCACGATCACGTACAGAGAGGTCTCCGGGGAGAGAGAGAAGAAGCGGAGAAGAACTCTCCAGGGAGAAAGAGAGGGAAATAAAGTATGACAGGGTGGTGGAGGTAGAAAAAGGAAGTGCCTGCTAGCAGAGGAACATGGAACAGGTTCTTTCCCCCCCCCGTGTCGTATGGTGCCTACCCAGCATGCAATGGGGTTGCTTGGGCACCCCAGCCAGTGAATGTTGTGAAACTGAGTCTTTTAGACTCAATATAAACCCCTGGATAGGTGACTTGAAACGTAATCAACCGTATGTGTACCGTCGCATTTAGGCGGCGTTCACAACCCCAAACTCACAGTTCTGAGGTCGCGTGGCAGCCCACGAACACGGACAAACGCGTTCAGGCCGCTCCTCTAGACAGAAGTGTGTTTCTCAGCAGTGAGCCTGCAGGCGTGGTGTCTGTGACAGGTCGCGCCATGGTGGGGAACAGACTCGGGCACATAATCGATGAACGCACAGCAGAGTGAACTAACTCGGCCTGGCGGAGAGGGGAGAGAGAGAGGGAGAGAGAGAGGGAGGGAGAGAGACCTCCAGCTGTAGCCAAACAGCCGTGTCCTCTCTCACTAACAAAACCTATCCTCTCACTAACGAAAACAAGTCTCTCCCGCAACAGAAATCTCTCTCTCTCTGAAACGGTATGCTGGCGCTGTCGAATGCTCACACCACTTCTTCTGTACAGATTGTGTCTTTTTTTTGTGACTGTGTGTACCTATTAATATCCAAGCATCGTCAGTGGGAGATAATATTTGAGCTGGATGCTTGTTTTCCTGTGGGAACTAGTTTGTCAGGGAGAGGACTGGTTTGTTATTATAAGGCATCGACCCAATGTAGAGTTTCTCAAATATAAATGTCTTTCTTATTCTTATTCTTTAAGGAAGCATTGATGTCCAAGTGATTTCAGCGCTCTTAACGATTCTTCACTGATGGTCATTTCAGGTCATTGTTCTATAATTAAACATCAGCTGACAAGCCTTAAAAAGCAACTCAAAAGTGACCCAGCTCTTCAAGAACAGAACCATCTGCTTCTCTAACCCCCAATGACATTGGCGAGTCGATGCCGTCGAAGGTTTCCATGACGACAGGCCACGCACTCTCTGTTTTTGACAGCTGTTCCCATGGCGCCGGTGGTGGCTCTGGGACTGGATTCCGATTGGTCTGACAGATCCCTTTAAAGGGTCAGAGGGCGTTGAGTGGCCCTGGCCATGACGTTGGTGCTACGTCTGTCTAATGTTGTTGCAACGTTGTTACGGTGTTCAGGGCTGCTCATAAAGTCACGAATGGAGATCAAAATAAGCAAATAAAATACTCTCTTCCTTTTTCAAACAAGGTCATTTGGTAGCATTGGTCTATCAAGTTTGTAGGTCTGCCGTTAAATTGACTGGTGAGATCATGTTGACAGTAAATTAAGTCAATTAATTCAATGCTAGCTTTTTGTCAAGGACGTGAGAGAGTGTAGGTGTATTTTAAAACTTGTTGTTTGGGAGGTCCTCACCTTTCTACCTCTCCTTCAAACACCCTTTTCCTGAAACACTTACAAAATAGCACCGCATATTCCCGAAACTTCAACAAACTTGAATTTGGCAAAGAGGTTCATAATCACGACGAGGTGGTTTCGGCTACCCACATCGTCCTTCAGTACACAGCTGACCAGGCGAAGCTTACGTCACCTGGGCGTGGTTGTCACCGCTCGGCCCCCCCTGCGAGGTGTCACCTGACCATCCAAGACGCTGGCCATGTTCCCTGCCTCCCTGTTCCAGCACTGCAGGCATTACAGTCTGCTCTCTGAAGGAGGGAAGGGAAGGCGATGGTCAAGGTGGAGTGGCTGTATCTGCTACTGGTCTGTCACGGTCTTTACAGCGGAATCGGGAGGATGATCTAGCCGGGGTTGTATGAAATATTTGCAACGTTTATTTTTCGAAACCTAGGAAATGACATGGCACAGCTGTGGTGTTTTGACAAGAGGGACTTTTGAGGGTTTTCTATTCCGTACCTGCGGTTCTGTCAAGACCTTTCCACAACGTCTTTCGGGGGTTGAACAGCAAGTTTCACCATGTTTTCCTTGAGAATCTGTGACATATTCCATTCCAATGTCTCTTCAGTGACTTCAGTGACAGATCCAGACCTTCGGACATGTCCCTAGGTGTGGCTTTTCAGAGGACAGACACACATCATCTTCAGGGGACTCGCTGGCACTGAGAAGAGATCATGGCGGACAATCGTTATGTGTTCGACTGTTGCTACGAACCTGGACAGTTGGGAACATCCAAGTGGGATTCATATGTTCAACCTGTTTTTCATCCTGACGTCGTTGACTACCGAGAGGAACAGTACGGGGTTGTTTACAGGCAGAGGTGACTCCACTCACTGTCTGAGAGTGTCTCGCCTAGATCTCAATGTCTGTTGACATCATACGGTTTCTGTAAAACGCTTCTTTGCTTTGGGTGTTTTGTGTTGCTGTGTAAGAGAGTAGAGTGCCAGTATGTGCTGGTCCTAGTGTTGGATCGGTAGATCGTAAAACGTGATCTCTCCTTGAATATCTTCGCTGAATGCAAACCCCCAGATTTCACAGGATAACCTTATCTTAACAGGCAACGTGTGAATGAAGCTATCGAGTTTGTCTACTTGTGTCTCTCTCTCTATTTTTCACTCCTCTCTCTCTTTCCCTCTCTCTCTCCGTCCCTCTCTCCATCTCTCACTCCGCTCTGGTAATTAAATCTTCTGTCTGGCTCTTTTAAATGAGCGACATGCTATGCTAATGGTGTATTCCTCTGACAATACAACAGGGACTTCACAAGGCCTGAATTTTCACACAGGCCTTGATTTGCAATTCACAAATGGGTTGGTTTCATTATGGGAAAGGCAAGGAGAGGGGGAAAGGGCTGTGTGGTGGAAGTGAGGACTAACAGAACAGAGGGATTCTTGCTATGGCAAAAGTTTTGTTTAACTTTAGATTTATTCCAAAACACCTTGTATGCAGCGTTTTAATTGCCTTCCAGCTGTGAAAGTAGAATGAGGACGTCTTCGGTTCAAAGAAAGCCCTCTACATACAGGGAGAACAACCTGATATTCATGAAAAGTATAGTACAAAAATGCAGAGTCGATTCTCCATTATTCAGTTAACTGTCCTGCAATAAAGTTTATAATTAGAAGTGAACATTTTGCCAACAAACCGCTAGGCAGTGAATAAACTCCACTATATTGAATATCTGAACTAACTGCAAGCGTTCTCTCTCTCTCTCTCTCTGTCTCTCTCTCTCCCTCTCTCTCTTCGTCCTCTCTCCCGCTCCGACAGGACGCTGCACCAGCAGTTCGAGAGCTACAAACAGGAAGTGAGGCGTATCGGGGCGGACACCCGCCGCCAGCAGACCCAGCACAAGGACGACGCCCCCACCTGCGGGATCTGCAGGAAGACCAAGTTTGCGGACGGCTGCGGACACCTCTGCTCCTACTGCCAGACCAAGTTCTGCGCCCGCTGCGGGGGGCGTGTCTCCCTGCGTTCCAACAACGTGAGAGGCCGCCTCCCCCTTCTTTCCATCCATCCAAATCCCTCAGTTCACCCCCCCCCTCCCCCCGCATCACTTCCTGTCTGTCTTCCCTGTGTTTGTCGCTTTGATTCTCTGGGGGGGGGTGGGGTGAATCAAAGCATGTGAGAAGCATGGTCTGGCTTCTGTCACCATCAGGTCACCTGACAGTTTGTTGTTGCTCACGGTAACCACGTCGGGTCGGAATGGAATACGCATTTCGTAATCACGTTCATCTCGTCATGTATTAGTCTGCACGCGCGTAGCTGTGTCTGTCCATATTGAATCACGCAGTTGCCCCCAGGACGGTACGCATCACATCCTGTCAGCTCAGTGACCCGTCTGGACAGGGTTCATTGATACTCACCCACACGCCACACAAACCCACTGCTTGTGAATGGTGCAGTATTCAGACCAGTCCAGTTCCCCAGTGCCAGAGGAAGTGCACAGTAGGATACTGGGCCGGGTCCATAGTCACCGTGTACAGGGTTTATTTTAAGCTCCAGGCGCGTTCCACCCCCCATCCCCCTCCGGGCTCCGGTCCAGCCCAAGAGAGAAGGCCTCCTCCTGGGTCTTACCTGACTGTGGGCCCCTCGCCCTGGGCCTGCTGGTTCCCAATCTGTCCCAGATCCGCCGGTCCCAGCGGAGAGCAGATTCACACAGGGAAGAGAGGCAGGACCAGGGAAGAGAGGCAGGACCAGGGAAGAGAGGCAGGACCAGGGAAGACAGGCAGGACCAGGGAAGAGAGGCAGGAACAGGGAAGGGAGGCAGGACCAGGCTACGGCCGTATGGGAATACGAGAATGTGGATACCAGCACTGCAAGTGGTGCTTGAATATATTCAAGTATTTTTAATTCATTTTTATAACCTATATCGGTTGTAATGCATTTTAATACAGTCTGTAAGAGAATGACCACTTACTGGCCATTTCTCATCTTTATTTATTAGGCGTTCATTTATTTTGACCTGGTGCTGAGTAGAGCCCGAATGAGTCTGAATTGAAGTGAGCGTTGAAGGGAATGTGTGAATTTATTGGGTTTTATTATGTGTGCATATGTATGCGTGTTTGTTCGGTTGCACGTGTGTGTATATGGGTCTGTGTGCGTCGATGTGTGTGCAAGTGTACGTGCGTGTGCGCGATTGTATGCATGTGTGTTCATTCACGATTGTGCGTGTAATTGCCTGTGTGTGTGTACGTGTGTGTGTATGTGTGTGTGTGTGTGTGAGTGTGAGTATGAGTGTGTGTGTGTGAGCAGCGAGGGTAGATGTGTGTGTGTGTGTGTGAGCAGCGAGGGTAGATGTGTGTGTGTGTGTGTGTGAGCAGCGAGGGTAGATGTGTGTGTGTGTGTGTGTGAGCAGCGAGGGTAGATGTGTGTGTGTGTGTGTGTGGTGTGAGCAGCGAGGGTAGATGTGTGTGTGTGTGTGTGTGTGAGAAGCGAGGGTAGATGTGTGTGTGTGTGTGTGTGAGAAGCGAGGGTAGATGTGTGTGTGTGTGTGTGTGTGAGCAGCGAGGGTAGATGTGTGTGTGTGTGTGTGTGAGCAGCGAGGGTAGATGTGTGTGTGTGTGTGTGTGTGTGTGTGTGAGCAGCGAGGGTAGATGTGTGTGTGTGTGTGTGTGTGTGTGTGAGCAGCGAGGGTAGATGTGTGTGTGTGTGTGTGAGCAGCGAGGGTAGATGTGTGTGTGTGTGTGTGTGAGCAGCGAGGGTAGATGTGTGTGTGTGTGTGTGAGCAGCGAGGGTAGATGTGTGTGTGTGAGTGTGTGAGCAGCGAGGGTAGATGTGTGAGTGTGTGAGCAGCGAGGGTAGATGTGTGTGTGTGTGTGTGTGAGCAGCGAGGGTAGATGTGTGTGTGTGTGTGTGTGAGCAGCGAGGGTAGATGTGTGTGGTGTGTGTGTGTGAGCAGCGAGGGTAGATGTGTGTTTGTGTGTGTGTGTGTGCAGCGAGGGTAGATGTGTGTGTGTGTGTGAGTGTGAGCAGCGAGGGTAGATGTGTGTGTGTGTGTGAGCAGCGAGGGTAGATGTGTGTGTGTGTGAGCAGCGAGGGTAGATGTGTGTGTGTGTGTGAGCAGCGAGGGTAGATGTGTGTGTGTGTGAGTGTGTGTGTGTGTGAGCAGCGAGGGTAGATGTGTGTGTGTGTGAGTGTGTGTGTGTGTGAGCAGCGAGGGTAGATGTGTAGTGACGGCTCTCTCCAGCTCCTTCCTGGCTCTCTGGCCCTCGTCCTGCTCTGAGCTCCAGCCAAGCAAAATAACAGTGTCAGGGAAAGTGTGAGCTTTGTTCGATTACATAAAACTCCTCCCTTCCTATTTGCCCCCCCCCTCCCCCCCCCCGTTTTAGCACAACAAGTTAGCCTAGCGTCTGACAGCCTGTCAGGCGCTTGGCTCTCTCTGCTAGCATCTTCTATCAATTTCTTTGCTCGTTTGTTCACCGAAACACATTTATTTGTCTGGGACAATGCTTCGCGTAAGTTGTTTTGATATACCAAAACCACTTAGGTGCTCTGTCACTTTCGATAGATAGAACCGAGGATTAATATTCCTCTCTCTCAGCCGCTTTTCCCACACTTCCTGATCGTGTGACATCCATGCAGTACCTTCCACTGCCCTCCAGAAGGCATTACAGGAACATGCTGATACAAACTCAATCTGTGCCAAACACACATTTTCAGTCACTTTTCATCTCTCCCAGGCCAGTCTTCCTAGTCATGTTTGAGACGCCATGGCTGCCTGCTCTGTTAAACGTGACTTCAGAGAACGTTCATTCAGCGTTCATTCAGCGTTCATTCAGCGTTCATTCAGCGTTCATTCAGCGTTCACACCCCGGTCAGGGCGGGCGTGGTCTCTGCTGCTGGACCGACGTGTCGTGCTTATGTCATCTCCATTTCCTGTGTCGCATACCTAGCTGACACGGCGCGTTGACGATGATGTCACAGGTCATGCATGTTTGATGTCCCTTGACGTTTGTGAGTTGTGTGTGTGTGTGTGTGTGGTGTGTGTGTGCGTGTGCGTGTGCGTGTGTGTGCGCGTGTGTGTGCGTGTGTGTGTGCGTGTGCGTGTTTGTGTTCCCCAGCTCTGTTTTCTTTCACCTCCTTAAATCACTGGATAAGTGTGTTTTTGAAATACTTGGACTGTTTATTAACGATCGTTCACCTCGTTCTCTCCCTCTCTCCCTCTCTTTTTCATCTCGACTCTTCCACGATTTTCTGTCCCTTTATCTGTCTTCTTCTTCATCCCCTTCCTCTCTCTCTCTCTCTCTCTCTCTCTCTCTCCTCTCTCTCTCTCTCTCTCCTCTCTCTCTCTCTCTCTCCTGCTATTCCCTAATCCTTGTCCCACACCTCCCTTCTAATATACCTCACTCACTCACTTCCTTCCTTCCTTCCTCGGCCACTTCTCTCTCTCACTCCTCACTGCAACCTGGACTGCATGACACCAGGAGGACAAAGTGGTTAGCATCTTTTCTGTGTTATCTCTCTGTTCTGTGGGTATATACAGTATCACATGTGTTTCCTGCAAGTACAAACAAGTGGCCATGTTCCAATCCCAAGTGTTTCTCCCTTCTCTACACCCTGGGTGGCTTTTGATCGACCTTGTCAACAAATCAAATTGCGAAAACGATAGCCTAGAATGAATCCAGGTTCACAAATTCGGCTCATACTTTTCTACAAAGGTAAAAAGTAAAAAAGTAAAGCGAGCAACCAGATTGGAACACAGCCGATGTATACATTCTCATGAGGATCGATGGTTTACCTGACCAGATAAGTCCCTGTCAGTTCCTACTAGCTTCCTTTCTGAACTAGAAGATTCCTTATAGACTTCCCATAGCAAACCTGTGAGGTTTATTTAAGGCACCCAGGGCCTATGTTGTCTTGAGTGGTCGTTTTTTTGAATAACGACTAATTCTGCGTCCATTGTCTGTCTTCTCCCTCTGCAAAGTGTCTCATAGTGAAGGACAGGGTAAGGCCTGCTGGGTAATGGAGTTTCTGCATGGGTCACTTTTGTAGTTCTTTTTCACTATTGCAGTTATTGTCACGACTGAGCTTAAACTGGAAAAGGGGGTAAAGGGCATGCATGAGCCGTGCCTGGCTATGTAGTTAACCCCTTGACCTTTGAACTCCTGTCTGTATCCTCTTCCTGTTGCTGTGGGCATGGCTGTGCCTATCTGGGTTACTCTCAACATAAGTCCTGGGTTAGATAGTATCTTAAAATCCTTTCACAAAATCTTTTTTTCTGTGATTGATTGAGTTTGTCTGCCGCATTAGAACCAGTGGAATAGTCCCTGCAAGGGTCATCAAAACCCATCTTGTGCCCCTAGGCAGACTCAAGCAAACGCTCAAAGAATTTTCACATACTATCTGACACAGGTCAGGCGGGGACTGTACGATAATGCGGTCAAAAACAGGTGGGGATGTTGAGTTTAGCACGCCAACGTCAGAAAGCACATTCGATGCTGAGGACCCTGGTATTGAATGCAGAGCGAATGCGCACTCATGCCCGTGCATGCTTGACCTGCCTGTGCTTGAGGCCAGACCAGAGCTTCCCGGGGGCCACAGGGAGACGGTAGAGAGTCGTCCCCCCCACCCTACAACACCTGCCACCTGCCCAACACACTTTTGGTTTCGCCTCTCCTCTGACTTGGAGGGTCGAGTTGGCGGGTGGAGGAGAAGGTGCGAGTGTTTGGGTTGGAACTGGGTCGCCGACATGAGAGACTGAGACGGATGGAGAACGGCTCGGTTCCCTTCCTAGTGCCCCGTGACCTCTCCTCTCTCCCTGTCACCACCTGCTACTGTTCACCTCTGGAAAAAACACAAATGTAGCGGCTGTTCACGCGACTCCACTCACTCAGTTCCTACGACTCAACGTGTCCTCGATTAGAAAAGTGTGTTTTTTGTGCGTCCGAGTCTGTGTGTCTTTGTGTTTGTGTCACTTTGTCTGTGTGGGTTGGCTACAGTGTGTGTTCGGCTGGCGAGTCTTGACCCCTGTGTGTGGCGCGTGCGACTCTGACCCTAGATGAGATACACGTAAACCACCAGCACGTTAACCCCAAATCCACATCTCTTACGGTATTTGATTCCACTCGATGGTTTTTAACGATCGCCATCTTCTGAGGTGAGTCGTATAGCCGCTCGTTGCGTTGTTTTCATTGGAACAATGTCACAGATCTGAGAGAACAGACGTCGAATATGAGGGCGGGTGAAACAAGTAGCCTTCTGGGATGGACTCGTTAGCGCCGCCGCAGCTAGCTTCTTCTTCACCCTCGGTCGTACACGGGAGCTTATGAATGACTGTTCGTTTATGTGTTTTTAAACGTCAGCTCCAGATGGCTGCCGGATGGAGAACAAACGCCAGCCAATCTGTCTCCGTTATGGAGGGGCTGTGTGTATGACACACACACACATACACACACACATACACACCTACACACACATGCACATACACGTGCACACACACACACTTCCAGACAGAAAGACATACACGACATGCATACATGCATGCACATGCTCGTGGAAACATGGTGCATACATTCTGAGGTAGACGCAAACACGTGCGAGCACTTTCTTTCTTTTGCCACTTGCTTGAATGCACACGCACACACACACACGCACACACACTTGCACACACACTTGCTCCCCCACTGCATAGAGCCGACACTGCACTTTTTACAGGAAGAGAATACACTGCATAATCTCCGACATGTTTCTCAGCACTCGATGACTAACCCTCTCCTCCCGGTCCACTCCTCTCTCTTTCTCCTCTCTACCCACTCGCTTTGATGTGGAAACAACCACTCTCTCTCCTCTCTCTCTCTCTCTCCTCTCTCTCTCCCTTCCACCTCCACTCTCTCTCTCTTCTTCTCTTTCTCAATGTCTTGCTCTCCCCCTCTGTTTCTATCTCTTCTACATATCTCTTTCTTTATCTCCAGCTCTCGGGCTCTTCTCCTCTCTCTCTCTCTCTCGCTAGCTTTCAGATCGCATCTGTCTCCTCTCTCTATCTCCCTCTGCATCCATCTCTCTCTATATAGCGCTCGTCAGCGTATAGCACTATAGAGACGCGAGAGTGAGAAGAGAGAGAGAGCTACGCGAGCGACAGAGCAAAACGCTACTCATCACCAGCGCACACGAGAAACCCTCTCCCTCTCCCTCTCCCTCATCCCTCTCCCTCTCCTCTCTCCCTCTCCCTCTCCCTCTCTCCTGCTCCGTCCCTCTCCCTGCTCTCTCTCCGTCTCCGTCTCTCCGTCTCTCCGTCTCCTCCGGTCTCTCCGTCTCTCCGTCTCTCCGTCTCTCTCTCTCGTCTCTCCGTCTCTCCGTCTCTCCGTCTCTCTCTCCGTCTCTCCGTCTCTCTGTCTCTCTCTCACTCCCTCGCCCTCTCTCTCTAATGCATTTTCACTCACACACTGAGCTGGAAGATTGTGCCTCCTGGCTTGCCGTAAAACATTACAGTAAACCTTTATTGGAATCAACAGTAACAGCTCCGGAATCAATGTGGGTTTACAGTAAAAGGCCGTGTGATCACTAAGGCCTGCATGAGAAAAACTCACCACTACAGTACATCCCTATTCTAAAACAACACCGTGTAAAACACAGTCTTCCCTCAGCTTGAGCATACCATAGAGGGGTTAGAAGCAACACGATTGATACTGTGGATATGATAATACTCTGGGAAAATAGGAGAACCTACAAAGATACGAAGGAAAGGTCCGCTATACCATGTGACAGAAAACGAGTCTGCAGTGTGATGTGTGAACCACCTGCGCTGATCCAGTCTGTGGCGGGCGTACAGGGCCAGGTGTGCGGCTGCCATCGCTCTTCTCTAAGCAGGCGAGGCGGCGTGCTCGATATGGGCGGGGCTCGTCTGCCTGCCTCGGTTGATCTATAACCTTATTAGGTGAAATGGGAGCATTATGTCGTCTGCGGTCGTCTCTCTCCCCCCCCTCCCCCTCCCCCCTCCCCCCCTCATTCAGGATTTACCATTCCCTGAACGGCTGCAGTTTTCACTCCTCGCCGCGACCCATACGTCAATCTGTCAGCGTTTAGTGCGTGTGCTTGTGTTGTCGTCGGGCGGGATGTGTGCATCGGGGGAGTGTGTGTGTGTGTGTGGGAGGGGGGGGTATACTGTACACACACATTCTGAGACCCTCGCGCTCCATCACCGCCCCGTTTACGGAACAAGCTGACACCCGCAGGACTCCAGACGAGCGGCAGATGTTCCCTCCTCCGCCGCCGCCGCTGTCGGTGTGTTATCAGCACCCCCCCTACCGTTCAGATGGGGGTGGTCGGGAGGAGGGTGCGCAGAGGGTGAGAGGGTGTGAGGGGTCGAGAGGGTGAGAGGGTCGAGGGGTGCGATGGTGAGAGGGTGAGAGGGTGCGAGGGTGAGAGGGGAGCAGAGCATGTTTGTGTGTTGCTGTCCTATAATCCTTCTACGTTTACTGGATTTTGGTTTGCTACTGTCCGTTTCTTCACCCACATTTGCTTTCAAAATTCTTTCAAAACCTCTCACTCTACGTCTCAATCTGCGACATCTCCCTCTACCCCTCGCCATCTCCCTCTGAACGCTACCGTCCATCTACATCTACTCTCCCTCTCCTCCCCTTCACCTCTCCCTCTCCCTCTCCCTCTCACTCTCCCTCTCCCTATCCCACTCCCTCTCCCTCTCCCTCTCCCTCTCCCTGTTCACTGTGAGTTGGTTACCATGGAGCAGAGCATTCTGTCCTGCACAGTTAGGTTGGCAACGTTACTCGTTAGAAATGGCATTGCTCACACTCAAGCCAGACACACACACACGTACACATTGGCAGACACACACACACACACACTTTTCACCCACAGGCAAGTCGCCCACGCCAAGCAAAAAAGCTTTCATAAACAGTACATTCTCAAAGATACACACACATAAAAACACACACACTCTTGACACATCGCGCTCCACAGGATGCAGTGAGATGAACTTAAGGTGACATCAGAGTGGGTCGCTTCTAGGGAGATGATTCTGATTGGTTGTCTCAGTGGTGGCACTGCCATCACCCTCCGAACACACACATGAACATATAGTGAACACACACATTGGTAAACACAGACACAGACACAGTAGGAAAACACATACTCAAACAAACAGAACACGACATGCCTTGGTGCGTACACGAAACGCTCTCAAACTTAACAGATGCACACAGGTTCTTAGAGACACTCACACACACACAGACACACACACAGACAAAGCACACTCCACTAATATCTGTCACGCTATCCAGGAATGTATGGCTCAGGATTATTTTGTGTGCGTGTGTGTGTGTAGGCGCATTATGTGTGTGTCGTTCTATCCACATAATACACTCAGGTTTTAGTGGCCTACATTATTGTATTGTTTACATGCTTTTCCCTCTGCGTCGGCTGCAGAGTCTGTGACACATGGAGGCGTGTGCTTTTACAAACCCAGAAATAGTTTGGCTTCAGATGGTGTGTTCGGTTTTCAGATTGGGTGGATGGTATCCTGTGTGCGTGCTTCTGGAATCGCTCTTATTCAAGGATTAACCCCATGTATTTAAATTGCGCCTGTGACTCTGCAGTGGGAAATACGTCATCTGTGTTTGTGTTTTTACATCCTCAACCCACCATCAGTTGTGTTCATCTTTGAGACCATCTATTTTAGTTGTGCAATGTATTCCCTAAACGTAGCCTACCTCGGTTATAATAGACCGTCCACCTTACATTGCTGTCCCGCACAGTGCACTCTGAGAGATTGCTAATCACTAAACTGGTTGATTCTGTCTTCATTTGAAGCAGCATGAGGAGGGGGGGGGGTGTGGACTATCCTAAGAGGTCGCTAGTATTGGTATGGGGGGGCTTGTATTGTTGGTTGATGATGAGTTGAATAATGGCGAAGAGCTGAGAGGATTATCATCGTTCGCTAATCTGTTGCCCTGCCTGCTCCTGTCTCCGGGAGCGAGTGAGAGCGAGGAAGGAGGTTATAATACTGAGCGAACGAGAGTGTGTCGTCGGGAGCCTGACCGACAGCTGTGGGCCGAGCGCGCAGCTGATTTACTTTAGATTAGTCTGGACTGGAGCCAACTGGGATTCAATCAGGCCAACGATGCGCCGGCGCGCAAGCTAACCGCTATTATCACTTGATGCCCAACCGACATACCGGCCGACATTCAAATAGCATGGTCTCTTCAGTGATTTTCCTAGGGTTGTGTTTTTTTTCATTAAAAGGGACACTCATACTGGGAATATACGGGACATATCTGACCTAGTTTGGATTTATTTTGTAGATAAACATCATATTCCAAAGGGGACTATTTGTGCTTTTGCGTGTAGAAGAGGGAGGTGACATTCAGTAGCCATGGCTACATGTGAGTATTAGTCTCAAGTGATTGGTATTCAGTTTGTTGGACACTCTGACTTCACTTCGCCTAATGTCAAGACAGCATGGGGCATTTTTATATCCCAAAGGTCGTGCCATGACTAAGATGTGACCTTATTAGGGTATTCAGAAGAAAGACATCACTTAAACAACTGACTGTGCTTTGTCCATAATCAGACAAGTTAACTTTTTCCTTATTGGATAGTTATGTCCTTTATATGAAAAACAGTGAAAGTTTATGACCATAATTGTATTTTGTACTGCACAGTGGAAGCCAGCGGAAGGACACATCATCTGAAGTACTTAAATAGCCTACCTTTTTAAAATAATAATTACAAGTAAGCAACACCTGTGCTGCTTTGCACCAGCAACAGTCTGTCAAAGTTCAAGTCCAGCTGTTGTCTGCAAGCATCGAAGCAGGCCTTCTGTAAAACACTAGGCCCTTGTCTTCCATAGTGAATACAAAGTGAGATACTGCCTGTGTTGCATAGTCTATCTTCCATCCTCTATCTGTCTGCCACAGGGCTTCAATATTTAATCAGCAGTGAGCAGAGGGGAGGGAGGCAGGGGGATAGCCTTGCAAGGTATTTTAGGAAACCTCTGTCATTGGTCCCTACAGTAGATGGATGAGCTTTCACCGCCGCTCTGAGAGTCGCCGGGAGAAGGTCTCAGAGAGGAAAGAACAGAAGGTGTCGTCGTCGGCATTCTGTTATCTGTCGTGAAGATATCTCCCTGCCTCCACCTCTGTGTTTGCGACTGCCCCCCCGTGCTTAGCTTCACTTAGATACGCGCCAGATCGAGTCGAAATGAAGACGAAAGCTCGGTTTCGGACACGACGGCGTCTATTAAAAAAAAGGCTGTGCACAACTGCTTTCCCCTACACACACACTGTAACACTGCGTCTGAGTCTCTGTGTCTGTCTCTGTCTAAAAGTACTTTACAAACTGCCATATTAAGGAGCCCAGTCTCTGTGAGGCATCCAGTAATCTCCTCTCTCTCTCCCCTCTAGGTTATGTGGGTATGCAACCTGTGCCGTAAGCAACAGGAGATCCTCACCAAATCAGGAGAATGGTTTTCAGAGCCGGGGGGCGCGGCCAGCGAGCCTGGGCTCCACCCACAACGACCCAACCGTGGGCGGTGATTCGCTGCGGGACAGGAAGCTCCTCCGCTCCAGGTCCCAGGCCCCGCCCAGTAGCTCGAGCGCGGGGCAGCCGGACGGAACGCAGCCGCCAGCCGGTGTGGCCGGGGTCACCGGGAGGGGAGGGGACACCATGCCGGGATCCCGGGCTCGGAGTGAACCGCCACGAGACAAGTATGACACACACACACACACATCGACACACGAGAGTATTATCCCGGGGCCTTTGGCACACAACAGCTTCATGCATTGGTCTCACTCACACATGAACATATCTTTTTTTTCTGACAGGAACTCAAATCTGTTCTGGTGGAAAAACCCATTTGGGGATAAAGGGTTGCACACTTTGCTCGATTCTTTCTTTTATCCCCTATTGTGAGAAAAGAGTAGCGTTGCCTGTGTCCTACTAGTTTAGCTCGAGCTGGGAAGCTAGTGGGTGTAGTGTCACAAGTGTTCGACTTGCGATGTTTTGAATGTACTTTGTTTGGAGTCTGATGGGTAAGTCAGCTCTGGACACTTCAACACTGATTAAGAAGACACTGTGCCACAAGCAGAGTTAGACTCTTGGATATTCCCTTTTAATCCTCCACCTGCTCTTTGTCGAGATGTCTTGACCTTTTGTTCCGTGGATTTATTTCTGTCTGACTGCATATGGTGTGTCAGACTAAAATGAGTGTATCCCATGATCCCTGATGAGAGTGGTCAACATCAGCACCAGGCACACCTGCACACACAGGTTATACTTACTCTGCTGGCGTAGTGTTGGATTCACTTTATAATGGAAGGGGTTCATTTAGCTTTTTTACCCCTTTGCAATACGTGATGCTACGTTGAAGTTTCGTCATGGTTGTCCATCTCCCCCCCCTTCTCCCCCCCCTTCTCCCCAGGAAACGACCCGTGTCCCTGCACGAGCACAACGGCAAGACGGCGGGCGTGGGGCGTGGTGGCGGCCGGAGGCTCCAGGGGCAGCTGACGTCTCAGTTGTCCCAGGACGACCGCCCCGGGCCTGGGGAGAGGGAGAGGCGGGACGGCCGGCGCCTGGAGAAGGTCCGCTCGCAGGACTACCAGGACGGGGAGGAGGAGCCGGGCTCCCGGGGCCACGCCCAGATGGACCCGCACCGGCGACGCCAGGACGAGGAGGAGCGCGAGCGCCGGCGGCGGGAGGAGGAGTTCCAGACGCGTTACCGCAGCGACCCCAACCTGGCGCGCTACCCCGTCAAGCCGCAGAAGGAGGAGCAGGAGATGCGCATGCACGCCAAGGTGTCCAAGGTGCGCCACGAGCGCCGCCACAGCGACAACGCCATCAACGAGGTGGGGCTGGAGGGGGGAGGGGGAGGAGGAGGGGGGGACGTGCCTGAGAACCGCCTCGGGAGGCGAGGGGTGGGCGGCGGCGGAGGCGGCGGGGTGGGCGACGCCGACCGCAAGGCCCTGCTGGAGAAACCACCGCGCCTACTCGATGGATAGGACCGTGGGGGTGGTGGCGGCGGCGGAGGAGGAGGAGGAGGAGGAGGAGGAGGGAGGCCTCAGCCGGCCGGCGGCCCGCGAACGGGGCCCCATCCCGGGGGGCCCGCACCCGCGGACTGGGGGCCCAACAAACTGGAGCCTGGCCCGGCGAGGAGGGAGAAGGGAGGCGGGGGAGGCGGGGGAGGCGGCGAGAGCCTGCTGAGAAAGGACTCTCAGAGCTCGGACCAATCGGAGTCGCTGCGCCCGCCCCCTCCCCGGCCCTACAAGAGCAAACGGGGCGTGAACAAGCGTCAGATGTCCATCAGCAGCTCGGAGGAGGAAGGCGGCTCCACGCCAGAGTACACCAGCTGCGAGGACGTGGACATGGAGAGCGTCAGCGAGAAAGGTCAGTAGGCGGGGAGCGCTCAACAGCTGGATGCCACGACCCCGGCCGGGCTTACCCCATAGGTCACCGGAAAGCTAGCACTCTGCCCTCTCCCCCTGGCGTAGATCTCGGCTTCAGATCACATCCTGCCAGTTGTGGCACGATGGCGTTTGTAACCGCAGCTTTCGCTCATGGTTCTCTCACACACGCTCTCAGCCTTCCTGGCTTCCTGTCTTCTTCTCTGTTTGACCTCGTGTCCTCTCAGAGACACGTCGCCTCGCGTAGCTCTTGTTTCGTGTAACTTCCTGTCTCTTGCAGCTAGCTCACGTGCAAGTGAAGCCCTACTTAGTCTTACCTCCTTATGTCTGTGTATTCGTCTTTTTTGAACTGGCCTATATAGTGTACCTTTGTTTTGATAATGTCAGAAAATAGTTCCCTGGGTTTTTTCAATCGTTTTTTTTTAAGTATGTCTGTGATGTGAATCCATACATATGTCCATACATATGTAGAAAGCTCTAAACTGCCGACGTGAAATAGCCTACGCCTGGAACGCAACCATGCCATCTTTTTCCTTTGGCTTCGATCATTCCTTCTGCGTCCAACAAATGTGTTTGAATAAACACATCTCTATGTCCCTGTCATTTATGTGACATATTATCTCCCTCTTCTGTTTGCCCATTAGCTTCTAAACAGGAAGTCACATTTCAGCCCTGTCACCACGCCTGCACCTCTGGCACGACTAAACCATGTCGCTCCAGGGGACGTCTCTCCCTGGAGTGACATCACTTCCTGTGATTTAGGACAGCCGATTTTCAGATTTAGGTCAACGAGCGAACTGGCTCTTTTTACGTAACGCAAATAAAAAAAGCTCTGAGATATCTAAAGTAAGATGATGTCATGTACAAAAGAGACAGATAATGTCCCTATGATGTATCTTACGAAGATATATACAACCAAGTAGGCCTATGCTATTTAGGCAGTGGGCAAATCCTACTATGGTCATGTGGTTGGGCGATAGTCTTCGCCTCACTGAGGTACGCTACGTAGCTAAAATAGCAGCGTTGCGCTAACAGCACAGTCAAGGGGCTCATTTCGTGGATCTATCTGCTCATCTCACCCCCCAGTCACCGTGCCGACCCCAGCCCCTCACCCCAAACCAGATGTTTTAATCCAGATTAACAGTTACACCCGGGTGGCCATCGAGTGCCGGGGTGGGATTATTAGCCGTCTTGAATCATCCAATGGGGCGGGAGCCAGGATTCCCCTCTGAGTCTCCCACTCTGGTTGGATGATATGACGTGAAGGGAGTCAAGCACTATAAGTATTTCTGTATAGATCTTAAATAGCCTGTAAATTTGTCATTAATGTGAACGTGGGGGTGAATAGATTTACGTTTCTGGTTCTACCCGTAGTCCACTCATCTATCTATTACACGGTTTGGAATGAGAAATTGCTAATTGTTTGGGAAACGATTTCGTTGTTTACTGCGTGTGCAGTCTGAAATCGGCTGTGTGTAATATGTTTTAACAAGCTTCAAGCACTTTGAATTGACAGCATAACAGCGTTGGGTGGGGGGTGCGCGGCACGGCACCACACACTTAGCATAACAGCGTTCTGTGGGGGTGCGCACGGCACCACGCACTCTACATACTGTTTAGTGCACCTGCCCGACAGTTTTACTGACGCAATCAAGTCGGTCAAATGAGATTGTAAAACTTTTACGTTGTGCTGTATAATATCCAGTTGGGTGGCTGGCAGGTTGAATACTCTGGGCGTATTGGAGAAACAGACCGGCACCTTTTTAAGACCCTGAGGGAAAGCTTTAAGAAATGAAGGCTCTATTTAAAGACGCTGTTGACACGTGATTTACTCGTGAGAGTGTATGTACAGTAATAGGAAGTTGAGGATTTCCGTTTCCAGCAATGATATCGGTCGGTTTCCTGAAGTGTTGAGGGGATGAAGAGGAGACTGCAGACAGGAAGTGACGAGGGACCTGCATTTGAGTGTCGATGTCAGTACTTAACAGTGTGTGAGTGGGATAAGTTGTGTGTGTGTGTTTTAAGAAGTCATTGATGCCCATTAACAACCTGTATCCCAGTTTACAGTAAAGTGAAAAGTGATTTCCTGACCATGGCCCCAGCCATTTACCTCTTCCTAATCCGTTATATGTGTGTGTGTGTGTGTGTGTGTGTCTGCCCCCCTCCTCTCTGACCAGGAGTGCTCTGAGGTCACTAGAGGTCAGGGTAAAGCTGGACCTGTGTCAGCCTGTCTCGATGACCTGCTTCATCCTAGTTATGTAGAGTGCCTCTCTGTTGCATCACAGAGCAACACCTTTCGATTGTAAAAAAAAACCAACAACAAACAAACATGAAAACAAACCATGGGATTTTGTGTTTGTGTTTACGGCATCATAGGAGCCACAGAGTAGGATACTTTTGGATGAGTTAGAGTAGTTATGTTAGAGTATCAATCCAAAATTTAGGATTCATACTGTTTAGATTGTGGCAGCAAAACTTGCTGTGGTTGGGGAATTCGATCAAGTTCGTGATCATCAGCGTTACATGCACTTAAGACATCCTTTGATGTCACTTTAGGAACAAGAACAACCGATATCATGTTATCTTCTCTAGTGTGTGTGTGTGCGTGTGTGTATGTGAGTACGTGCGTGTGCTAAAAGCTGAACTCAGCATTTTAGCAAAGTGGCTAGTCAGCAGATGTTGCCTCGAGCGTCCTGAGAGCTTTAGAAGTTGTGTTGTGTGAGTCTACCTCCACGTATGACAGCTAACACTCACACCGTCGCAAACGGGCCATTTGTCATCCGTGGACAACCAAGCAACCCGGTACCGTCGACTACTGTTACCGCAAAGTCTTTTTTTTTACTCTGGGCACAGAATGTGTCCTCAAACGTCTTGGCTTCACAGTCACCATTGGGGCAGTGACTCCCCGTGCTCCTTCCTCAGAAGTGCCCTCATTACGTTTCAGGATATGAGATGGTTCTCCACCGAACCAGGAAATAGCCCTCGTCCGTGCGTCTGTAGCCTCCAGCTCTCCAGCTCGTCTCAGACTGCCAGCAGATCCGTGGCCGTAGCCTGTCTGCCAGCGCCCTGGAGCGGCCCTCCCCCATGCCCCTCCCCCCGCCCCTCCCCCGCCCCCCTCTCCCGGGGGAAGCTTCAAGCTCCCAGATCAGAGAGGCGTGATGTCACTCTGCCCGTCGTCATCCTCTGAGGACGCGGGGCACTCAAGGCCGTGCCGGCGCCGGCGCGGCCCTTCTGCTCGCGGTTAGCGCTCTGGGAAAGGGTGGCGCTGTGTGAGGCGGGTCTGATGTGTGTCCAGTCCTGGTCTTTGCCACCATCTGTTGGTGTTAATGAGAGCTGGATCACTCCGTGTGTGTGTGTGTCTGTGTGTGTGTGTGTGTGTGTGTGTGTGTGTGTGTGTGTTGACTGTCCCCGGTGTTTTCTTTCTCACGGGTGCAGCACTGAGCTAAATTCAACTCTTGTTTTCTAACTTTTTTCCTCGCCGTGTTTGTCTTTTCTTCCGCTCTCTGATTCTCTCTCTCTCTCTCTCGTCTCTCTCTCTCTCTCTCTCTCTCCTTCTCTCTCTCTCTACTCCTCTCTCCCTCTCTCTCTCTCTCTGTAGGTGACTGGGACTGCTACCCACTTGATCCTGCAGTGTGGCATGTAAGTCTGCGTAGAGAATGGGACAGATTGTGGTCCTCCCCACGCTGGCTCCGTCTTGCCCATGTCACACACATGCAGGAATACTGTGGAATAACAGATTACCGTCTAGCGTCTGACAGATTATACGGCCTGGCCTGTTGTCCGTGTGAATAGAACAATTTGTTCTGAACTGTTGTGGGTCTCACACCCATCCTGCCCTGTTTTTGTCCCCGCCACGCCCTCCTTACCTCCCTTCACCTCTACATCCCCCCCCCCATCACCCACCTCTCTCTTCCCCATCCCCCCTATCACCTACCGTCCCCTTTCGCTCTGTCTGATGGGATTAAATCACTATCCTTCCATCTCTCTCTATCTGCCTCTCTCTCTCTCTCTCTCTCTCCCTATTCCTATTTCTACCATCTACCCCCCTTCCCGCTTTTGCTCTCATCCTCTATCCGTCTCCCTGCCCCCACCTTTCTCTCTCTCCCTCTCCCCCTCCCCACCTTTCTCTCTCCCCCCCTCCCCCCCCTCCCTCCTTCCGTGCAGCATCCAGTTACGTGGCAGCCCTCCAAGGAGGGCGATCATCTTATCGGCCGCATCACTCTGAGCAAGAGGTCGGCCATGCCCCGAGAGGCTGGCTCCTTACTGGGGCTGAAGGTGAGGTGGGGAGAGGCAGGGAGGGAGGGAGGGAGTGGAGATGTGTTACTCTGATCTGATACCAATTACACCACAACACCCCCACACATCTCCCAGGTAGGGGGGGTGCCCCTCTGAGTCTGATCCCTATTAAAGTGTAGCTCCCTGGCCTGACAGTGCCCTGGCACGACCCCTGGAGGTAGAGGGGTTGTGATCCGATGTGTCGGTACCAGAGGTACGCAGGGGGGAGGTGGGCAGAGGAAGGGCCGGGGAGGGGGGCTGGGGTGGGGGGGTGGGGGGGGTGACCTGACACTCATAAAGGGAAACCATAATGTGGACTTCACTGTCCTTCGGGACCCCTGCAGCAAAGCATTATCGGACGTGGTCAGGTTATTGCTACCACTTAGTGATGGACTGCTGTTCCTCATTACGCTTTGTCCTGTGTGTTTGTGTGTGTGTGTGTGTGTGTGTGTGTGTGTGCGTGCATGTGTGCGTGTGCGTGTGTGTGTGTGTGCGTGTGTGTGTGTGTGTGTGTGTGTGGGTGTGTGTGGGTGTGTGTGTGTGTGTGTTTGTGTGTGTGTGTGTGTGTGTGTAGGTGGTGGGAGGGAAGATGACAGAGACAGGAAGACTCGGGGCCTTCATCACCAAAGTAAAGAAGGGAAGTCTGGCGGACGTGGTGGGACACCTTCGAGCAGGTAGGAGCCGGGACCTGCTGACTCAAACCAATCACAGGCCAATACCTGGGTAGCAACTTGTGACCCACAATTTTTGACTATTCGTGATTGGCTAAGGACATTTTTTTACATATATTTGGATAAAAGCGTCTACAAATTAATTATATGCCAATGAACACCAATGTAAATACGATAATACATGATGGCTGACGTGGTGCAGGTTATTTTTTTTATTTTATTTAACCTTTATTTAACCAGGAAGTCCCAGTTATCTAATCAGAGGTTGATAATCTGTAGCTCAGAGCTGAATCAGCCGCTGTTTTGGTTTCCCAGGTGACGAAGTCCTGCAGTGGAACGGGAAGTCGTTACCGGGGGCGACCAAGAAGGAAGTGTACAACATCATCCTGGAGTCCAAGGCGGAGCCTCAGGTTGAAATAGTCGTGTCTAGACCCATAGGGTGAGCCGTCGCGTTAAACACAACACGATTGGTCGTTGTCGTTTTCTGCTAGGTGTTATTTCACTTCACTTTCAGTTAGTTGATTTCATGGCCACTTCTGATTTGTCTCCTTCTTCCACGAAAAAGATCAATCCATCGCATAATATCCAAAAACTTCTTGAGAAAGGTCTATAGAGCCTACCAGTAAGTCGAGAGCTAATCACTGTCCTGAGGCCCCGCCCCTTTCCCCCCCTAACCCCTCCGACTTGAGAAACCCATCTCTTAGACCTCCAAATCTCTCTCCTGCTCACCCCTCGAACCCGATACCCTGTATGTTATAAAGTGCATATTCCTTAAACATCCTTGTTGGCCTTGTGTCCTTCTGATGCCTGTATCCAAGTCAGTGTTTCGTGTCCTGTCTGTTTTGTTTGTGTGTTTTGTATTCCGAGAATGCACAATGACTACTTGAATGCTTGGTTCTGTCCTACTGCTCAAGCTAACAAGCTAACGAGCTAACCTAGCCCCTCTCTCCTCCTGTAGAGACATACCGAGAATCCCGGAAACGTCCCATCCTCCTTTAGAATCAAGTAAGCAGCCGCCACAAGTTTCCTCCCTCAAAAAAACAACACACCCTGCTCTCACTGTCAGCTTCCTACCTACGCACATCCCTGTTAGAAACCCCCCCGCCCTCCCTCCCTCCCGCCCTGTGTGTGTGTTGACCTCCTGGTGGTTCTCTCCTCTTGTGTCTCCCAGCGGGCTCCAGCTCGTTCGAGTCCCAGAAGATGGATCGCCCCTCCATCTCCGTCATGTCGCCCACCAGCCCCGGCACCCTCCGAGTCCTGCCCATGGTGATGCCCGGACAGCTCTCCGTGAGTGACCCGCTGGGGGGTGTGGGGGGAGGGCGAGGGGGCGAGGGGGAGAGGGGGAGGGGGAGGAAATAGAGAGAGAGAGACGTTTCCTCCAGGACAGGCGGTTTTGACCCAGCTTTTTTGCCCCGCCCTCAGGTCAAGCTGTGGTACGACAAAGTGGGCCACCAGCTCATCGTCAACGTCCTCCAAGCCATAGACCTGCCCCCCCGGCTCGACGGCCGCCCCCGGAACCCCTACGTCAAGATGTACTTCCTGCCTGACCGGAGGTAGGCGGAGCCTCCCGTCCAGCATCACTGTCACTCATCCCTCTACAGAGCTGGCTTCCTTACTCACACACGAGGACGCACATACAACTAACAGGGTGTCCGGGTTAACCTGGGGGATGAACATAGCATGTCACATGTTCAGACTTCGTATCTCGTTTGAGAAGCACCAGTAAAGACACTGTATATAATCTTTTGAGTTTATAAAGGAAAAATAGCGAGTAAAAATCCTCACGGTTCAGTGGGGGTTAGATGGATGTAGCCCAGCTGAGGGTTGATCTGACAGGCTCCTTCTGAGTCGCGGCTCGCCCCTGTTCCTCCTCGTCCCCCCAGTGACAAGAGCAAGCGGCGGACCAAGACGGTGAAGAAGAGCGCCGAGCCCAAGTGGAGCCAGACGTTCCTGTACTCCCACGTGCACCGCAGGGACTTCAGGGAGCGCATGCTGGAGATCACTGTCTGGGACCAGCCCCGCGTGCAGGAGGAGGAGAGCCACTTCCTGGGAGAGGTAAGGAGCACACACACATGTACACGCACACACACACCACACACACACATACTGTATACACGCACACACACACACACACTCTCTCTCAAGGGCGTAGATGCAGTGAGGAAAATGGCAAGCGTGTACATACAGGTACTTTCTCTCTTTTTCTCGCGCTCACTCTCTCTCTTTCTCTCATTAACACCATGGGTGTCCTTTGCCCCTCAATATCCTGTTTTCCTCCTCTGTGTGTGAATCCCTCCCTGCATGTGTGGATCTCTCCTCCCTCTATCCCCCTTCTTCCCTCCTCCTTCTCCCCCTCCCTCCCTCCCCTCCCTCCCTCCCTCCCTCCCTCCCTCCCTCCCTCCCTCCCTCCCTCCCTCCCTCCCTCCCTCCCTCCCTCCCTCCCCCCCCTCCCTCCCTCCCTCCCTCCCCAGATCCTGATCGAGCTGGAGACGGCCTTGCTGGACGACCTGCCCCACTGGTACAAGCTCCAGTCCCACGACGTGTCGTCCCTGCCTCTGCCCCAGCCCTCGCCCTGCCTCCCCCGCAGGCACGTCCACGGGGACAGCCCCAGCAAGAAGCTGCAGAGTAAGGCCCCCTGGGTGTGTGGGGGGGTGTGTGTGTGGGGGGGTATGTGTGTGTGGGCGTGTGTGTGTGTGGGGGTGTGTGCGTGTGGGCGTGTGGACGTGTGGGTGTGTGTGTTTCTCGATGAGAAACAGTGAATAGGAATGTTAGGCTGGTTATGTTGGTATGATTGTGCACTGGGTGTGTGTGTGTGTGTGTGTGTGGATGCTTGGTAGGGCTTGAGTGTGTGTATTAGTGTGTGTGTGCTTTGAAACTAACATCAGAGGTATAGATTTGTGCCTCTTTCAGTATGTTCTTTGATTAACTTTCTATGAACCTCTCTGCGTTCGAGATCGATCGCAATTTCCAGGGAAGACTCTCAACGCAGCTGCGTGTGTGTGTGTGTGTGTGTGTCCGTCACTATGCAGGGTCCCATCGCATCATTGAAACAGAGTGTGATGAAGGTTTAACGGTAGTGACCAAAGGTGGGTGGGGGGCATGGTTACCACGGTTACACAGACCGACCTAGAGGTCGTCCGGCACTGGGAGAGAGAGAGAGAGGCACACACACCTGCTACTGAACACACACCTGCTACTGCACACACACCTGCTACTGCACACTACTGCACACACACCTGCTTCTGCACACACACCTGCTACTGCACACACACCTGCTACTGAACACACACCTGCTACTGAACACATACCTGCTACTGAACACACACCTGCTACGCCACAACCATACCCCCAACGTCCTTTCACCAAAACCAAGTGATCAAGATAACCACTTCAAACTTGAAGACTCAGTCGTGTGTTTTTGACCCACCCGCACCCCAAATTCTGAGATCGAATACAGACCGGTCCCAAGAACGAATTTAACCGGATACGCATTCAAACCATGACTAAATTGTAGCGTTCCCCGGCCCACACACACCACACTGCGTCCACAGCCCCCGGGGCGAGCGAGCCCTCTCCTGTCTCCTCCTCTGCTGAACACCAGCAGCACCACAACGGGACCACACGCGGAGCACTGAGCGCATGGTAGATTCTAGAACTCTCCACCGCCATTCCACCAACTCTGCCATTCCCCCCCGCATGCCCTTCAGTAGAGCCTGGGGCTCCGTCACCGCAGACCGACTCGTGCCTCTGTGCTGGGATAAAGTACACTGGTTTGCTTCCAACAACCTTGCTCTTTAACAAGTCTTTGCCAGGGGGCTACTCTGGCCCTGCATGGGCTAAATGCTCATCTTGTAACGCAAGGATGAAGCATTTGCCGGATGTGGGGAACAGGCGGCTAACTCGGATAGCTTACTTGAGCTAACGTTCCTGTCAGCCGTTTGCAGGAGGTGTTCTTTATCCCAGGGACAGAGCTCTGTGTCTGGCATGGGTCTGAGCAGCATTGCTGCCGTAGCACTGGTGGTACCAACCGCTGTAGTAGTACTGTAGTAGTAGAAGTAGTATTAGTACTGTAGTGGTTGGTGGTACACCACCAGCATGATATCAGTCGCTTCTGGAAACCTCTGTGAGAGGATGACGGTGGTGTCAAAGGTGCGCTTGGTTTCTGATGTCACGTGCAGTACACTAATGCCTTTATTCTCTGTGTTTGTTTGTACGTGTGTGTGTGTTGTGTGTGTGCGTGTGCATTTATGCTCCGAATGCGTGTGTACACATATCTGCTTGTGGGTTTTCGCTTGTGTGCGCCTGTGTGTGTGTCTGTTATCTCTGTGTGTGCGTGTGTGTGTTTCTCGTGCACGTGTGTGTGTGTGTGTTTAGGTGCGGAGCGCAGCTCCAGGGAGAGGGAGAGCAGCACCCTGGCCGTCCCAGAGCAGGAGAGGCAGGTCCAGCATCGCTCTCGCTCTGTCTCCCCTCACAGAGAGGACCAGAGCAGGGCTCGCTCACGGCCCGCACACGTCCCCATGCAGAGGTGGGGACACACACACACTCTCACACACCTCCACACACACTCTCACACACACTCCACACACACCTCACACCCACACGCTCTCCACACCACACACCACACACACACTCCCACACCACACCACACTCTCACCCACACACCACACACACCACATACACCCACACTCTCACCACACACACTCTCCACACTCACACCACTCCACACACCCACACACTCACACACAGTCATGCACATGTACACACACACACACACACACACGCTGAGTTAACAGTATGCTGTGTGCTCCGTGCGTTAGGAGTCTGGACGAGATCCCTCACAATCGCCACCACTCCCACTCTCCTTCCCGTTACCATGGCGCCCACCTGGAGCACCAGCGCTCTGGGGACTCGGACTACGAGTACTCCGAGGACAGGTAACCACGCCCCGGTAACCACGCTGCCATGGTAACCAGGCTGCCCTGGTAAAACCAGCTGGAACGCTTGGAAAGATTAGGACTACTGGGGATCTTAGGGTTCCTGGAGGAAGCTCCTGTTAGTTCTTCAGGTGCCTGGTGTTGTGAAGTGCAGGTACTTTAACAGAGACAATGTTAGAGGTTGAGGGTCTACTTTGAGACTGTGGATGCTATTGCTCTTAACGTACATCTCCTCAGTGGAGTTTTCTAGATACTCCCGTATCTTAGCGACGTGATGAAGCTGAGAAGGTTGAGAACTGTGTTTCAGTCGTGTGCATTGTACAACCCGTAGTTTTGTTGTCGCACCACTAATACTACTAACTGTCTGAATGAGCTCATAATAACGTGTGGAAGTGGAGCATCGTGATTAATACCAGTGCTGATGCCGACTTGCCAACTCAGACTTTATGATTTCTTGATTTCTCTCATTCATATCCCACGGGCTCGTCTGATTTGACATCCTCTTACGTTGTGTTTTTTGGGGTTTTCCTTTTTGTTTTCTTCTTCATTGGTTGTCAATTTACCCATCGCCATGGCGATCACAGTGAGGTCCTGGAGATGCACAGGTCTATCCGGGGCGGAAGTGCCGAGTGCCTGCACACAAACAGGTAAACAACAACAACAACAACAAACCCACAGCCAGATGTCCCAGACTTTACTGTTATCCTAGCCTTCATCTTCTTCTTCCTTCCATCTTAATCGAGCAGATCCATCATTTCCTCATCGTCACTCTCTACGTTAACAACCCATCTTAACTCCCTGTGTGTGTGTTACTGTGTGTGTTACTGCTGTGAACCGGCGAGGGGGCAGCGTACGTTGTGTCTTCCTGTCCCCGTGTCATGTGACGTCCCTGCTCCACCAATCAGGCGCCCACACTCTTGCTTCCATATGCCCCGTGACTCACCACCCCACCCAGTTTCAACGTATCCATACGCCCATGTCCGAGTGCCACAAAAGTAGGACCCCCTCTCTCCACTCGCAGTCACTGTCACACACGCCCACCTAGGAAAACCACTAGACCTGAGATCACCAGCTGCACCAGCTGACGTCACAGAAGTCCGAGCATGAATATGTTTTGTTTATATTTTGTCTCCATTTTCTTTCCCCCCCCCCTTTTTGTCTTTTGCTTCCTGTCTCTCATGTCGCGTCTCACACGTCCAGAGGTGTCACTAGACACAACAACACCCTCCCTCCCAAAATGCCCCTTTTAGCAAACGGTATCCACAAAGACATATACAGGTAAGCCCCCACCAGTAGTCGCCCCCCTCCCCCCCCACCCCAAATGCTCCCGCTTCCCCCCGTCCTCTCACCCAAACCCCTGGTCTCATCGACGGCCTCTGGAGGCCCGTGTCTCAATCAACGTTTCATCCTACCTCGTGCTCCAGAGAGCTGTGCCCGTGCTTGGTGCGTGTTTGGTGCGTGTTGTGCCCGTGTTGCTTTGGCTAACCCCACGCCACGACACCCCCCCCTCCCCCGCTTCCTCACACGTTATCTCTCCTTAACCCTGCGCCCTCCTTCCCAAAACGCCGACTTCCACGTGTCGTGATGTCACCGCTCTGCTTTCCCTTTCCCCTGCGTTAGGGTTCTGCGTCCTGACTCGGAGAGCCATTAGGATAGCTTAGTTGTCTAAACGTTCCTAATCCAAGGTTGTGAACCGTCGCCGTCCTGACCGATTAGATGTCCGCCCCCGTGGCACACGCAGACCCGTGTCCACGGAACACGACCGCCGCGCCGCACACCCTAACTCTGCCCCCCGCGGTACGGAGCGGAAACGCTCGTAAGCCTCTGTCCTGGACGGTATCACAGTCTCCAGGCTCAGAGCCGTTGCTTTGTTCCCCCAGTGTTAATACAAGTGTCCTGGGCGCCCGGCGGGGGGAAAGCTCTAGATGTTTAGATGCTCTTACGCAACCACCGGCATTATGTTAAATCCCTCTGGATATGCCCGGAGTGGGAGACGTCAAGTCTCACGGGGGGGAGGGTTAGGGTTAGGGTCCCCGGCGTTGCATCATGACAGGGCGGTCAGAAGGCTGAGCGGTTAGGGAGTCGGGCTATTAATAAGAAGGTGGCGGGTTCGATTCCTGGCCGAGTCTAGGGCCTGCGCAGGGGGCTTTTCATGGAGTTAAGTGAAGTGTGCTTCTCAGGTCTGCCGAGGTTTGCAGATTCCTGGTGTATAATCCCGGAGCTGTGCCGTCCTGCAGCGGAGGGTTTTCTAGGCGTGGCCCTCCGTCCCACAGTCCTGCATGTGTTCTCTGGGGCGGAGGGTTTCTAGGCGTGGCCCTCCGTCCCACAGTCCTGCATGTGTTCTCTGGGGCGGAGGGTTTTTAGGCGTGGCCCTCCGTCCCACAGTCCTGCATGTGTTCTCTGGAGCGGAGGGTTTCTAGGCGTGGCCCTCCGTCCCACAGTCCTGCATGTGTTCTCTGGGGCGGAGGGTTTTTAGGCGTGGCCCTCCGTCCCACAGTCCTGCATGTGTTCTCTCGTTAGGAGATCATGGAAAAGAACGGGGGAGATTAGAAGGGAATAGATTTGATTGTCAACCAAATCTGGATTCGCTCCTAGATCTCAAGAAAATTCCAATACTATGTCGTATAATCCCACCGAAGGCTGTCTGAGCGTTGGTCGCAATCATTAGAAATGTAACATTTCATTCAGCAGTTATTTTTAGCAATGACCTTTTGCCAGTGATTATGTTTGCTTTCTGCATGTCCGTTTTGAGTGTCTTCTCTCTCTTTCTTTTGGCATGTCTGTGCAACTGTGTGTGTGTGTGTGTTTGTGTGTGTGTGTGTGTGTGTGTGTGTGTGTGTGTGTGTGTGTGACGTGTGTGTTGTGTGTGTGACGTGTGTGTGTGTGTGTGTGTGCGTGTGTGTGTGTGCCGTCCCACTGCCGTGCATGTGCGCCCGGGCGGCCCCGTAGCTCCACCCTCCCCGCCTGCCTAAAGAGCAAGCCCCCCTGCGGCGCGGCGGCGGCATCAGGAAGGGGGCGTGGCCACAACGCCCCGCAGTGTCCTCACGCACCGCGTGCTCAGGTTCACTGACGAGGTCACGGTTAGGTAAGAGAGAGAGGCGGGGACCGTACCGCCCTCCTCCGAACACGCAGTAAATACCCCCCCCCGTCCCCCCCACCCACGTCCCCTCTCCCCCGTCCTCCAGGAAACCATCCCAAACACCACAAATCTCTCTCCCTCCCTGACCCCCCCCCCGGTGCTTGACTTTCCACATCAAAATAACAAAGAGCCCATATCAAAACACACAAGTCCTTTAGTGGCGTGCAGGGCGTACATTGAGCCTTTGTATGTGCTGCGTCATGTCGCACGGCACTTGGAGCAGCCATCTGTCATTGTGTCGACAGGCGCACAGAGAGCAGAGCAACTCTCTCCCCTCACTAACACACACCAGGCAGGCCCCTTCGGAAACTCACTTCCTCCCACAGTGAGAGGAGAGCGAGGCCGCTTGTGTTGCAGTTCGCTCAGCTCTCCTCACACACTCACACACTCACACATGCACACCCTCACACACTCACACACTCACACACACACACACTCACACACTCACGCACACACAGGAACACACTGCCCCCCGTCCCTCCTCCATCCACTTAGAGTACGTTCCCATGGCAACGCTCCAACCTTCCCTCCTTGGCTTGTACTACAGGATGTGGCCATAAGGGCCAGTGCACATGATAAATGAAGACTGAACAGTATACATCAGGCCCACTTATACTATTAGACATAGATTGTGTCTAATGGATTTTCCTGTCTTTTTCCTCTTCTTCTCTTCCTTCTTTGTTGTCTCTTCTCTTCTTCCCTTCTTTTTTTCTTTCTTCCAACTGGTCCTTTTCTTCTTCGACATTATTTTTTCCATCCTTCTCTTTTGCTGTCTTGGCTCTCCTCCGATTGCACCTCTTTCTCTCTCTCTTTCTCTCTCTCTCTCCTCTCTCTCTCTCTCTCTTTCTCTCTCTCAATATATATCATCTTCCCCCCCCTCACTCTCCCCCTCCCCCCTCTCTCCTCTCCCCCCCTCCCCTTCCTCCCCCTCCCCTCTCTCTCTCACTCCTCTCTCCTCCCCTCTCTCTGTGCTGTAGTGATCTGCAGCCGTCGTTGGACAGAGTTCGGAGCGCCAGCACCACCTGCCTGAGACCAGACACCAACTTCCACTCCCCCGATAGAGACAGGTAACACACACACACCACACACACACCACACACACCACACACACACCACACACACACACACACACAACCGCCATCACTCGCTGTCCTCACTTCGGCCGAAATGTCACACTGATCCGTAACGATTCACATCCGCACCTGTGCCTGACCCCCCCCCGGCCGTGCTGGGCCTGGAGCCCCTCGCTGCCAGCGGCAACCCCGGGACCCAGACATGCTCTCACCCCTCTCACCCCTCTCACCCTTCTCACCCTCCACCTCTCCCTGTCTGGCCACCGTGGGCGCGCTGCACCCCCCCACACATCCCCCCACCCCCCTCCCTCCCCTCCTGCCACCAGGTGCTCCAACTCTCTGCCCCGCCGACGGCCAGCCAGCCCCAGGATCTTAGTAGAGCATGCCTCCCCAGAAGAAGACAGGTACCCCGCCCCCTGACCTCTAACCCCCCCTCCTCCTCCTCCTCTTCCTGGCCTGGGCTGAAGCCTTGAGACTCCCCGTCCCTCGCTGTCTTAGTAGCTACTAGCTAGCCTGTGCTGTGGAGTGCCAGCCATCCCCTCTTCCCTAGCTGTCTCTGCTCCTGCTCTGCCGCCGTGGACTGAAGTCCCCGCTGAGGTGGCTCTTCCCTGGACTCTGCTGCTCCCTCCACCCACACACCTCTACCAACCCAGCCTCTACCACCTGCTGCTACGCCCTCCACCTCTACCCCATGCCTCCCCCACAGCCTTGTACACTTGCTCTCCTCCCCCTCCTTCAGTACTGAGCTTCTTCTGTGAGCTGCAGCAGATACCGAAGTTCAGTGTTTGAGGACTCGTGTAGCCTTGACGACCGCTGTCTGTTCTCTCAGTGTTGTATCTGTGAGCTGTGACCCCCCCCCGCCTCCTCCTACCCTGCTGCTAGTGCTCCTACTGTGGTTGTGGCTACGGGCTTCGCATCGATACCGCTGTGTTGTGGTGTTTGTGTATCATGGACAAGATGTGTGTGTGTATATATCTGTAGTTTGAGTAAAGTAAAATGTGCATGATGCGTCATTGTTTTTACGAATTGTTTTTTGGGGATAATCAAAAGAACATTTTCAAATTTTGGTTTCTCCATTTTGGTCACCCATCCTCCATTTTGTGTCCTGTTCTCTCTCTCTCTTCTCTCTCTCGTCTCTCTCTCGTCTCTCACTTTCTCTGACTCGCTCTTTGCTCTCGCTGTATCTTCTTCGCTCCCCCTCTCCTTCCCTCTCTCTTTCACTCTCTCTGTCTCTCTCCTTCCCTCTCTCTTTCCCTCTCTCTGTCTCTCTCTCCTTCCATCCTCTCTTCTCCCCTCTCTCTGTCTCTCTCTCTTTCCCTCTCTCTGTCCCTCTCTCTCTCTCTCTCTTTTCCTCTCTCTTTTCCCTCTCTCTCTCTCTCTCTCTGTCTCTATGTCTCTCTCTCATCACTGCTAGGCCTAACTGTCAAAGAGGCAGCAGCAAAAAGGCCCTGGAGGGGGACAGGTAAGGTCATTCATCCCTCCATGTATTCACCCCATCCTCCCGCTCGCTCCCTCATCCTCACCTCACTCATCCCTCCATCATTACATTGATATCATGTATCCAGATTGTAGGACAGACCGTTTCGTTATGTATGGGATGACCTATTCTGACTTTTGATTTTGATAGTAAACCTTTCATGTTGACTAGTTTCCTCTCAGTCATTTGCACCGTGTTTTCCTATTTTGCATATCCATCGTTAACCATCACTGCATTTACTTACATATTTCAATTAATTATTGTAGTTTTCAATCTGGTAACCATTCCTTCATGGTAGTACATTTTTCCGTGCACTTTAATTTCTTCCCCATTTTTTGCGATTTTTAATTGATCCTTGTCTTCCACACTTTCTTTCTTTGGGTTGTCTTTCTCTCCGTGTGGTTGTGGTGTGTGTGGTTGTGGTTGTGGTGTGTGTGTGTGTGTGTGTGTGTGTGAGTGTGTGTGGTTGTGTGTGTGTGTGTGTGGTTGTGTGTGTGTGTGTGTGTGGTTTTGTGGTGTGTGTGTGTGTGTGTGTGTGTGTGTGTGTGTGTGTGTGTGTGTGGTTGTGGTGTGTGTGGGCACCGTCGCATGCAGCCCCCCTCCCATCCTGAGGGGCAGCGAGGGAGGGGGGGCCCCACTGCGCCCCTTCAGTCAGACCCCCCCTGGGGGGCTCGTGCCCCAGCTCACCGTACCCAGACAGGTGCATGCCAGTGCCCCCCTGATGATGTCCCCCTCCACCCCCCCCTACCCCCCTGTGCACCTCCCTCCCCCCCCCCACACTCCCCTAGAGGTCCTCACACATGACCCACAACTCTGGCCTCCACCCCCTCCTCTCCATTCCTCTCCATTCCTCTGTTGCTCGTTCCTCATCTTGCTCCCCTCTTCTGAGTTTGAATAGAGCCGGGGTTCATCTGTGAACCATGACAGGGTTCACCTGTGAACCGTAACAGGGCATGGAGTTTGCGTTGGAATCAAAAAAGTGCGCGTCTTCTTCAGTCTTCCTCACTGTTTTTTTTCTTCTTCTTCTCTTCTGTCACTTCCTTGTTTTTGTCCTTCTCTCAGAGCACACAACCATGGCAGCCACTCTCCTCCTACGGGGGCTCCCTCGCCAGGTCGCAGGGGCAGGCAGCTCCCTCAGCTCCCTGCCAAAAGCAGCAGCGTAGAGCAAGGTGTGTGTGTGTGTGTGTGTGTGTGTGTACAGTGCTCACCAGCTGAATTGAGGACATTCATTCCTTTCTTCTCTCCAGCCGTTCGACGTCAGTGCTGAACGCTCCTCTTGTCCTTTTCTCTCTCTCTCTCTCTCCCTCCTGTCTTTTTCTCTCGCCCCATCCCTCATCCTCTTAACTCGCTCCATGACCATGAAGAACCTGTCAATAATAAACCCAGTGAAAAAGGTAATTCCATCGAAACAAAACACGACACATGACCTCACGCACACGCCTTAAGCATACCGTACTTATCCATGGAAGATAGACCCCCGTGATGTCGTCCCCCACAACACCCCTCTTTCTAAGTCATCCTGACCCTCTGCTGCACCGTGCCTCTATTGTGGATGTCTGAGGGGAACTCGTTCTTAGCATGCGCCACCTAGTGTTCAGACCAGGTCACAGCAGCTCACCTCTCCTGACGTCCTCCCAACAGCCGCCTCTAGTTTCGTTTACCTTTACGATGCTGTATTCGCTTAACCCTTGTTTATCTATTTCTACCCTCTCTCTTTCTCTGCTCTCCTCTGCCCCCCCTCCCCAGTCCTAGCGGTGGAGGAGCGATCCCAGAAGTTGAAAGTGCACCCCTTCCGTCCCTCTGCCTCCCACGACCCCCAGACGGATCTCAAGGCCAAACGAGAGGTCAGCCCCTCCTCTGTCCACCGCACAGCAGCTGTTCACCTGTGGGATCTGTCCTGTGCGGACGCCTCAGTACCCTTCAGTCTCAGTCTGCCCTCTTCCTACTCCACTCCCTGTCTCTGTGTACCTCTCTGTCCTGGCCTTTTCTTTCATGATCTCACCCCCCACTCTCTCTCCTCCCTCCCTTGCCTCCCTCCCCCTCCTCCCTCTCCCCTTCCCCCTCCCCCTCCCTCTCTCCCCCCTCCCTCTTCCTCCTCTCTCCCTCTTCCTCTCTCTCCCTCTCCCTCTCTCTCTCTCTCCCCCTGCCCCTCCCTCCCTCTCTCTCGCTCCCCCTCCCTCTTCCTCTCTCTCCCCCCCCGCCCCCCTCCCTCCCTCTTCTCTCTCCCCCCTCCCTCCCTCCTCTCTCCTCCCCCTACCTCTCTCCCCCTCCTCTCCCCCTCCCCCTCCCTCACCCTCTCTCTCCCCCCGCCCCTCCTCTCTCTCCCCCTCCCCTCTCCCTCTCTCTCTCCCCCTGCCCGACCCCTCCCTCTCTCTCCCCCTCCCTCTCTCTCCCCCCTCCCCTCCCTCTCTCTCTCCCCCTCCCTTTCTCTCTCCCCCGCCCCTCCCTCCCTCCTCTCTCCATATGTACAAGGAGCAGAGACGGAGCAGTGACAACATGTCGGGCAGGTCGTCAGACAGCGACATGAGCGACATGTCCGCCCTATCACGCGCCAGCAGCGCCTCCCGCCTCAGCAGCACCAGCTACATGTCCATCCAATCAGAACGGGCCCCGCGGACGACTCAGGTCAGCCATTGGCTCTCTGGTTTCCCGATGTCTAGTTTCTTTGTCATCGAAGAATATTTGGTTTTGGGTGATTTTCATGCATGCCTACCTGCACGTGTTTTCTTTTTGCATGGCAATCTCTTTATGGTTCGATCCTGCTGCATGCTCGATCTCCTATACCACACACACACACGCACACCGGAACCACGGAAACAAACGGACCCCAGGTCCAAGTCCTTAGAGGAGGAGAAGAAGGAGAGGAGGATCTCATGGGGGTGAACGGCTCGGAGGAGGGGGAGAGGAGGAGGTCCATAGGGAAGAGACGCTTCTCCGCAGAACTGAAGAGGAGGAGACACACTGTGATCGGAGATAGCAGTGAGAGCAGGTAGCACACCTCTCTCTCTCCTATGTCTCTCTCTCTCCTCTCTCTCTCTCCCTCTCTCTCTCTCTCTCTCTCTCTCTCATCTCTCTTTCCTCGTCTCTCTCGTCTCTTTCTCTCTCTCTCTCGCTTCTCTCGTCTAGTAGTTCTCTCTCCTACTCTCTGGCTTCTCATCCCTCCTCTCTCCTAGCCTCTTTCTCTCTCCTCTCCTCTCGCTCTCTGTCTTCCTCGGATCTCTCTCTCTGCTCTCTCTCTGCTCTCTCCCTTCTCCACCTTCCCCTCACACACAGACCTCGTCTGACGAGCTTGTGACCTGGGACATGGCTGGAACCCGACCACCGAGGCCCCAGTAAACATATCCCGACTGCCTCCTCCGGGCCCCCCTTCCAACCTGACCTCCCGACGCCTCTTCCACCCTCCATCATCCAACGTCCCCCCCCCTAAACACCACATGCTTTCCCCCCCCACAACCCACCAGCAACAACTCCAATCCCCTAAGCTTACTGCCCTATAAAACCCCTATAAACCCCTATAGAACCTCACACTACACACACACTACACACACACTACACACACACACACACTACTCACACACACACTTCAGCCCTCCACCTTCCTTCCGGCTGACCGGTGCGGTGCGAGGCCGACGGCCGACACTGACAAACGATCCAATCCCAGAGGGTCTCTCTGGGTAGGTGGCAGGTCCTGTGATGTAGTGCTGCTTATTAACTAGGTAATGTATCGAGGTCTGGGGAGAGGGGAAGGAACCCGGTTTTATGGGCTGGACTCTGAGGAATCTAAATAGAGCGTTATACAACTAAACCCCCTTAGGCCTTTGACATAGTTTCTGGAGTGAACCCCTTGCACTGGAGGGAGTGAAGGAGGGAGAGGGGACGGGAAAGAGAGAGCATGAGCAGAGAGAGACGAAGAAAGGAAAAAGAAAGTAGGGGATCTAAAACGTAAGAGAGAGAGGAGGTAGAAAGAGAGAGAGTGATTGTGTTTTCCTGCTTGAGGTCAGTTTGCAGGCAAAGAGGAAGTGTACTTCTGTATTCTGTGACTGGGTGGAAACACAGTGTCCTGACGTTAGAGGAGAGAGAGGCTTCCGGACCGTTGGCACATGATCGAGCCTGCTTTCGTGTTTCTCAGCATGTCTTTCGCATTTTCTTTTATCTATCTCCTTATTAGACTTTAATTCAACTCACTGGGTAATTGTTTCTCGCAGGGAGAGTGTGTCGAGTCATTGGTTTTGCTATTAGACAATACACACAACAAACACCTGTTAGCGTGTTCACACATCACACTTGTTGAAAAAGTCACCCCTTTTATTGTTTTGCATGTGTTTATGCCTTTGTCGTCCCGTGCACCTCTGTCCTGTGGTCTCGTGTGTGTGTGTGTGTTCCTGTGTGTGTGTGTGTGTGTGTTCCTGTGTGTGTGTGTGTGTGTGTGTGTTCTGCCTCCCCAGCGTCTACCTCAGATCCCTCCTTGCATGCGTCCTGTCCCACCACGGCCCGGACCTCCCCCACGGCGTGTCGGACTCCCCCCCAGCACCACCCCCCTCCTCCTCCTCCGCCCGCCATTCCCTCACCTCCCTCCAGGGGGCAGAAGAGAGGCCTCGGGCCCCCCTCTCCCACCCACCGCCCCCACCCTCCGCCACGGGTGGCGTGACAGGTGGCGTTGCTATGGGCGGTGACCGAGGCAGCGTGTCCTGGTTGTCCTGCAGCACCCTGTCCCCCCTGGAGGGCCTGGACATGCGCAGGCTCCTCCGAGCCCACGGGGGGAGCCGACGAGCCCTGGACAACGCTCTGCCCCTGCGTGGCCTTCTGTCTGAGGAGAACGAGCCTCGACGGATGATCCAAAGAGACGTCCGATTCATGTCAGACTGTGAATGTAGTTTGGATAGTTGTGATGAGAAGTAAAGATGCTGTGGCAGAGGGCGTCGTGACTGTAGTCTTGGCTAACTAATAAACACGTCGTGTTTTCAACCACTGGCATGAGCACGAGTTTTGTAACAAACGATTCATAATGTGCACGTCTTTCTAGAATCTTCAGTATATGACATCACAACTGTGCTTTTGACTTCTACCATATTACTGAGGCACAGGGTGACTCAAGATGTTCTTCTGGCGCCCATTCCTCCTCCTCCACCACCTCTCCCTCCATCTCCTCCCCACCCTCCACTCCTCTCTCTCTGCCCTCTCCCTCCATCCCTCCAGTCGGCAGGTGCGCGCCACGCCGGGGCGGAGCATGCTGAAGAGCACGAGCGTGAGCGGCGAGATCTACAGCCACGAGCGCACGGACGGCAGCCAATCGGACACGGCGCTGGGCACGGTGGGCACGGGCGGCAAGAAGCGGCGCTCCAGCATCGGCGCCCGCGTGGTCGCCATCGTGGGGAACCGGCGCAGCCGCAGCACCTCGCAGATCAGCGGCGCCGGTGAGTCCTCGTCGTCGTCGTCGTCGTCGTGACATCGTTGTCTGGGTAACGCAGGGATGTTTCGAAGGAGGAAGCGGGAAAGGGAAGGAAGAACGTTAAGGCTCCACGGTTGCTTTGCCCTCTCTTAACCTCTCACACGCAATCCGCCCCCTAAAATGTTCAGACAAATGCACACCGGTTCAACTTCGGAGAGTTTCCAACACGACGTGTTTTCTTTCTTCTGCGGTTAAGAGCCCCCCGCAGCTCTGTCGCTCGTCAGGTGGTACCGTCGTCTCTCTAGCTCTCCTCTGCATCGATCGTCTCGAGCTCGCTCTCTACGTCTCTCTCTCTCGCAGACCGCAGAAATACGAGATCCTCTCGCGTCTCTCGCGTCTAGCTCGATATCTCTCGCAGACTCTACCTCTATAGCTCTCTCTCGCTCGCTGATCTCTCTATCTCCTCTCGTCCCTCTCTCTCTATCTCTCTCTCTCTCTCTCCCTCTCTCTCTCCTCCTTCCTCTCTCCCTCTCTCCGTGGCTAGGTCCCACTGTAGGGTGAAGGGACATGAAAGGCTAGCCATAGCACTCCTCTTCATTGTAGCAGAAATAAAAAGCCATTAAGTCAGCGCCTAGGGTGGGTTGTGTCTCTCCCCCCCACCCCCTTTCCTTTTGATTTGAGGAGAGAGGAGAGGAAGACAGGAGAGGGATAGGGTTAGTTACCACTGTTTCTCAACACCGTAGTGGCCATCGGCAGGCCAAAATCTTCGCGTCAATGTCGCTGTGAACAAAGGCAGGTAAGGAGGGCATTCAGCCACTGTCGCATGTTTGATCTTTGCTTTCTGCTTTCTGTCTCTTTGAGGTTTGCGACCATTGGTGTCAGACGGTCTCTGTCTCTGTTTCTAAGTGTGTCTAGATCCGGTACAGGACAGTTAACTTGTTCACTTGTAATATATGAACGTGTTAAAGTTAAGGTCAGTGTGGTTTTCAGAAATGTAGCAGCCAAAGAAGAACATTTATGTGATAAAAGAATCGCGAGACACTGTGATATAACTCATGACCCACCATGAAAACCACTCTCTGGTCTCCGAGTTCAAAACGATCACATTTCTAGTCTGAACATTGATTTGGTTTATCACCGAAAGGGAACAGTGTTGCCCAGAGAGGATGTGGTGACCGGAGAGCTTGTGAAACCTCTCTGCCCGCTGCTGCGACATAGCCACGTCACTTTGTCACCTCCTTAACGTCTGTGGTGTTTCTCATATCCTAGAGGTGTCACTCTGTCCTGTCAGGTTCTGAGGTCCTCTGTCGTCCTACTCTGTAATACTCCATGGACACAGCTAGGTCACTACGTAACACGGACAATAAACACGAAACGTAAACATCCGTGAAAATATGTGAAATCGAAACTCGTATGAAACACGCGAAATTTGAACCCGTCTAAAATACGTGTCAGTTCAACAAACAGCGTGAACGCTGCGTGTTTCCGCACCCTTGCCCTCCATCCAAGGTGAGGTCAGCCCCTGAGCTCTGGTCCCCTGTGTCGAGAGAGTGTTTCCTCACTGTGTGTGTGTGTGTTTCCTCCAGAGGGGAAGGGGAAGAAGGAGAAGGGCGCGCCCATCCAGAGGAGCCAGGAGACGGGCATGGCCGTGGAGCTCAGCAGGAACATGAGCAGGCAGCCCAGCAAGGAGTCCACCAACGGAAGCATGACCAGCTACAACTCTGAGGGGAAGTCAGTACCACCCGCCGAGGAGAACGCACCGGATCCTCCCTCTCTCCCTCTCTCTCTCTCTCTCTGTTTCTTTCTCTCACTCTTTGTCTCTCACTCTCTCTATCTCTCTCACTCGCTTGGTTTCTTTCTATTACTCTTTGTCTCTTTCTCCCTACTCTCTCTCTCTCTCTCTCTCTCTCTCTCTCTCTCTCTCTTTCTCTATTCTTTCTCTCACTGTTTCTGTTTCTCTCTCTCTGAGCACTTTACAGCTGTGTCCCTGTCTTGCCACCATTGTTCATCTTCAAACATGACTTTGAGGTACCGCAGAGCATGGCAGGATTTCTGCCTAGACTCCAACGTGTGATCTGGGCTGACTGTGGATCTTATGTGCTTCCTCCAGTCTGATCTTCTCTGGCGTGCGTCTGGGAGCTGACAGTCAGTTCAGTGACTTCCTGGATGGCCTAGGCCCCGCCCAGCTGGTGGGCAGACAGACACTGGCCACCCCTGCCATTGGTGAGTCGATAGATAAGGGTTAGGGTCCATTTGTGTTCCACTGTCCTATCCTCCTGTACTCTATTGTTTGTTCTCACTCCCCTTTTCCATATATCCGTCTTCAGTCCTACTTTCTATTCTCGGGGGGTTTCTTTATTTCGTTTTTTTCCCACACTTCTCTTCCTACTGCTCATTTCTTTCTCAAGTCCATTTCCTCCTGCTTCCGTGCTAATATCTTTTTTTCTCCCTTTTTTCTATATGATTAACTACTCATCCTGCTTCTGGTCTCATTAAGCCACTTACCTCGGTACTTCCTGTTTCATTTGGCCAATCATCTCTCTCCCCCCGCCCCAGGTGACATTCAGATCGGGATGATGGATAAGAAGGGCCAGCTGGAGGTGGAAGTGATCAGAGCCCGCGGCCTGGTGCAGAAACCAGGGTCCAAATCCCTCCCTGGTGAGAAGATCCTTCTGGAGATGGAGGAACTACACACCAACACACACACACACACAATGTACACATACATACGCACGAAAGATACACATACTCACACTCGCACCTCATAACACACACACACAAAGTACACATACATACGCACAAAAGATACACATACTCACACTCGCACCTCAAAACACACACACAATGTACACATACATACGCACGAAAGATACACATACTCACACTCGCACCTCAAAACACACACATCACATACACACACATATTGTCCCCTAAGCGGACATTAGCTATAATTCATGGTCAATGGACAGGCTTATTTAATATAATATGGGTCAACTGGCTTTACCCATTAGGACTAGATCTAATAAAGATCGAAATCCTCGTTTTAACTCGATGCAGTTTTCCAATCCGGTTTCCTCTGGTTGCAGCTCCATACGTCAAGGTCTACCTACTGAACAACGGAGCGTACGTAGCCAAAAAGAAAACCAAGATTGCGCGGAAGACGCTCGACCCGTTGTACCAGCAAGCACTGCTCTTCGAGGAGAGTCCACAGGGGAAGGTCTTACAGGTGAGTGGCTTCCTCCTCAGATCTAGAGAGTCAGGTGGCTGAGCGGTGAGGGAGTCGAGCTAGTAATCAGAAGGTTGTTGGTTCGATTCTTGGCTGTGCACAATGACTGGATAAGAGCTTCTGGTAAATGTAAAAGTAAATCTTGGACTTGGGATTGGGTTTATTGCCATTTCAGATACATAAGATGACATAGAACTAGCAAATACTACACAGATTGGTTTGTTACTGACTAACAAACTTCTCCATTCGTGTCTGAAACTGAGCTAAAAAACACGAGTCTTAATTGAATGTATTAGTAAATGGGTTTTAGATGGGTGTTTGAAGGATTGATCATCAAGTTTGGTTGTCTCTGGTCTCATTCCCTTAGGTGATTGTCTGGGGAGACTACGGACGAATGGACCACAAAAGCTTCATGGGAGTTGCACAAATCCTATTGGAGGAGCTAGACTTATCAAGCACAGTCATTGGCTGGTACAAGTTGTTTCCGCCCTCCTCCTTGGTGGACCCCACACTAGCCTCCCTGACTCGACGTGATTCCCAGTTGTCACTAGACAGCTCATCGGGGCCCCCAGGGGTCAGATCCTAAGGGACCAATAGGACTGAGACGCTTAGCGTTTAATAAACGAACTGTACTGTAGAAAGAGAGGGAGAGAGAAAGAGAAAATAGAATATATGTAGAACAACAACAATCAGAAACAGAGTCACAATGAGAAAAAAAAAGCAGCTTTGTTGAGATCTTGACAATCACTACTGTCACGTTTTTCATTTTGTCTTCTATCTTGAGAGCTCTATGTTTCCATGTTTCGTTTCGGTATGAAAACGAGTTGTTGTTTTTTAAACATTTGTTTTCACCGAAGCACTAGGGGCTGTCAAAGAACACCTCGGGCCGGTAACTGCGCTCTCGTGTCGATCGATAAGTAGCCGCGCGGCACCATAGGCTACATAGGAGGAAAGAAACAGGGTTTTTCTCAACACTAAATCCTAAGTTAACGAAAACAAATGTACGTTAGCAGCGGAATGTACGAAGCTCAAGACGGAGGGGTCGCCGTGCCTCCCTGGCCCCAGGGGGCCCTCTCCAGTGGCCCTCCTCCAGAACCTCAATAGACTGCCAGCAACTCTCCTCCCCAGGGTGGAGTGCTTCGGGGTGGGGCAGGTCAGTGGAAGCACAGGGTCCTTCTCTGGTGCCTAGACCAGGGGACCCCTCCACGAGTCCTTCTCTGGTGGGAAGGTGGTCCTCTTTTCGATATGTTTACCATGGCTGCTCCTAAAAGCCAATCTCTCTGTTGGAGTCTCTTCAATGTTACGTTGTCCGATTGTTTCACCTCTTTCGTCTTTTCGTTGAATCTGGCACAAAAAACAAACAAACAAAAAAAAACGTTTTTACGAGTCAGAAAATAAATAGGTTTACGATGTTTGTTGTTGGTCCGATGTGTGTGCATGGAGAGAGAGTTATGCTACAAAGAAAATAGGAAACGTTGGACGGTTGTAAAATAAATGTGTCTGTTATCGATGTGGCACAGAGGACTGTTCTGGAAACGACATGGCAGTTTTTAAACTTGACAATGAGATTAGCGTGCAATGTCTTTTTTCTTCATCCCATCACTAGCTAACGTCCAATCCAGTCGTCTTTGTATAGATGTATAATAAACCTCCTAGGAGGTTGACCAATAAATAGGGTTTATGTCACTTTGAACTATGATAAGGGTGTGCCGTCACTGTAAAAAAAGTTAATCTTTGTCCACCCTCACAAGAACAAGACAAGTGAATATCTTCGATTCCTGCTGTTTTTTGGGGGGAAGAAACACCCCCCATGACCCCAGCACACGTTAAAGGTTTTTATCCAAAACTTCAGTTTACATTATTTTAAGATTTAAAATGCAAGCACAAGAGCTTGATTTTTTTACGGCAAAAAGTTGAACTTTTTGAGAAAAATAAATAAATAAAAAGATTGAAAAAAAAGAAGCTAAAATCCTTGCAGTAAGTCCTTCTTTGGTTCATATCATTTCCTCTTTGTCTAGAGTTTTGGGAAAACAGAGAAAACAGTCGCTCAAATTTCCCTTGTGCATCTCTGTGAATGTTAAAGTAACGAATCAGACGCTCATCCTCCGTCAGGCCTGCTGACTCCTCCCACCGGAAAGGGCGTGGCCAGCATGACTTCGGAACCTGTTCCAAGCTGCATGCACATTTTTTATTTGTGAAACGAACAGATACCGGATTTTTTAAAAGAACTGAACTAGATGTGTTAGCTCCACATGCCGTAGGACCGCTTGTATGTTGCATGCACTTGTACAGTTTGCTCGTACTTCAATATAAAGAGATAAAAACCAAGAAACCGAAGCCATTCACATCATGCGAAGACATTCGATTGATTCAATTCAGCTGCGAGTCTTAGTCCACGTCCTCTCTCTCATTCCGGTGCTGAACGTCTCTTGAACCAATCAACAGACAACCCCAAGATTACGTATGATGTCTTTTCTAAACCCTTAGGATGTTGTGCCGTAGGACAGAGCACACCTCCACGCCCCCTTACTGCTCCTAGACCTGTCTCAAACACAGAGCCACCGATACCTACACTGGGTGCGTTTGATTTAACAAACCCACTGCCATACAGCAATAGAATGGTGTCCCCCAAAGTGTAAACTCTGAGGTGAATTAAACACACCTTAAATACTGTCTTGGTTGACCCAGGCCTGACTGTAAAGGTGCATTATAGAATACCTTGATGGGGATGAGATGACACAATCTATACCTATGTATAAGTCAGATCAATCTACAGTGTACAAACTATGGTTATGTTAAACATAATGATATATGAACACATCAACTCTAAGGTTGTATGTCACGTATAACTAGGTGAAGTATAACTACAGGTGCACGATAAGTCATATCATGTAAATAGTCTGCAGCCATTATTGGTTGAGTGATATTTGCAAAGGGGCCAAGTCATAGAATGTGGAGCCATTATCCAATCACCATGGACCACATGGACCACATGGACTGTACAGTTAGGTGTGGGTTGAGTGTTCAGACCCACACTATACATGGGTTCCGTCACACTGAGCCGCCAACCTCCGAATCAGCAAACAAGGCCATTCTAATATACAGCCACGCAAATAGCGTTGTCAGAATATGTGCTACTAAACCCCAATGTTCTACTACCCCGGCCGTAGAGAAAAAATGACCTAAGTAAGAGTTTCTTTTCTTTTGATTGTCCCGTGAGGCTGTTTTCGTTTTCTTTTTTCTTTTCGTTTTACTTTGTCAGTATTATCGGGAGGAAAAAATGCTGATTGTTTACAATTTATGTGTTCCACGGAAACAACTAAAAGAAAATTGTAGAAAAAAAAGAAAGTATTCACTGCAACATGTCCTGTTTGTATAACAAATGTGGCTCAAATGATGTGTATGTTTTATATAAAAAAAAGAGTTCATTTTTATTATTTACAAATAAAAGAATGTGTGAAAGAACGTTGGCAATGTCTCTGCTGACTCTCATTTCGACTTAATCCAACCTCCTCCAAATATTCCCCCTGATACGCATCCAAATTATATTTTTCCAACCAACATTGCGCTTGTAACCCACGATTACTTTGAACATTATGTCAACGGGTCAGAATGAACAGACCATCATAAACTTAGACACGGGTTACCCTGGGTTACCAATGGTATCTTCTTGGACTTATGGGAAAACTAATATTTTCTCTAGTCCCACAAACTCAACCCACCGTGCCCTCGGTCCGTTCCTCAGATAGACATCTTAGCAAAGCAGAACTCAGATAGAAGTCAGAACTCCCAGGGAGAGAGAGAGAGACAGAAAGAGAGAGAGAGACACAGAGAGGGAGAGAGAAAGAGAGACAGAGAGAGCGAGAGAGAGAGAGACAGAGAGACAGACAGAGAGAGCGAGAGAGAGAGAGAGAGAGAGAGAGAGAGAGAGATGAGAGAGAGGAGAGAGCACAGAGAGACACAGAGAGACACAGAGAGAGAGAGAGACAGAGAGAGAGAGAGAGAGAGAGAGAAGAGCAGAAAGAGAGAGAGAGAGAGAGAGAGACCGAGAGAGAGAGACAGAGAGAGAGATGAGAGAGAGAGACCAAAATGAGTAGTGCGATGAGAAATATTTGGTAATAAAACAGCCAACAACTCACTTCTGTCCCTATAACACGTCTCAGGACCAGGTCTCGACGTGTCTCCTGGGTGGTGGATTGTGATAAATGAATCATCAAGGAAAACAAACATGGACATAATTTGTCAAAGTATAGCAGCAAATGACCGCGGCCAAATAATGACCTTAATTACAGGAGGGTCTCATTTTTCAAACTCATTGCTCATCGACCAAAGACGTTCCCCTTAATAGCTCGGGGCATGGTTTGGCCAGCAAAGGAAAAAAACCTCACTATTAAGATATTGTTAAAGCTCTCATAGGGCCCTTGGCCAAAAACTTTTCCAAAGAGAGGGCACACCCTTGAAAACTAGGCGTCGTCCTATTATTTTTACGAGGTGATATTGATTGGTCCTCTGTTCCCCCTCTGTTGAGGGTAATAGCCTCTGTTTAGTTAACATTGTATTGTTGAAAACCACCCGTAAGGAAAGGTCATCCGTCAAAAAAGGCCCAAGTCCCACCCTGTCCCTGTCTGCATGCCCTGCTAAGGCTCAGTCTACCCTTAATCATTTGTCACCCGTGTACACGGAAGGGTGTCCCCCGACTCGACGTGTTGCCTTTAGAGTGTGGGAGTTCTCCTCGGTGTCGTGACGGCACGCCGGCGCGGTGGCCTCTCTCTCTCCGTCTCTCACGACTGCCATCGTGAGATTCCGTTTGCGAGGAGAGAGAGCGACGAGAGACTCGTTTCCAAAGAGTGCCCTACGGATTTCTAAAGCATCCTTCACCTGCCCGCGTGGTCCCCTTTAAGACTCCACGGTGCAGCGAAGCTCGAAGCTTCGTCTCACTACAAAGAAGAAGGAAAAAAGAGAGAGGAAACGTAGCCCTACCACAAGGCCTCTCGTGCGACCCACACAGATGACACAGCAACGGGGGCCTCTGAGATTTATGCTCCGGCTTCCTCTTGTTAATCAAGCTCCGGGCCCCCCCCGAAACAACATCTGCAGGCAATCATCCCCCCCTGGTCTCCTGGTGACAGGGCCTGGGGTCAGAGCCCTGGGGTACAGAGCAGGGATACTAGTCACCATGGAGGACCAAAGAACACATAATCGTCAAGATATCCATCTCAGTTCTGCCCCCAGGAAGTGCCCTATGCTTCCATGAGGCCCCAATCACAAAGATCTTTACGGTTCATCTCCAAATGGGGACCGGAACAATTGGGACATTATAATGGAGGGATAATTCCATACATTTTCCATGTTTCTGTTCTCTTCACGATGATCCCTCAATAAGTACATTTCGTAAGTAGGGTTTTCAGGTCATGTTATGTATCCGACCTTTTCCTGTTGCACTTACTGCTGAGTGTGATTAGCGTGGCAATTATGTTGTTTTTGACTCTGCAAACATCACGGCAGAGGGAGTCTTTCCTTTCTACTTGTAAGGAGGTGCGATTGAACAAGCTGACACTGCAAACAACGATCTCACTCAATGAAGAAACCGTGGATTTAGCAAAACAGAACATGCTGTATCGACATAGCATGACGTACGTGTTACTGACAGGAAGGACACCACGCTTTTATCTGATGGTGGTTTCAATTCCCAGGGCAAAGGACACATACATTTTGTGAAAGATATGTTGTTCCTCGACCGCTAGGTGGTGTGGTTTGACTGTATTGCTCTATGAACCAATGGGATGTGTCTGTCTCTTTAGAAGGACCAGTCTATTGGTCATTTCTACAGTATCACACGCACACATACTCAACTGAGTGTTCCGGACAGAACGCTGACTCGTATACATTGGACACTCATTGTAAATGTTGTCACATAGACTCTCTCTTTATTTATCTTTTCCACCTTTCTCCCTCTCTCTATCTCTCTCTCTCTCTCTCTCTCTCTCTCTCTCTCTCTCTCCCTCCCTCCCTCCCTCCCTTTCTCTCTCCTCTCTCCCCATGTTCAGCAGCTCTCCTTTTGATAGAATGTCTACCATAGACATAAGTCTCATGCAAGCATGGTCGGCAATTTCTCATGTCTAAAAACAGCCACTGTCATATCCCTGATTCTATTCTTAGTACATGATGAAACAGCACCATGGGAATAGCTAAGCCAATGCACCCAAATGGGCCCAATTACGGATCTATCTGACGGCGGCCTTTTGCTAAATGTATGCCTTTGACATGAGCTTGAACACAATGTAGATACATTTATACTGGGTTGTGTGGTGAATTTGACATATTTTTTGTTTGTAGATGTTAAGTGCAAAATGGATGATGCAAGAGATTTGTTAGCAGGTTAAAATGAACAAACAGTTGTATTGTCTCTGTAAGCAACAATTATTATTTTCAGGCAACTGAGCATCCGACAGTTTGCTATCAGTCCTGTGGTGCAGAAACACTTCTATGTTTTATTTTGAGGGGGGGTCACGTGGTGAGGGAGCTAGTCCTGCCGACAGAATAATTGGCGTTTTAGACGACAATAAAAACGATATGCTGCCTATAAATGCACTTATTTGATCTGTAAACAAATGTAAGGAACAGTTTTTCAGTTTAAGCCGTAATAGCCGACGCGTTTTCGAGACGGATTGTCTTTAACTTCAGCAGCTGCGCCAAGCTGTTATAGTTTGCGGTCAACCTCCCAACTCAACCGCATGGAATATAGTGACAACGGAAAACTCATAAGGCAATAGACTATTTTACAGTGCTGCATTAAAAGTCGTCTCGTTATTATGCCTTTTATCGGAAAATAACAAGGGTAGGCTATACCGGCTTTGAACATTTGCACCAGTTTTACCTATAGGGAAATTGGGTGCCAACGGAAATTTAGCGTGACTTTTAGTGCGTTGTTGTTTTTTAAGTGTTCAATTAAGGGCACTTTTTTTTTGTCTAAATCACTGCCACCATCCCGACTGCGTCAATGTGTTTTCCAAACAAAAGAATAGTAAAATGCACAATGCCGGGATTGAATTGATGACAATTTTGCTGTAGGGCATTATGTGCTGCGCGTCAGCACGTGAAACAACGACATTGAAGCAACAGGCAGCTGCATGCTTAAGTGAGAAAGTCTGGTTTCACAGTTCACATTTCACTTCCTGTATGGTTATGCAGTCCCATGCTGCACTCGTACATATCTTGGTAAGGACAATTAATCTCTTGGTAGTCACAATTAATCACTTATGTTACAGGGGATATAGAGTAGACCGGCTATAGCCTACATTGGAACCACACTTCTCAACGCGCCTATCACAAACGCGCACCGCAGCTGGCTTCAGTTTACGCATCATCACACTTGTGGAAATCGCGACAGTCAGTGTAGTAGAGGGACGATTCAAGAGAAAAGAGGGCGGTCAAAAGTGACGGGTGAAACAGCGTGCCTTATGGTTTTGATTATGGTTCGTAACTTCGGGGAGCATAAAGCACATTTAATTAGTCGTTTATAGAGCTCGCCTTGCACCCCCTGGTTGGACACGCATGCCCAAGAAGACCTCCGCGCACTTAATGCCCGCGTTGGTGATGCTATGCCCCGCAACCACAGCGGAGATGAAGGCGGTGCTGGGCTCTGGATGAAGACATCGCCTGGACATCACACCGACGGTTACGGTTTAAAAGATGTGGAGACCGGACGAAGGATGATGAATAACGCGGGAGACGGTTTGCTGTCAGCCTCCAACGCCACAGTGGCCGGAGGACTGGATAACCTGCGGGGAAAGCAGGGCGCACGCCTCAGCCTTCTGGGCAAACCGCTCATATACAGCTCGCAGAGTGGCCGAAGAAACGTGCGTTATCGGAGGCTTCAAAACTACCTGTACAATGTTCTGGAAAGACCACGAGCCTGGGCATTCATCTACCATGCGTTTGTGTAAGTTTAAACATTTTTTTTATTGTTTCATGTAAAGCAAACCGATGGTTACGTGCAGTCTTGCGCTGTGTGTGACATGATGGCTCCCGTCAGAATTGGCAGCACACCTGTTGATCTTCATCCATCACTTTAAAAGACTCTGAATTCCACCATCATCCCTTTTCTCTCCACCTAATGATTGGACATATTGATTATGCTTATTGATGAGGATCCCTGGTGAAAGAAAATACAGTTGGAAGTAAAAACAAATATATATATTGTCCACCATAAATGGAAATGTATATATTTGATCAATTCAGTATTTAGTTCTTTTTTCGTTGTTTTTGCATCTAATGGTGCCTGCATTTTGACATTAATCCTTAGTTTTAAAGAAAATGTTTGGTTGTCCTATATATCTATATAAAAATAGATAAAAACCTTGACTCGAATGTCATAGCCTGGTTTTCTTGACACATGCGACGAGATTCGAGTCAGGTGAACCAAATCTCAGTAACTGGGGGTGTATCTCACATAACAGCAATCATAGCATATGTTCCCCTAGCCCATGAACACAACTCACACAATAAGCATCACTCAGCCTGTCCTATTTTACAGCAAACTACGCATTTCATTTCAAACAGCCCATCTCCGTGACTCATACGGCTAAATAATTAAAACGATGGGCTTGTTGCAGGCTGTACCATCGAAAGCCATTATTCCTATTCATAGTTCTATTGAATATCGAACATTAGACTTCAGCCTATTTCAGAATACACTTTGTTAAATGCATGGAAGATCAGCAATAAATAGCTTCTGAATGATATGAATTCAGGAATATCTACCCCAAAATGTTAAAGGTTCAATTATCTAAATACCGTCTTGTGTGTGTGTGTAGGGGTTGTAGGGACATGTTTGTATGTGTATGTGAGAGAGTATGTGAGAGAGTGTGTACTTGTATGAAGGACAGAAACAATACAGACCGTATGTGTTCCTATGGCATATCTTCTCTGCAGCAGACACAGTGTCCGGAGCGACGTTTGTAGCTGTGTACACAGTATGGTATCTGCTACAGTGCCACACGCTGTCTCTGGTCTCTGTCACACTGTCGGCCCTGAGTGTCTTCTACGGATACATTTCATTCAGCAAGTGTGTGTGTGTGTCTGTGTATGAGAGAGATGTTATCTCTGTCTCTCAGTTCAAGGAAGGAAGTTGAGACAGTCTGAGGTTTGTGTTTGTGTGTGTGTGTGTGCGTGTGGGTGAATATGGGTAACAATGCTCTCTTGTGGCTCGTTTCAAACTTTCTCTCCGTCCGGTTTGTCTGGTTTGTCACAACCACAGGGGTCGGTCCTAACATCCTCCTCCTCGTGACTGACCCGTCTCTGCGTCTCACACAGCGGTCGTCTCTGGACCTTCAGTCCAGCCGATGGGGAACCTCACCTGAAGAGCAGGCGTGTCTGTTTCCACGAGGCCTGTCTAGCCGGGCGGGGTCAACGGGGTCCACCGCTATTATGTCACCGACTGGTTGCTATGTGGAGGGGGGTCACACCACTTGGAGATGACCTCACATCCTGTCTCCGTTGCGGCCGTAGGAAGGGGTCAGCGGGGGTGGGGGGAAGGGGGGGGGGCAACAAATTAAATTGTGAGTGGACATGTGGCCTGACCCCGACTGTCACTGTAGAGCCGAATGGGTCTCATGCTCTTCATTGAGCTGATCAACGTGCTGAGTCACTGTTTTGGAGGATGATACGCTGTAGACACGCATTGTTATACACGCGCACGTTCACTCTCCCGTAAACTCACACGGGCATGCGAACATGTTTACACTAACGCATCTTTCCGACTATCCCTTTCCACTACCGGCAACGCGAATTCGCCAGCCATGTAAACAAGGTATTATTACATAAAAGGAGCATTAGTTACTGTCATGGAGCCAGCACGTACATATTCCCCTTCCCACATTCTGACAAATGGTTTCTGTTACAATTGCGCGGATGAAGGGGGTCATTATCTGCCTGACAACCAACATTCTGATGGATTTAGTTTGGGTTTTCAATCAAAAGCACCTCACAGGGGACGTCATTTCAAGACGAGGGCTTAACTTGATCCCCTCCGATCTGATCCAGTGATCGTTAAAAGATCGACTTCCTTCCGTACATCTCACACACCTTGGGCCTTAAGACAGGTTAGGCTCCTTCTTTCAGTACGAGACGTCGTCTCTTCCGAAAAGAGGAGTCGTATCGGGTCACGAACGAGCAAACGCCAGTCAGGATTTGGGGAACGACGAAACGCACGCGTGAGTTATTATTCCTCTCTCTTTGAAACCTCCCTTGATTGGTCTCGGAATGTGACACTCTACAGCATTTTCTAAGCCGTGTCTTTTGTGTTTGTTTTTGCACTTAGAGGCAAACTGAGTGTAGAAAGAGAGCTTGGATTCCTCATTACTGTCAGACAACAGCCCATCCACAAGGTCGCTGTTTCATCCCTGGGCTGGAAGCCAAATCTGTTTTTTTTATATTTTAGATTGAAAGAGTACTTATCCTAAATCCAAAACAATACCGTTTCAGAAAGGGTGTGTTTGACGTGGATTTGTTTTTTGTGTGTGTATTAGTTGTGCAGTCCCTCTTAGGGGGACAAAAAAAAACACTTAATTCCTTCAGCGTTCCACGCCTCTGAGCCAAACCTGGAGGGAGAGGTCAGAAGAACAAGTGCACTTAAAGTCAAGACATCAATTTAGAGAGCGTCCCTAAGACCTTCCATTTGTCAATCCGCTCTCAGGCTTCGAGCCCTCACTTGAGCCGAGACACGTTCCGGGTCTTTCCATGGGCGCGTGCAGCACAGGGAACACTATTGGAGAGGATACCGAGGTAGAAGGATTATCAGACTATTTCTATGTACTGTAACGCATGAAATGCACGTTTTCTCACGGGACCCAAGTATTTACCCGTGTAAACTTCCTACGTGTGTGTGTGTGTGTGTGTGTGTGCGTGGCGGCATAGGTAGAGCACTGAGACGGCCTTTATGCTAGACCGCCCACCCCCACTGCCCCTCGCCCTCACACACAGTGCCGCCATTCATATCACCTCATCGACTCGGTGGTGGTGGGGGAGTTTGGGGGGTGGTGTGTGTGTGTGTGGTGTTGTGGGGGGGTTGTACAGACATGGTGTCCGGCCGGGGCTAGCTGCCCCCCTCCCTCCCTTCACACAGTAGGATCCTATGCTCTTGTCGTGCAGGCAGGTAGAGCTCATTTTATGTGTTTTGCGGGCTGGATAGACCTGCTCTACAAACTGCTGAATCACTCCAGGCAACGCTGGAGCAACGGCTATTTGGCATTTGTCTATAGGGCACAGCCAACCCCTGTGGCAACTGTGTGTCGGGTGAACACCGTGTATCAAGTTGTACACCTGGGAAAACCCCTTGTCTGTGTCTTGCCAAACTCCGAAAGGAAGGAATGTTCTTTTCCAGAAAGCAGGTTGGCCAGCAAGTGTTTACAAGATGTGACTGAGGCACACTGGGATCAAACGGTTTCAGCGACATGACCGATGCTGCCACTCATATCCGGTGTGATCATCTGTATCTGTGTGATGACATGCCGATACATTAACAGTTATGTTACCGGATGTGTTAACGCATGTTACCTCACCCCCCCTCTGCCCGGCCCGGGAGCCATGTCAGAACTCCACTTCTCTCAGATCCACTTCTGTCCTTAAAGGTTTTTTCTTTTTTTGTTTTCTCTTCTCTTTTTTCCTTCTTGTCACTGGAAGGTATGTGTGTCTGTGAGTCAGTGGAAACAAGCTGAAGTCAACAACGGACCAAGGTTAAGTCTGTCAGGGAGAGAGAGGAGGAGAGAGAGAGAGGGAGAGGGAGGGAGGGAGAGAGAGAGAGAGAGGGGGAGGGAGAGGGTGGGTGTTTCCTCTCTACGTTCTAAGTGGAAAAGTAGAGAAAGGTTCAGAAAGAGACACTAGAGAAGTCTTGTGGGCCCAAAGGAGGAAGTGTGTGTGTGTACAGTACAGCATGTGTGTGTGTGTGTACAGTACAGCATGTGTGTGTGTGTGTGTGTACGTACAGCTGTGTGTGTGGCTGCGTTTGTGCTTTAGTGTGACAAGTGAAAGCAAGCTGCAGAAGCAAGCCGTACGACATGTGGACGGTAGTGCACGTGTGTGCATGTGCACCGGACGAGGAAGACACAAGACAGCCTCTCGTTTGTGGGGGCTGAGCACAGATGCACAGAAGGAGGGAAGCTGCGACAACTGCGGCTCTGAAGACGTGTCACAAATATGTCCTTGTCAGTTGGCCGCCCAAGTGGACCAACATTCATGCGTTTGTGACAAAACAGCTCATCGTTGTAGCGGCTTCCGAGTATGGACCGGCTCTGCTCACTGTTGTTGTCCCTCCCGATGCCAACATCCTATACGCTCCGTGTGCGGAAGTCACATGACTCTTGTAAAAAACAACAACAGTTGTCTGTGGATTGAAGCTCTGAGGAACGTAGAACAGTCTTAAGTAAAAGGCAACAGCTCTGTTGTTTGGTTAGATTTGCTTAGGAACAGGGGAGTACAGGTTTGTGACAGTATCTACTGTACTGATACACTGGCATACTGTACTGTTTTAGGTTTGTTCATGTACCGAGTGTGCATAAAAGGTAAAATAGGTTATAAAAGCTCTAAACAGCACTGTTAAGTGCTTGTGTACTAGTGGTACTCGATATAGTTTTCGATGAATTGCTAACCCTGCTCTGAACTCCCGTATGAGTGAGTGAATGGTCGAGGAAACAGCAAGATGGATGTTCAGAGAAGGGGTTTCACCTTTTTATAGATGTCCTGTGACACACACTCACACGGGACCCTCCTCCTGCTCCACACACACACACACACACACACTCACACGGGACCCTCCTCCTGCTCCACACACACACACACACACGCACACACACTCACACGGGACCCTCCTCCTGCTCCACACACACACACACACACTCACACACACACACACACACACACACACACACACACTCACACGGGACCCTCCTCCTGCTCCACACACACACCACACACACACTCACACGGGACCCTCCTCCTGCTCCTCACACACACACACACACACACACACTCACACGTGACCCTCCTCCTGCTCCTCACACACACACACACACACACACACTCACACGGGACCCTCCTCCTGCTCCTCACACACACACACACACACACACACTCACACTGGGACCCTCCTCCTGCTCCTCACACACCCACACACACCACACACACTCACACGGGACCCTCCTCCTGCTCCTCACACACACACACACACACACACTCACACGGGACCCTCCTCCTGCTCCTCACACACACACACACACACACACACACACACACACACACACACCACACTCACACTGGACCCTCCTCCTGCTAATCACACACACACACACACACAACTCAAGACACCAGCCCACACACCCATTGTGGTACCACGTGTGAGCTGAATGAGAAGCCTCCGTTACTTAAGCCGACACCTGTTTCCTGTCTGCGAGCTCACTTCCTGTTGAGGAGCAGAGTGGCTGTGTGTGAGACAGAGGTTGTCACCTCCCTCAGATCTGCAGATGTTTATCAAAACTCGACTCGGAGTGGGATTCAGATACTCAAACACGTTAGATGCATACACACCACGCACACTAAAACACACACACACACTAAAACACACACACATGGCGAGGGAGACATTTAGTGAGTCATTCTGACGGTGAGAAAATGTCATGCTCTTTGCTTTCATCCTCATCAACTCTCCCGCTCTCACTCTCGCTCTCATTCTCTCTCTCTCTCTTTTGATGTCCTTCACCCCTCTCTTCAGCTGTGGATCGTTCGCGACTTCATTTCTCTTTGCGGTTGAACTTTATCTCCAGAGACCATCTGTAAATTCCATAAATATCAATCGTATTGCAGTTTATTTTTTATTGTTAAAGGTGCTGTGAAGCAAAATCCATGATTTGCTTCTCAGTACATTAAATACGTGTGAAATGAGTTGCTGAAAGCATGTGCAAAGCTATGCTTTCAGCAAACTTTGTTGCACTGAAATGTGGAGTTAGAACGTTCAGGCGTCACGCCCCCCCCCAGTATCGAGCAGAGAAGACTGCTGATTTTCTCACGATTTCAAAGCCTAATTGAACATACTTGTCAATGTTTTTTTTCATTCAAATGTAGATGGGTAGTTAACAACACATTCTTCTGTGGTGTGATGAACTTAAACTAATGTTTCAGTTCTACTTTACAGCCACTTTAAGACTATCGTTGAAGCTATTGGCTATTTTTTTACTCAACACATTAAACACACAATCTTACACACCAAACCAGCACACAAAACAAACATTACACTGTGAAAAACTCTTCAAACTCTTTGAAAACATTGTATTTTGCGTCAATACACACAAAGCATCATTTGAATGAGCACATCGTAGATGCGTTGGCATGTGCAACCGAGGTAGCTGTATGGGTGGAAGTGTGGTGTCTTGGCAGCGTCTACTTGGCTTGCTAGCTTGATTTTGTTGTTTTCCCTCCTTCCTGGAGTCTTAATCATGGGATGGGGGGGGGTGCAAGGCAGCAGATGCTTGCCTTTGGGGGGAGTGAGTTGGAGTGAGGGGAAGAGTGGAAGGCTACTTTGCTAATGTCAAAAAGCACCGTTTTGTTTTGGCGGGGGGGGTTGTTGTACATAACAACTTCTATCTGTCGGGGGCTGACCTGGGTCGTACGGGGAGGGGCAAACAAACAGGTTCTCTGTCCTCCTCCACATCCACCCCCTTTCTAATGTAAGTAGTCAAGCAGCAGCAGTAGCGGTAGCAGCAGCAGCCCCTCAGAGCTCTTCTCCACATCCCCAAAGCGAAAAGGGCAATTTGGAGCACAGCGGACGTACGTCGTCATAGCAACAAACATTGCTGTCTTGGTTGGGCTTCGATAGAAAGAAAAAAATAAAGAGAGACAGAGAGAGAAGATCCACACATTCCCCGACTACCTCACTCTCTCCTCTCCGCTCACATCAACACCCCGCGTCACCTGCTGGCAACCGTCACCTCCACACGCTCAGTGCTAACAGCTAGCCACGGGTGACTTCAGCCAGCCGGGTGACACTGCCCAGGCGGTGAGCTATATTTAGTGATGAGTTAGCCTAGCCTAGCATCCATCCTTGCTCTCTCCTCCCCCCCCTCTAGGAATAACAAAGACACCCCGTCCCTCCATCCCACAATCCCTCCCCGCTCCCTGACACAGGCGAGCTATTGTGTCATTCGGATCCTTTTAACGTCACATGGGGGTACGCGCCCTTGGCGCTCCCTGAGAGAGAAAGAGAGAGAGGGGAGAGATGGGAGGAGGAGAGTGAGGGAGGGAGAAATAGAGAGATGGGAGAGGGATGGAGTGAGAGAGAGTGAAGAAAGTGAATGGGGGGTAAAGTCCAGCCTGACCCATCCGTCTGCAGCTCTGGGTCTTAATTAGACGTCAGTGCTGTGCAGTCTTAACAAGGAGGGAGGAGGAGGGAGTAGGGGTGAGGAGGAGATGAGAGGAGGGGAGGGGGCAGGGGAGGAGAGGGGAGGAGTGAGTGTCTTTAGTTTGCAGTCGTACGGAGAGGTCTAGCGCTGCGTGTACTGAGAGGGCTTTGCGTGAGGTGCATCTGTTGTTTATTTAACTTTTTGTATTTTTTATCTCCGACATCCTCATTCCAAAAATAGCCCCCAACACGCCGTAGAGCATGTAGCTTAGAGAACACTGCTTCAGTTACCATGTTACATACAAGGCACAGGATTTAGCTTTGGCGGTCACTTTTGGGCATCTGCGGAAGGAGAGAGGAGGGAACTGGATGGGAAAAAGAGCACAGTGGGAGAGACAGAGAGAGCGAGAGACAGAGACAGAGAGAGAGACGACAGAGAGAGAGACAGAGAGAGAGACAGAGAGAGAGGAGAGAGAGAGAGAGAGACAGAGAGAGAGAGAGAAAGATGGCTTCACCCCTGGCATTGTAGTGTTCATTTTGGTCCGAGGGTCCCCTGACCCTGGTGTCTTACCCACGGGGAAACCAGTCTAGCTGGGGGTTGGCATGGCATGGCATGGCAGCCCTCTCTGCCCTAAAACCCTTCCACCACCTTGAGAGAACGGAGGGAGGAGAGATGGAGGGATACAGAGAGAGGAGAGACGGAGGGAGGAGAGATGGAGGGATGCAGAGGGAGGAGAGATGGAAGGATGCAGAGAGAGAGGCTGAATATGAGAAGGACAAAGGGGGTAGAAGAGGAGAAAGAGTAGAACTGGTCAGAGGAAAACAGCATCGTGCTGCACTTCACTGCAGTCCAACCTCATGCCAAGGTCTATGCCTGCCGAACTGTGCTGATAAATGACAACTTCAGCAAGGTTTTCAGTCTGACACATAAAGAATCCCCTTATCGTTCCGACTCCGAAGATGAACACTTTCAGTGCGGCTTCTGCTTTCGCTG